>OW388299.1:70721704-71001704 GCA_936450465.1 Gibbula magus | reverse complement strand
TAATACTGCGGTAAATTGTAATAAAAACGCGGTAAAATGTAATAAAGTTTACTGCGGTAAAGAGACCATAACCATACATCTAATTTTTAGCTGCCATGAATGCCGAATTTGGGTCATTCATTGAACATATACATATGTATTTTTTGAATGAGAGTATTATTATAAGTATTATTGCATATTAAAATCATAAGTTCTCCAAAATTTACAGACAAACTGTTTTGATTAAACCTCCGCCTTACATGGGAGTATACAGGGTTTATTCTGTCAATCTGTCTGAAACTTTACATATGTATTTCAAATTTATTGGAGTGGTGCCTCTTGATATTTTCAGATTTCTGAAAATTTTATTATTTTTGTTTGTTTTCATGAAAAACGAGAATTTGACTCTGTTCACGTTAACAGATAGATAGGTTGTATCCTGAGAAGAGATTGATAACCATTCATCATATCTTTCTGAAACCTATTCATGTCTTGTATTATCCACTAACATAATTAAAAAGTCTATCATCATTTATATCAAAGATCGATTATACATGCTAATAAAGCACTCTGAGTTAATAGGGGACCGTTTGGACATTTTATCTTCTGATGACTCTTGTGTTTGTTTGAGTTTCTATGGAAACGAAACAGTGACTTTATGTGTATAATGGAAGAATATATATTCCATTGTTTTGCAGAATCGCTGAAACTATCATATGTTTCACTTCATTAAACTGTATTCATATTCATACCCACAGATTTACATTTTGCAAGTTTTTGAATTTTTATGTAACGGTAATCATATTGTCTTGAACTGTTAAAGTATAAGGTTCCATGTAACATGTTCGTAACTTCCGGTGTCATGAAGTGTTACCATTCCAACAAAATGAGCCTAGGGTATATGACTTTACAGTTGATATGAGAAAAAAAAATTATGTTACATGCAACGCTTAAAATAATTTAATTCCATACCTAGTTGATAGCGGAAACTTTTGAAGTTGAAATTATTTTCTGCTACTACCTTTGCTCTATTCTGGCAAGCCAAACTCTCGATAGACATTTTAAAACATAAATAATTATTTGTGTATGTGTGTGTGTGTGCGTGTTTGTGCGTGCGTATGTGTGTTATTATTAGGGTTTAATGTCATTTTCAAAATGATTTCACTTATATCATGATGGCTAGTATCATTGCACAACATCCCAGGGTGGAAATGCGTCAATTGGGAGACTTTTACATGTGTGCGTGTGTGCCTGTGTGTGTGTTGAATTCAAATGTTAATTCATTTAGAAAACTAGCGCCGTCGTTCAAATATTTTCTATTTTTCTTGAGGTTATTGTGTAAAATTGTTATTGGCACACATGTTTGGTCAATATTTTGCTTAAAGGAGCTGTAGCATGTTTTTTGCCAATTTTATTCTTTCCTTTTTACCATTTATATTACAAATTTATGCAATTTATAATTACTTTAGAGGGAAATAGTTCTCATTACATGAACCATCTATCCGTAGTCGCAGAAATTTGTGTAGTGGTCATAATGAAAACCACTGGCGGACTTTTCAAGATGAACACCTTTGACTGGCCGCCAAGTACAAAATGATTCCCATAGCTTTAAAAAAAGATGTGCACATGTTTTTTAACTTTAATATTGCGAAGAAAAATGGTGTTTTTCGAATGGCGACATTATTTGTCAAGTTCATGACATTGATTTATTTCAGAGAACACGTGCTACCCTTTAAACTGTGGAAATAGCATATAGATATCACGTAGTCTCTTTTCTGATAAATCGATTTTATTGCAGTAGTTAGCATTTGGTTGGCGAAAGCATATGCCTCCGTCACACAAAAGAAGTTCCTACTACGTTCTTTTCCTTCCAAAAATTTTTGTAAAACGGCCTCGAACGGGACAGAGACAGCTAACTGTTATGAAGAAGTTTTCAAATACGATAGACAATTCTTAGTACGCCCATGTCGTCTTTACTCCGTCCTCTAATAGTTGGTACCATATTTTGAAACAGCACATCTGCAAATCCTAGTGATTAAATTTGTAAAGTTTAGAAACATATCATCAATTAGTATCAGAGCTGTTAGTGAAACAAAATCAGCCGGACGAATTGTCAGACGGACATTTTGATTGGTGAATTTTACTTTCATCAACATCAACTTCTATAAAAGAAAATATTATAATTTACCGCACATCGTATTACAATTTACCGCACCTTTCATAGAAATATTTTACCGCACCCCCTATTACAATTTACCGCAGTAAACTTTAATACATTTTACCGCGTTTTTATTACAATTTACCGCAGTATTACATCTTACCGCGTTTTTATTACAATTTACCGCAGTTATTACATCTTACCGCGTTTATTACAACTTACGTCGTAACAAGGGTTCTATCGGGGTATTTTTTGTGGAAACGAAATTCAGGAGGATATTCCTGTTTACACATATATGTTATTAATAAATGATTTAAACACAGTGGACTTGAAAGATACTAATGAAGGTAACATTTTTATGACTTTATATTTCACAATTTGATAAACACAAGCGCACATTTGTTGAAAAATATAACAATGAGAACTGGAGCTATTCATCAGCGCTGCGAGTTGGGAAAACTTCGCTACAGCATAACAGCAACTTGTTTATTAGTTCTATTACATGTTCTATTACTATGTGAATACTCTATCAGAGTATGTCTTTAGTTATCAAAAAGTTGCAAAAGTGGGTACAATATAGCGTGTTTTCATTTCACGTAATGCAAAATATCCAAGATGGTGACAGAACCCTACCTTTAACATCATCCCGTTAAATAAATACTGCATGATAAACTATGTTAGAAACCATGATATTGATTTTTATTTAATTGCTTAAGAAGCACGCAAATACCAATTTCAAAACTGTTGACATAAGACTTCAGATTTGAAATGAATTGCATGAAATGAGATAAGGAGGACAGATAATTGGCATGTGCAGAATAAATAACCCTCGGTAAATATCATTACCATTTTCAAAATTCAAATTAAACATCAAAGTAGACAGACATTCATGTTCTGTGAAATTATACATGACTTATTGCGAGAAACGACTTTTAATGGATGTTAAGCATTAATATGTTTGGAAAGCCATTTAGGTTCTGTGGGCACATAGTGTTTTGTTATCAATGTATACACAAAGAAAAAAGTCACCCCTGATATTTCTAATATCTTTTCGAGAATAATTTAAATAGTTAAACAAGGTTCATTTATTAGAAGAGTAGTGTTTTTGCAATACGTTCCAACCAGTGATTCTTGACAGTCGCGCCTACACGTTCGGGGCATGCACGTGCAACATGCTACGCTCGAGATTCACAAAAAGCAGTATGACTCAACTACATTTGTTGGTATGTAACGTTTCTTTCCATAGCTATTCAAGCATATCTATTGAACATGGCACGAAGACGATTGTCAATGGATCTCAGAAATCAAATTATTGGTTACGAAATATGGGCTACCATTACACTGTTGTTAGTCCGAAAGCATGAGCAGACAGGAAGTGCAATGGACCCTCCAAGATCTGGAAGACCTTCTGTCACTACACCTTTTTCGACATGTACGCCGAGAACTCATCCTGACAAGTCCTCAGCTGAAACGTCTGTGGTTACCAAATCGAAACATCGCTATTAAATAATGATAACAGCTACATATTGTTGCGTTTCTGTCTTGCCAGATGGCTGTTCTCTCGGAAAAAAATAATCTCAGACTAATTTTGGGTCAAAGCAGAGCTTACTTGTTTCTGACATTCAGCTATATGAAAATATCAGCGGGTGCTTAACTTTTTTCTTTGTGTATATATGAATGACAAGAACAAGAACAATGTATACTTTCAGGAAATACAATTTTCAAATACATGGATGGGTATAACGGATGTTTCATTTTAATTCAAATGTTTACACAAAAAAGTAACAATTAACGATACAGAACAACTCCAACAATAATTTCACAAACATTAAAACTACCGTAGTTTTAGAATGCACATACACTAATTTAAAGTCAATGTTACCACTTAAGTATTACATTTACAATATCTTTATCTGTATTCTGGATATAATTCAGAAGAATCTTCACAAAACGCACTATTGGGAAACAATCGAGTTAGCAGTATCGTGACAATTAACCATTCACTATATATCAACCGTGTATTCCATCAAAACACATGGAGTAACTAAGAAAATGTATTTTTGTCAAGTACTAGACTCACAGGGAGTTGATGGGGTGTTTATTCATTGCAACGATTTGACATGATAGCACATGGTCGCCATGTTGTTACAATGCACATGCGCAAGCAGGGAGCGGTCAATTACTTCCGCCTGAGGGGAGCATTAATTTAGCTCATCTATCAGGTTACTTGTAAACGTTATCTCAGTACATTACATTTCTCCCCCTTTAGATATGAAATATAACATCAAATGAAAGACGTAACTTTTACGTGATGATTACGAAAGTAAAGATTATGATCCAACACATTTAGAGTCTCTTGTTTGGATAAACACTTTCTTAACTGTAACTCGAACATTTTAAAACTTCAAAACTTTAAACTTTAAGAGTCCATGAAATAGGAACATGTCAGAACATATTTGACAGTCTATAGGTCAAGGCGCACAGGAACTCTGGTGACTCGGCTTGAGCGGCGCAGTGTCTCTGGTTGGTTAGGTGACAGGACACTCTTTGTCCGAGCGTCATCACGACGTGTTGGAACGTCATCTCGAGGAGTTGGCACGTTGTCCTGAGGTGTCTGCAAGTTTGTCTGAGGTGACTGCATGTTGTCCTGCAGTACAGGAGTTATTGTCTCTGGAGTCACAGTCAGCTTGTGCTCTGGCACTTCGAAGCGTTGTTTCATGTGGTCCATGTGACGTCGTACAGTACGCCCGTCAGCAAGATGGACGTCACAGACAGAACTGGCTATTTTCAGTACAGTTCCCGGAATCCACCTCTGACCACTTCCGAAGTTAGTGACATAGACATGATCACCGACTTGGAATGTCTTGGTGTGTGCGTGAGCATCTTTGTAAGCCTTTTGCTTGCCTTGTTGCCGTGCGACTTTCCTGGCTTCGTCCGGATGAACTAAGTCGAGACTGGTTCTCATCCTTCTGCCCATCATCAGTTCCGCAGGGGATTTGCCTGTGACGGAGTGAGGTAGAGTGCGGTATCTGAACAGGAATCGGGTCACCTTCGATTCAACTGTACCACCTTCCATTTTCTTGATTCCTTCTTTCAGAGTCTGTACCGACCTTTCTGCAAGCCCGTTTGATCCAGGGTGGTAGGGAGGAGTGAATATGTGTTCAATCCCATTTTTACACATGAACTTTTGGAATTCCGCACTGGCGAAGCATGTACCGTTGTCTGATACTACTGTCTTTGGGAGTCCAAAGTTGGAGAAGCTTTCTTGAAGTTTCAGTATAGTAGTTTCAGATGTAGAAGAGGTCGTCACATGAACGTCGATCCATTTGGAATATGCATCCACAATGACGAGATACATTTTTCCCATCAGAGGACCGGCATAGTCAATGTGCACTCTTTGCCATGGACCACTGGGATACTCCCAAGGATGAATGTTTACTGGAGGTGTGGCTTTCCCGTTCACCTGACATGTGTCGCAGGTCTTCACCTTCCCTTCGATTTCCTGGTCCATGCCTGGCCACCACACGTAGTGACGTGAGAACATCTTCATTTTCACCATGCCCGGATGTCCCTCATGTAGCAGTTCCAGTATTTGTGCCCGACCCTGTTCCGGCACAATTACACGTGGTCCCCACAGTATCACACCGCCGTGTGAACTCAGCTCGTTCCGTCGTGAGAAGAATGGTCTCAGGGACTCATCACTTACAGTTGACGGCCATCCGCTGTTGATGAATCGCCTCACCCGTGACAGCAGTGGATCGTGGTTTGTCCATGTTTCTATGTCTGTAGCGGTCACTGGTGTCGATTCCAGGAACTCGAGTAGAAACAGCGTTTCTGGAGGAGTGGGTACAGTCGGAGGTGTGGTGTCCAGTGGCAGCCTACTCATTGCATCTGCGTGTCCGAGGTCCTTTCCTGGAGTGTAGATGAACGAGTAGCTGTAGGCTGACAGCGTTATGGCCCATCTCTGGATGCGTGGAGAAGACATCGCTGAAATGCCCTTCTTTTCTCCGTACAGGAACTGGAGTGGTTTGTGATCGTTCGAGATCAGGAAGTGTCTTCCATAGAGGTACTGGTGGAATTGTTTAATTCCAAATATGACGGAGAGTCCCTCCTTTTCGATCTGTGAGTACCCTTTCTCTGCCTGGTTGAGTGTTCGTGAAGCAAACGATATGGGACGCTGGGACCCATCTGGCATCTTGTGAGAGAGGACTGCACCGAGTCCGTATTGTGATGCGTCAGTTGCGAGAATTACTTCTTTGTCACTGTCGAAGTGAACCAGAACTTGTGCTGAGTGAAGTAGTCTCTTTGCTTCTGTGAAGGCGTCATTCTGTTTGGCACCCCACTGCCACTTGGTGTCCTTCTTCAGGAGGTAGTGTAGAGGAGCGAGGACGGTAGAGAGGTTTTGCATGAATTTTCCGTAGTAGTTCAGGAGGCCAAGGAATGACTTGAGTTCAGTCACGTTGGTAGGAGCCGGTGCGTTCACTATCGCTTCTACTTTCTCTGACACTGGGTGTAGACCCTCGGCACTGATTCTGTGTCCCAAGTACACGACGTCTGGTGACTTGAACACGCATTTCTCTCTCTTGATTCGAACACCTGCTGTCGAAAGTGTCTCTAACACAGTAGTGAGGTTCTCCATGTGTTTGGTATCATTCTCTCCGGAGATGATAATATCGTCCTGATATCCACCAGTCATGGGAATATTCTGTAAGAGATTGTCAATACAGCGTTGGAATATCCCTGGTGAGGACGAGATCCCAAACGGTAATCTGTTGAACCTGAATAACCCTCTGTGGGTGTTGATTGTTGTGTAGTCCTTCGACTTTTCATCGAGAGGAAGTTGAAGGAAGGCACCACGGAGGTCTATCTTCGTGAAGGATTCTCCTCCGGACAACTTAGCATACAGATCTTCAATCCTCGGGATTGGGTAGGGATCTGGCTTGCATGCTTGATTCACTGTGACCTTGTAGTCTCCGCAGAGTCTAACTGTTTTGTCAGATTTCAGGACAGGGACTATGGGAGTAGCCCATTCAGAGTGTTGTACTAGCTCGATTATCCCTTCTTCAAGAAGTCTGTCGAGTTCTCCATCTACCTTTTCCTTCATGGCGTAAGGAAGTGGTCGTGCTTTCATGAACACTGGCTTCGCATCAGATGGAATATAGATTTTTCCAACCATGCCCTTGATTTCACCTTGTTCTTGGAAGATGTGTGAGTATTTCTGGATTGCATCATCAATATTCTGAGAAGATGATAAAGTGTTCAGTTCATCAAAGTTTGTCATCTTGAACAGTCGGATCCAATTTCTTCCAAATAGACTTGGTCTCTCCCCTCTCGCTACGACAAGTTGTGATGTAGCTGTTTGATTCTGAAAGGTGATGTTGACCTCTGCACATCCAATCAGGTCGACAATGTTCCCTGTATATCCACGTAGGAGTAGTGAACTCTCTTTGAGAGTAGGAGCATTTCCTGACTTCCAAATGTTCTTGAACGTATTCAGACTCATAATGGAGATACTTGCACCAGTGTCGAACTGCATCGTTACAGGCTGACCGTTGATGACCACCGTAATCATGATAGGTTCAGTTGATGGTTCAGTTATGGTGAAAAGTTCATATTCTTCTTCATTGTCACTTATGTCTGACTGATCGACATTTTCAAGTAGATTTGCTTGGTGATTCTGTGTGCGTTTACGTTTAAAACAAGCACGTTTGATATGTCCCTTGATGTGGCAGTAACTACACTCCACATCAACATATTTGCACTGATCTGGGTTATGTGAGTCGTCCCCACATCTGTAACACTTGCGTCCTTTCCCCCTATCATGTGAAGGCTGAGGTCTGTCCTTTTTGTTGAACTTCTGACGACTGCTGTCTCTTGATTTTGAATAATGTTTCTTCTTTACAAAGTTTATTTCAGCAGAAGCTGTTTGTTTCTTTCCAGTTGGATTCTGAATGTCAACAATATTCCTTGCTGCCATTTCCATAGCCTGGGCAATTTCCGAAGCACGTTTATAGTTTAATCCAGCTTCAGACAAAAGTCTCTTCTGAATTGCATCATTTGCAACACCACAAACTATTCTGTCTCTCAACATTGTCTCTAATTCTTGCCCATAATCACAGTATTCCGCTAAACGTCGAAGTTCTGCCACATATTCAGAAATAGACTGACCGGGTTGACGAAAACATGTGTTGAATTTGTACCTTTGTACAATCGCAGACGGTCTAGGGTGGTGATGTTTTTGAACAACTTCCACTAAATCCTCAAAAGATTTCTCCTTTGCTTTGGCAGGGGAAATCAAATTACGTATGAGTCCATATGTCTTTGGTCCCACACAGCTGATGAGAATCGACCGCTTGATATCAGCGTCTTCAATCTTGTTTGCCGTGAAGTGTGCTTCGAGCCGCTCGGTATAACAAGTCCAAGTTTCAACAGCTGGGTTAAATTCCCCGAACTTGCTGCTGTCAGACATCGTAGAGATGTAGGAGGTTTATCCTCGTCGCCAATTATGTCAAGTACTAGACTCACAGGGAGTTGATGGGGTGTTTATTCATTGCAACGATTTGACATGATAGCACATGGTCGCCATGTTGTTACAATGCACATGCGCAAGCAGGGAGCGGTCAATTACTTCCGCCTGAGGGGAGCATTAATTTAGCTCATCTATCAGGTTACTTGTAAACGTTATCTCAGTACATTACAATTTTGGAATCTTACACAAACATAACAATTGTTAACTGACATGATTGAAATAATAACGATGGTTTAATGGTTATCAACCTTAATAAAAATGAGGAAATGTGCAAAACAAAGTTTGTGAAACTTTTCACACAAAATTGTGATATATCACATGCTGTTTTAATTGCCAGTATGTTAAAGAAGGTTGCCCAGAGGCATCTATCAACACATGGGGTAAGAGACGTTCATACTTAGATCATGATACACAATCACTTACACACAATATTTTGTCAACTGCTTCACGGACTACAAATCCAATAAAAGTAATTTTCTTCGTTTGATCTTGGAACGAAGGTTTGTGGGTGGGTATCTTTGCAGGATGTGCAGAACAGATCAAACCGCCAAGTTTTATATTAGGATTTTTGTCTTTGAAAGTTTTTTTGCAATAGGATGAAGGCATTTAAGGAAAAATATACTTTATTCCTTTTCTTTTTTTCTTCATTATAATAAAATTTACTTCTTGCAGATCATGCCGTGGAATGGTATATTAAGTTTCGTCTTTGAACTTGTTTGCAGTAGGAAGAAGATATCTTAGGAATTGTCAACTTCCCAATGCAAGGCTTAACTCTTGCCAGTCTCCATTACTGGCTGATTTAGGCCTTGCAGTATTTCCTTAAGAAATCTGTGTTTAGCAATCCAGGCCCGCTATGCATTTCTGGTGCAGCGATTCACTATTTTGACACAAGAAAGCGAGGGAAATACCGCAAGGGATAAATCAGCCAGTAATGCAGACTGGCAAGAGTTAAGCCTTGCATTGGGAAGTTGACAATTCCTAAGATATCTTCTTCCTACTGCAAAAAAGTTCAAAGACGAAACTTAATATACCATTCCACGGTTTGAGGAATTGTATACTTCTTGAAGCTGAACAGAAATGTATTCAAATACTGTTGTACTTACATGTGTATGTCTGAACTTGTGACACAATGAACTAAATGAACGAGAATCTTGTAATAACTATCATTTAGATTTGACAGTTCACAAACATGATTGAACTAGATATATCAACCATGAGAAAAGAATATATCAGAAAAAATATATCCATGAGAAATGGAATATGATTTATTAATGGAAATTATTTGAGTCAACAAATAGGGGGAAACGGTCACTGTGAATAAACTTACTTGTTCAAATCTATTTGTAAGTATTGCTCTACTGTTGGACATACATTTCTATGTATGTCGAAGATTCACTAATCTTAAATACTTGATATTCAACTTCAGATCAATTATATGACAGACATGGGATTTATATTTATGAGCAGAACGAATAATAATTTAATATATTTATTGAAAAATAAACATGAATAGAAATATGTTTTAATGGAAGTGAAACAGAACTAAATGAATACATATAAAGAGATATAATGAAATACTATCAACTATCTATCAAGCCAGCTCTCTCAGTCTTTTGGACCTCATCAGCATGATGTGTGTGGGACATGGTTGGACTTTCAGTTATGCAAAGTTTGCAACGCAACAAAGCAGTTTAAGAAAGCCCCACTCATTTGCATAAAGTGCTCAAACCGTATTTCAACAGTGGGCTAGCGGTTGGGCCTTCACTTTTAGTTCCAGCCCTACAGACATACACATTCGGACCAATTACTAGAGAGCAAGTGTCCCTCCCTACCTGCTCTGTTAGTGTCCACGAAGACAACGATGATGAGGATGAAAGCAAGAGTCCACACCCCGAATGCCGACAGGAGGACAATGGCGGGCTGCAGGGAGAAGACCCAAGGTGCTTGTGTAGACCCGTGGTTCACCTGACTGATACTCTGTAGCATGTCCCAGTACTCACTCTGGTCTAACTGCAGAGAAAGGTTCACTTTGTGAGAACTTGTGAGAAATAATTTGTTCTATGACAAAATGAGTAGTTTTTTTGTTACCTTTGGGAATTTTAAGTGAGACAGGTCCATTGTCATTGATATACAGTTGTCCAATAAAGAAAGTACCAAGTTTCGCGAAATTTCGCGAAACTCACGCGAAACTCACGCGAAAGTTTCGCGAAAATCTCGCGTGAGTTTCGCGAAAGTTTCGCGTGAGTTTCGCGAAAGTTTCGCGTGAGTTTCGCGAAAGTTTCGCGTGAGTTTCGCGAAAGTTTCGCGTGAGTTTCGCGAAAATTTCGCGTGTGTTTCGCGAAAATTTCGCGTGTGTTTCGCGTGAGTTTCGCGAAAATTTCGCGTGAGTTTCGCGTGTGTTTCGCGAAAGTATCTCGTGTGTTTCGCGAAAATTTCGAATGTTTTCATTTCATAGTCTGATTGAATGTGTTTCAGTACCGTAACAGATATATTACCTTGTTTAATTGCCGATTGATCATAAGAAACTGAATTCTCGTACACATGTAATTTCATGTCTAATACATTTGAAATACATTTGATATGCCAGATGTTTTACAACAACGTAGTAAAGGGTTTAAAAAAGTGTTACGACAGTGACATGTTCAAATTTCAATGTATATGGTATATAAAATGTCTATGAGCGCGAGTTATGCTTTCATATTTGAATAGGTAACATAATTAACTCATTAACGCCGACAGGTAATTAACAGCTCAACGCCTGGCCCGCCAGGTCCACTAGCACCTGGGTGCAGCGAGACCAATTAGACTTCGTCACCTCTGATTTAGCGAGAGCGAGTGGCATGTCATAAACATGACTGATTGTTTGTTGTGTCTTGCATAACGATCAAAAGTAGACAGGAAATGGTGATACGGAACTATTGTAAATGATGTAACATTAAGATATCCGATATTGAATTTATTTGCTGCTTGTTAGTTATATATTGTCAGATCTTACAGATGAACAATTATGATATATACAGTGCTGTGATAAGTTTGCCAAACTTAACATCCTGTAAGATATCTATTTAATCAATGTGTAAAAGTGAACGTCTTTATTTACCTGCATTTATATTTATTCTTGGTCTGTATCACTTGTAACTGTTTGTGACTTAGTATAGTTACATGTTTTTAAAATTTGGATATTTTGTATGTATTAGACGAGACAAAAATACTTTTATTATAACAGTGTGAAAGTTTTCGTTTTACAATTAGGGAATTTAGGGAAAAGGGTATTTTTGAACACTAAAATAATGCCAGCAAGTTTATGAATATGTTTAAAGAGTGTATTATTTATATCTACCGCCGACAGTGAAAACAAAAAAAAACGTTATAGAAGAAGAGAAGAAAGAGGAAAAGTATTTTATTTCGGTGTCACGTGCATACATACATTTCACATATGGCATAATATAACAATATTCACATGATATAAAAACATTGCAGATAAAAAGATAGCACCCGGTCTACAAAGGCCTATGAGGCACCATATTACTTTGTTCATATTAAAATATACCGTATTCGCCGTAACAGAAGCCCTGGGCGTTTAAAAAATTGGAAAAAGGGGGCGTTTATTAACATGACTTTAAACAATCGTAAAAAGGGGGCGTTTATTAAAAAAATGTCTGTTGATGTCCAAAAGAAAAAGAAACATTGATTTTATTTCAGAGTTTTAATCAAAATAAGTGTATCAAATAAATGTAAAGAAGAGTTAAATGTCGCAGTTTATTATTTGTATCAAATTTCAACCAGTACTGATACACAATTTGCAATTGTAGTTGAAACTAAACTCACGAAGATACATTGAGTAATTGAATCCGCCATCTTGTCGCGTCATAACTCTTATCCAATGAAACTTTAGTTCGCTAGGAATCTAAATATAACCACCAATGAACGGCAGCATAAACACAATCAGCTGATAAGCACATGGTGCAGAACGATTATGTAAACACTATTTCCGGGTCATGATATTCTTTATTTATATCACATTGACAACTACACGTGAACAAAATAACGTTCATGACAAATTCGCGCTTAGTGTGCTAGTGTCATCTGTAGTTGTGGGAAATCTTCCGAGAGAGTTTAGCAAGACATTTTCCTGTTTCTTAAAACATAACGGTTGCATAAAATGTGTGTTGACTGATCGTTACAGACATTCGAAAGTGGCCGGGGGCTGGAAATACCATGTACCTTACACTTTACTGGACATAAGAGGTTGATAGCAAGATTGAAAACTCTTCTTCAATGAAACATCAGTAAGATAAGTCGATACAAAAGAGGGGCGTTTATAAGGGGTAATTTTCCGCAAGTCAAAAATGGCTTAGGGGGGCGTTTATTAGGAGAGGGCGTTTATAAGGATGAATACGGTAGATGAATATGGATATAAAACATGGCATATACAAGGATGGAATTATTAAAATTAAGTGAGGCGCAACCTCCGTCTGTATATTAAGGCAGCCAGTGGCTTACATAACCTACTGCTAGATAATAAATATACAGCCTGGTCAGTCGGGTTGAGATGTAGAAAGGAAGGGTCAGCCGAAGATACAGATTTCCAAAATTCATACTTTAAATCTGAGTAAAAATTACAAACAGCGAGAAAGTGAATTTCATCCTCTGTACAGTTACTGTTACAGAATTTACATAATATTTGATCAAGAGGTACTTTAGGACGGGAAAACCTACCTAATTCTATTTCTAAGGGAAAAGTGCCACATCGTAATTTGCTGAGTATACTGAGGTGTGAACGCTGAAAAGAAGCTGAAACATAAGATTCAGTATTTAGGGAATGTTTAAATAAGCGGTAAGTCCGCAACTTATTACCATTACACTGACCATGCACTATCATTCCATAGATGAACTAACCTATCCGCTCTATCCTTATTCATTAAATAATTCCTAGCAGAAGTAAACTCACTCTCAGAGATAGACATATATATAAATGTATATTTACCTGTTTTATAGTATTTTACAATATTTATTTTTATTTCTGTGTATATTTTTATGAAATATTAGTCTCTCATAATTCCATATGGAATGGCTCAACGTTTTACTGTGACATTATCTTATGTGTTTATTATATATCTTTACCATGTTGAGGCGAGACTTAAATAAAAAAACTTGTCTGTCTGTCTGTCTGTCTATATATAAACATTCAATAATCCTATTTCTCACCGACATGTGTTTATTTACAAATGTTGTGTAGACTTGTGATTATTGAGAAGCCTTTCACAGAGAGGTACACGCGATTTGCGATGGTCGCCAGCATGAAAGGGAAATACTGAAAGCGAGGACTAACGAAACAGATAAATGATGTTTATATACTTGAATATATTTGAAACATATAAATCTAAAACATGGTTAAATTTGGGATAACACTACCTTCAATAGTACAAATTCTTGTACTTTTTCGGGTCGAATCCCATGCGGGATTCGAACCCACGCCCTCAGAGTAAGGCAACTATCGCCAGCATTGACTGTACCAACAGCTTACCACACGACCATTTCGCCTCGAAATATAAAACTATTTTCATCGCTCAACATACATCGTATTTGAAGTAAATGCGCAAGACATCATTGATGCTCAAACATGATTGCATAAAACGCTACAAATAGGGGCGTGACTTTAGGAAGAAGATTGTCCAATAATATGCTTGTTTTACATCGGTCACGCACCTGTCACCTGTCATTCAATTAGGATGTGTCTCCCGTCTGATTTGTAATCCCTATACTGTTATTTCAAGGTCAAATATGTTATTTCTATACTCTAATTGAATGTGTATTCGCGTAAGTATCAATCCCGTAACTAAACAGCATCTTGCGTTTATTGCCAATGAATCAACATAAATCACTAAATACGCCAGATGTATTGTTATATGAGATACCCAAGCTGACACTTCATTTACTGAACTCAAAATACAATTGAAACATACTATATGGTTTACGGGTAATGATTAAGTTATTCCGTTATGCTCACTCGCTGTGAGGAGCTAATTAATTTGTCGCATATGTGCGGCTCTCAGCCTTAATGAGTTAACTATTAATATGAAAATAGATTCTTACAATTTAATAAGTTCAGCCAGACAGCGTAAGAATACTTTAGAAATCATTCCTAATAAAGTGTATCAAAATCATAACTATGTAAAGTAACTATGTTCTTTTTATCCGACATGTGTTTACTAAATGGTGAGTATTTACTATAAAGTGGGTTTCAATAGGTCGTATTATCCATACTTAAGTGACTCTCTATCCAAATGAGTGGTTATAGGAATTAGTTTCCTGTGATCAAAGTTGTAGTGATAAACAAAAGCGACACTCGCTGAATGAATGGGGTAAATGAGGCATGTAAACGTCAATCGCTGTGTGTAACTGTAAGGAGCTTATTTATTTATGAAGCAAACATTGTATATGCATTTTCTTCATTATGGAGGTGGGCGATGTCTGAAAAAGGAAAGAGTATTAGTCAGTGGCATGTGGCTTACCTCCCTTCAATGTGGACGTTATGTGTATTGCATTAACTGTAATTGAAAAATTGTGATTTGATTAACACTTGCCGTGTGTTGGTACGCAGCAAGTCGGCAATCAAATCACGAACGATTATCTAATTGCAATTAATTCAATACATCAAACAACTACGTTATGCAATGGAACTGCAAACCAAAACCCGTTCAAATGAGATAAGGGTGCCGTAAATACAGTAAAGTTCTATGCGTATTTGCATATGGAACTACAATTCTTGGTAACACATTAATAACCGAAAACAGACACTGTTTGGCAGTTCTGTGACTCATATATTTGTGAAATATCATATTTGTAACTAACTCAAAGAGGAATATGACGTCGATGACGTCTTGCAGTAATGATGCGTCAACAAATTGAAGTCAATGAACGTACATGCCGCCATGTCACTAACATAATTTCCATATTTCATATCAGTTTACTTTAAATACCAAACCGTATGTCCTGAAAACCACTTTGAAATAATAATGCAGCACCTCATGTGTGTTGGAACATACCTTAAGACTATCAAGCAGCATACTCTCATGTTTGAAGCAGTGTATATCATGTAACGAGATATATGTCATCACAGGCATTCAAAATCGATTTTATCCGGAGGAAATATATTCCGTTCGTCCCGTCACTAACAGTGAAACCTAGCATACTGTACTGCTCTTTATTAGCACGACAATCTTGTGAACTCTTGTCAATGAATGAATGAATGAATGAATGAATGGATGAATGAATGAATGAATGAATGAATGAATGAATGAATGAATGAATGCATGAATGAATGAATGAATGAATGAATGAATGAATGAATGAATGAATGAATGAATGAATGAATGAATGAATGAATGAATGAAGTTCACAAAAGTGACATAGAGAAATAACGACAGTTTACAATATTATTATGAGAGCATACTAGACAAGATTTTTACATAGTTACAAACTGTCCACAGTAGTGCGTTATGCTTACAGAGCAAAAGAGATATGAATTGATCTCTAGAAGGGTTATTACAATAATAAAGTGGTAAAAATGACCTTCTTATATTATTATAACATGGACAAAACAACAGGAGCTGAGCCTCATTACCGAGGGCACTTTAACAAAATGTACGTAATCTATATTCTTAGTTAACATTATATCAACTTCAAATTTCAAAAGGAAGTCCGTGATTACAAGTTCTAGTTCTAGTAAACCAACTGTAAACATTTAATGGAAAGTGTAATAGGTACATGTATGTTTCTAGATTTGGGGATTGTTTTAAAATATTATAGTAGTAGCCTTTAGAAGATGTAGATTTACAATTGTTCCAGCGTTGAACAAACTGGTTACATAATATAGATTTAACGGTACCTTAATGCCACAATCTGTTTGTGCAGTTTTTTTTATATATATAACCTAATGTAATTTAAACCAATACCTTCCAAGGTAGTTTTAATAACTTTGATAAGAGGTAAATATATATTTGGATCACAAGCAGTCATTGATAACATAAGTCTATATAAAATGCTGGACAATGTACATGTATGAGTAGATGAGATAAGTTTGCACCAGTATGATATGATTCGAACCTTAACAAGAACATCTAACGGCAATCTTCCCAATTCATCATATACGCTATAATCTTGGGTTGACTGTTTTACTTAATTACAAAATTTCAAGTGTACTCTTTCAGGAATAACACATTTTTCGAAATCCAAACTTTGGAGCCATACAACAAAATTGGCTGTACAAGGTTGTCGAACAGTTTAAACTGACAATCAATTGGTATATCTAACAATCTCATTTTTCTAAAAACAGCATGCATAGCTCTAGAAATTTGCTCAGCATCTTCCAGCGAATAACTCACACGAATTAACGCAGACGACAAAGGGAACAAGTCCCACCACGTGTCACTCCCCCTCTGACATGTGACATATGTGTCTATTCAACCGTTCGATATTATTCCCAATCGATCATTACTTGCAAATCACTGACAGATTTGTATCCTGTTCTTATGTATACCATTTCTAAATGCCCTTCAAAGACCAGATGTGTATTAGATGCGATACTATATAAAATGTGTCTCAAGTGCTGTTTGCATTACACATCTCATACGATAACTAACGGTATATTTACAATACACAAACTGTTATGTCATGTCTAGGTTTACCATGAGACGAAACGATTGGATAAGTTAACAAAAACGAATCAACTGCTATTTTGTTAAAAACAATTGACCACGCACACACACACACATATACACACGCGCGCGCGCTTTTGATAACCCCTGGATGATTCCTTGTATACACAAACCACAACGTCAAAGCCTTGCCGCAGGTCCATCTGTCTTGGGTGACCAAAAGGGTGTCGATCCCGCTTGAAGACACAAATCTTAGCTATAGAGACTGACATCGGCTTTCGTTTCATAACACAATAAAACAATCAGCACAAGACAGTTTCCTGTCATCAAACTTGCCAGAGAAATCCGGCATGAAAATCATTTGGATATTATCTGGAGCGAGACGACAATCAGTGATATAAACAATATAATATGTATAATGTCGTAATGAGATATAATGGTGTAAGGTGTAAAATGTACCAAAGTGCTTACAAATGGCTGTTTTAGTGATGAAAGAATAAAATCCAGGTTTCGGCAGTAAAATATACATTATGTTTAAAAAGTAGAATACATTTATCTTCATCATAGTGCTCTGTAAATTTGGGATAGCCTAAAAGACATGTTCATACAACGTTTCACTCAACTCATCATACACACGGCAATGACCAAGCAAAGGCAAACATATTTTATGGATGATCAAATTCTTTATTTCACAATGGCGACGATTCGGTATAGATCCTTATACCGTCATCAAGCATATAGCAGAGGTTGTTTTATAGCAGATTATACAGGGTATATATTTGTATGATAAAGAGAAAATAATTACAATCAAATGAGATAAAAATTAATTACAAGGTTTAAACGAGTGGAGTTGTGATAATAAGGAGGAGATCTGTAAGTAACCAGCGAGTGCTAAGTTAATTAGCATGCGGGGCAGATGAGAGGACATATGCAGGATGAGGGTACCAATTAGTGGGGAGGGGAAGTCAGAGTGGGTAGGAACGGTTACCTGTCAAAACGCAGAACTGCAAAACGCAGAATTCCCAATTAGCAGAAATGAAAAGTTCATTGTCAGGCAGGTCACACCTATTCAAGTAATGGACTGGTCCACTCTGACAGTGAGTAGAGCGACACAGTCAAATTAGCAGATCACTGAATCCAAGAAATCCAAGAAACATATGATTAAAAAACATGCACAATACATGTTTACACAACAACCTGTATTTTGTCTTCATTTCCTTGCGGGCCGTTCCATTATATTATGAGGGTTCAGGTGTGTGCAACCAACCATAAATGTTGTTGTTTTAGCAGTTCTGCGTTTTGCAGTTCTGCGTTTTGACAGGACACCGTAGGGACACTTGCAGTACACTGAAAACACACTCTTTATTGGTATATCTTCCCGTTTGCAAATGCAAATGCGACCGATCGAACAATATGTCAGAGAGACAGTTGAGTTATAGAATATTTTTTATGGGCAGATGAAATTGCAGTTTTAACGAAGAAAACGAAACTGGAATTTTAGACTTTATGAACAGTTTTAGAACATTAATTTAAATCACCTATTCAACACAGATGTGAGAACAGAAGAAACTCTTAGTGAACACAATGGGAGAACTATGTTTTCAAGTTACAAAGTTACCTGGAATGAGGCACTAAATGTAGATGATTACAGAAAACTACGAACATATAAGACTATTAAACATGCATATGGATGCGAATAAATATGTCAATGTCAACATGCCAAGGACGCATCGAAGTGGGAGAGGTATTAAGATAGGCTGTTAGCCTGTTTAACAATCCCTTTCATTTTTAGAAAAAAATATTGTTTAAACCACACATCGAAGTGCGCTAGCTATATTAAGATGCGTTGTGGCACCCCTGAAGATAGAGACTGGCCGATATGAGAGGATCCCTGTAGAAAAAAGACTATGGTTCAATTTTTTAAACTGCGTTGAAGACGAAGCACATATGCTACTAAAGTGTCCGTTAAACACACATTACAAGTGATTTGTAACTGTCACACACATGCAGATTCTTAAAATTTCGATACGTTCTTAATTTATTACGTACCGTTCTACCATTTGGCTAATGTAAGAAATCACACTACTCATTCATATGTACTTCTGATACACACATGTATAACTTGTACTCGTCCACATACACGCTTAAAACTGATATCACCGTCAACATAAACGATACATACACAAACGAGGCATTGTCTTTATAGAAAGTGATTTCTTGTACCATTTATCTAATATATGTGTATACTTTATTAAAGTCTCACACGCACAAGTACATTTTAAATACAATACATTTTACAACAGTATAAAACCCTGTGTCGAGGCAAAAATTCGCTTATGAGACATTAAAAGCTTATGAGACGCTAAAAGCTTAATATTTTCTTACATAAGTGCTAAAATCATGTCATATAACATGGTTATATTTGGGATAACAAATGTTAACAAATGTTATCCCAAATATAACCATGTTATATTTCTGTCATTGTCATGGCAATGATATTTCTCGTCGTTTAAACTCACGTGAAATTGAATATGCTAACATATTTATAAATGATAAATAAAAATTTGTGAATATCATTTAAGTTACAACATAGACAATTACACTTTAAGACATTGCTGTCCTTGATGCATGAACGTATTCTCAGAACTGTACTGTAATGCCGGAAAAGTATGTAATTAAACTTCAATACACAGCGTTATAATTTTATTGTACGCCGACGATGCTGTTCTTTTCAGTGAAAGTCCAGTTGAGTTACAAAAATCACTAAATGCATTCCAGCAGTATTGTTTCACTTGGAAATTACAAGTTAATCTTACAAAAACTAAAGTGCTCATTTTCGGTAGCGGACCTGCAAGTAAATCAAAACATTCATTCGTCTTCAATAGTCAGAATATTGAAATTGTCGACATGTACAACTACCTTGGTATTAAGATTCATAGAAACGGTAGATACGTAAATACAATCAAATCACTTGTCGAGAGTGCAACAAAAGCAATGTATGCCCTTTTAAAAAAAGTCCGAAATATAAATTTACCACTGGATTGTATTATATCAGCCTTTGATACTATGATAGTGCCAATCATGATCTATGGATCCGAAATTTGGGGTTTTGAAAACTTAAAGACTATTGAAAAATTACACATAAAATTCTTAAAGCTCATTTCCTCCTTGAGAAACAGTACACCAAACTTTGCTCTCTATGGTGAATTTGGTAGAGAACCAATTTATATCAAAATATATAAACGGGTTATAAGTTTTTGGCATAAGATTGCTACCTATACCAGTACCCTGAAAACCTCCAGTATTTTGTTTAATTATGTACGTATTAATAAGTGTGATATGTTAGATAGATTGAAGTGGTTTTCATTTGTTAAAAAGATTTTAACAGACTGTGGGTTAAATGAAATATATGACAATCCTGCCATTTGCACTACCTCGTGGCTAGCCTCAACAGTAGAAAGGGTACTAAAGGACCAAAATTTACAAAACTGGAGAAGTTCTATAGAGCAAAGTTCAAAGGGCTTTTACTATAAACTATATAAACATGAATTATGCTTTGAACCTTACCTTTTTATGTCTAAAGCTATATACTTACCAATTCTAAAATTTAGAACCATTAACCACTATCTACCTGTTGAGACTGGCCGATGGACAAATATACCTAGGAATGAACGCTTATGTAAACTATGTAATTCCCCCGCTGTTGGTGATGAGTTTCACTACCTTTTAAGATGTCAAGCCCTTCATCAGCAGCGGCAACTGTATATTCCTCAATACATTAATACATGGCCCAATTTCTATACATTTAAAAGATTATTTTGCTCAAAAACTGCTAAGAATCTAAAGAACTTATCAAAATTTATTGCATGTATTAACAATCTGGTTGCAGTTTCACGTAAGTAATGGTTTGACCTTATATTTTCACCATTAGATTAGAATCATGAATTTATATTACATGATTATGTCACATTATCAGTCATGTTTTCAAATGCGATCTTGTTGTATGTATGTATGTACATATGTGTATACTAGAATTATGTATGTTTATTATATTGTCACTATATATAGTACCCTAATGCCATATTGGTGTACTTATGTATATATGTGTGTATTATGTTACTCATGTACCACCGCTGGTGGGTATTGAGCAATAAAAAAAAACCTTGTTAACAGGTGCAGATGCCATCTCCTGGAGACTTTTTTTTATTGCATAAGACCGATTCATTCCCGTGGAACGAGCGTAAAACAAACTAGGTGGGCTGTCAGTGTGCACGTGCATGGTCCAGTGGTCTTAAACTACAGATGAGAAGTGTGTTTATAACCACGTGGCTATTAGACAGACAGACAGATGTGTTATTACAGTCTCACCTCACATAAATACATTAAAAGGTATATACATATAAGAACAACATTCAAGTGAGCCACCCTATAAGGGTTATGAGAGACTACATTATAAAATGTTTAATAAACTAAACTAAATATTTATGTAAAGAGTATATATAAACAATAAAATATAAAATCTATCCATATAAAATATATTTCCTTCTCTGTAAGATATAAAAGCAGGTTTTGGCGGTAAAATATACATGGTGTTTAAAAAGTAAAACTAATTTATTAATTTATTACTTCTTATCCACACACATAGCGGTTATTCCTAGCTAACAAGCCCTGGATTAATTAATCTTGTCTATCTGGGATTAGGATTAGCCTAGTCAGTCTCGTCGAAGGGGAGAGATTATATACAGGAAATCTTAAATCAAAGAAAACGTTTAATAGAATTTAGCTTAGATAGTATGGATTGATGGTTTGATATTTGTTTCAAATCAATTTATTTTAAGTATGTGGATACTTTTATTTATTATACATTTTCCATTTGTTGGATTATAACAAATAAATTACACATACATCTCTGTACGTTTAAGGGTTATATTTATAAGGAATCATAGTAAATATTGTTGTTTGACTGCAATTACCGTTGAAGGCAAATGGCGTTGTTAAGTGAATAGTTGAAATCATAGATCATTGAGAGAGAGAGAGAGAGAGAGAGAGAGAGAGAGAGAGAGAGAGAGAGAGAGAGAGAGAGAGAGAGAGAGAGAGAGAGAGAGAGAGAGAGAGAGAAAGAGATAGAGGGGGGAGAGAGAGAGGGAGAGAGAGAGCGAGAGAGAGAGGGGGAGAGAGGGAGAGAGAGGGAGAGAGGGGAGAGAGAGAGAGAGAGAGAGAGAGAGAGAGAGAGAGAGAGAGAGAGAGAGAGAGAGAGAGAGAGAGAGAGAGAGAGAGAGAGAGAGAGAGAGAGAGAGAGAGAGAGAGAGAGAGAGAGAGAGAGAGAGAGAGAGAGTGATGTTTATTAAAATGTCACGTACTTTTAAAAAAATACAATACTGATATACATACAATATTAGAAATCGCACCCGGCCGTATTGCCTATGAGACACTAAAATCATTTCATATCACATTAATGACATAACATGAAGGCAGCGGCATTTGAGTGTGCGTGGCTTTAATATTTGTAGAGCACGTGCACTTACACGATAGCTTGAACGTAGATTGATTATTGAATTTATCATCGACCGATCGGTTTATTTCTTAAGTAATTGTCCTTGATATACATATCTCAGATATAAGCTATTTAAACATTTTTTAATATTTAACCCAAATTTCACCCTGTTATCAGATATTGAAAAAAAGCTTTATTCCTTCTACAAATGGAAAACATTTTTAATCCACTGGCCGCTTTAGTTAGTTTTGTGTGTCTCATTGGTCCCATGGCCTGATATGTGTATATTATTCTATGTTTTAAACTGTCATTGTACACGTTTTATATCACTACACTTGAGGCAATAATAAAAAAAATCTCTCTCTCTCTCTCTCTCAGTGCAGTGCAGCGGCGGTTAAAATGTTGTTCTGTCTTTATAATGCTTAGTATCAAGCAAGGATGAAACGACTCCAATCTTTTAAAGTCTTTTGGTAGGACGCGGCCGGAAATCGGTTGATGATCTTATCTGCGTTAGACACCATCAACCAGATTTGATTTATGGTCATCAACTTCAAAAGTCTACGTGGGAATCATTGTCTGTCTGTCTGTCTGTATGTATGTCAAGGACTCTACCAACTGAGTTACACACATCATATAGTCACGTGGCTGAATAAATAAAATAAACAACAATAATAGAATACTATAAGTACATGTATGATAGATTTTAAGAAGTGAGAACATGCTTCTTGACACGTGTAATGTATACATTTACTAACAACAGGATATATGGTCATTAATATACACAAAAGAATGTGTATACCAGATATATATTATATGATCAACTAAAGAAGAGATATCGGCCGTTTATAAAAGCTGTTTCAGTTACATGCCATGAATGCCGGCGCTTACTGTCGACAGTGTTATTTTCTTATCATTGAGACAATAACTTACGCCAATACATACGTCTAACTTAAGTGGCCAGTGAACTAACACTATTTTCAATATTTAAAAGAAATGCAGCTTGTTCAATGTCTGATATCTGGGTGAACCTTGGGTATAAAATACTCACGTTTTGAAATAGGTAATATCGGAGATTTGAATATTAAGGACACTGTACTAGAAAGTAAACATCGCCTTCGACAACCTGGCGACTGCAGTGACTGCAAATTCAAACTACAATAGGTAATCCTAAATATTTATTGGCCTTTCAGAACGGATTGTATAGTATCATTAATCACCAAGTGAAGAATGTATAATAACGTCTTACAACACTTACAATACGTTTGCATTTCCGAACAGTTGAGATTTACATATATGTAGAAATTAAAGTTATTTCTTTTACAGAAATACGAATTAGTTCCAATAATTACTTGTTTTTTCCATGGTGGCACTTGGTCCTGTGTATAGCTAAATTGACAGCTATCGTTGAAGTGCAGCCAGAAAGGGCGGGTTACCCGCTGCATTGCTGGATAAACCGAGAGTTTGTAGGGTTGATTCCTTTCCCCACACAGAGACATGAGTTCTAAAAAAACGTGTCTCTGTTCTCCCTGGCAGTACCATATGGTACCTGATATGGAGGGGAACCTTTAGAATCGCCTTAAATGGCAGCTAGGTTGCATACTCCCAGTGAGATGAGAATGGAAAAGAAACGATGTTAGTCTTTACATTAGGGCAACAATGTGTTTGCGCTTCGAGCATGGCCTTCGTGGCGTTGAATTCAGCCTGTCTATAAATACATTTTTACATTGTACCGGAGTTTGTTATATCAGAAACAAACATGTCATTGCTGTATGTAGATTGTCTGATTGAATATCGATTCACATTTATACCAATGCCGTGACTGATTTATTTGTTTCAATTGAGTTGATATGTTTAAGAACATTTTGCACCTGCCTTAAATGAACTGGTAAACGGATCTTCATTTAGAAACATGAATATAATTTATAATGTACAAACATGTAAAAAAATAAACTGGAAACAAATCTGAAAATTGTACACTTGCACTTTCGTGTGTTACTACCTTTACATCTTCGTGAAACTCCCGCGAAACTCACGCGAAACACACGCGAAACACACGCGAAACACACGCGAAACTCACGCGAAACACACGCGAAACTCACGCGAAACACACGCGAAACTCACGCGAAACACACGCGAAACTCATGCGAAAATTTCGCGAAACACACGCGAAAGTTTCGCGAAACACACGCGAAAGTTTCGCGAAACACACGCGAAAGTTTCGCGAAACACACGCGAACGTTTCGCGAAACTCACGCGAAAATTTCGCGAAACTTTCGCGTGAGTTTCGCGTGTGTTTCGCGTGAGTTTCGCGAAACGGGGTAACTTTATTGATTGGATAACTGTAGATAGTCTTTGGCTTCAGCATTTCACCCAGACCCACATAATATAAACTTTCTATACAAGATATAACTCGCTCCAGTCTATATCGATAGGTAATTTAATTTAACCTTGATGCATTTCGTCGCATTTTCTGTTCCAGACCAAGCGTGATAAACGTATCCTTACATTGCCATGCCTCCCTTCATGTCGTGGTATATGGGAGGCCCAGTTTGCATAAGTCCATACTTTAACTGATACTTATACTGATACATCTGGGAATGCCAGGCGTAATATGTATATACCTACATATGCCGTGAATTCAGAGAGGCCCATTTATAATGTTGTATTTACCTTAATGTTGCGACACTTGAGGGATTCGGGTACGATTAGTACATACTTGCTGACCCCGGTTAGATAGGACAAGACTTACATTGGCCCAGGTATAATGTTGTTTTTACATCAACACTTGGTAAGATAAGTATATACTTGTATTAATGACATGACACCTACAATGTAAGTGTGTCAGGTTAATAAAATCCATACTTTCGTTTACACCTTGTCACCTGAGAAGTTCAGGTGTGATATTATTTACCTGCATTGATGCCGTGACATCATAGCCAAGTTGTAATGTTATATTTACATTAATGTCTTGACACTTGAGGGATTCGGGAAGGATAAGTACATACTTGCTAGTTCCGGTTAGATATGTCAATACTTAAATTGATACCTTGACACCTGAGAAGATCAGGTGTGATACCTATATACTTACATTGATGCCGTGACACCTGAGAGGCCCAGGTATATCCTCATCTTTCTCATCTATCATCAGGTGCGCCTGCAGGTATCCACGTATCTCGAACTGGACGGAGGCCAACACCTGGCCATTAACGAGATCTGGTAATAGAAGGGAAATATTAGTGTTGTAGATTTTTCATTTGTTTTATTTCAAAACGTATGGTTTACGACAGCTGTTCTTTTTGCATGGGTTTGGGATTTCCATGTATCTAAATGGTTACTTAAACTGTGGATATTCCTTAAGGCTATACTACCATCAGCCTAACAACAATCGTGCCTTGTCATATCAAGGTGTTTTCCCTTTGTCCAGGCAAATAATAGTTCATTGAACTGTCTGATTACATCATTGCATTACATTATTGCAATCACAGAAAATTAAAATGAATATAGTTTGCGTCCAACAACAGCACATATTCCATAGACTAAATTTAAGTCTTGATCCAGCAGAACACATGTTAATATGAATAAAATTTATCTATGGAGAAAAAAGGATTCAAAACAGAAGCCAGGGAGCTAAAGAAGATGATATTCATAAATTAAATTTTGGCTTTTAGAAAAGTAATACTTCAAAGCTGTAACCTTCTCTCAATCTTATTTTATTATCTAACTTAAAATTTCACATGAAAAATAGATGATGATGATGAAAACGGTATATGAAGAAATACAAGTCTCACTGGCTCGTGTGGAAAGTACTGCTGCTATATCACTGCTTATTGATTCGCTGCTTTGTGGTAGACGACCTGCAAATAAGATTACATACATGTTTTTATGCTATATTCAACGCCAGCTGAAGGCTTATTGCATATGTAATAACATCTTGTATGAGGGTGTTTGCATCCGCGAGGCTAATTCAAATCCCCAGATCCCTTAAGAACATTCATTCTCGTGCCACTGAAGACTGAAGTCTATACTGGTGTAGAACTTCTGTATTATCTTGAGCCATAGTCACATTTTCGTGTTCAGATGATGAAGGGCTCATGTGCTTTTAAATGCAATTGGAACTAGTGCAAACACTCCCATGAAGTTATTTGATGCAAAACCCCTGTCTTTGCTGATGTTTTCAAGTTCATTCATTCTCATTTTGTTAAAACTTCAAGGTATTGCATTCTTTCTCGGTACCAAGGTGTTCCACGAGCACATTTACAGTCCTTGTAAACTGTTCAGCATGTAATCGGCCAATATCCCAGTTTCCGAAAATTTCACTTTTTTTTTGGCCAATCAATTACTTCTTAAATCATTGAGGTTGAAGTCATTATTTGGAGTCCTTATCACAAAGAAAAATTCTGTTGACAGCACGAGTAATTTTAAAGATAGCCAGGCTCATGCAGCTCAAGTTACCATGACAACATGTGACGTGCATTTTCGCGAACTGATACCCTTTGACTTTGCAATGGTAACCATCTGTACTCTACAGAACCAATAGCTGAACATACATATGTTCTCTGACATTTACTATTGATATGACCAAGCACAGGCTGATTTGCAAACACATTAAAACTCGCGTTTCTTTTGCTGTTCAGTATATACATGTAGCAAGTATTTGCCAATGTATTGTCTTGGTTTGAAAATGATGATAGTTTATCGGTCTTTTCATCCGGGACCTGCCTTGATTGCTTGATTTAAATTAATTAAATTCTTATTGGCTGGGTATAAATAGGAAAAAAGGCACATATGACATCATTAACCTTGAAGATACAAATTCCCTGATGACAAACTATTCACCAACTAAAGATGAATGGTTCAGTGGCAGGTGCTGAGGAGGCTTATTAGGCCTAAAACTCTTTATCTACAGTGAGAAAATATTGCTTACACTCTTGCTAATTTGAAGTCACTCGCCCACTGGCAAGCGGGAAATGCAATCAACACTTTGGCAAGATCACAATTTGAGACCACACCCGTTTAGGTGTTACATTAAGATCTACCTCCTCAGTTGTCGAACACTTAACATACAGACAGAACAATAACTTACTAAAACGCCACTGGCCCAAACTATGCATATGAGCATGCCCCCTCTACCTCCCCCATTCTCTTCCCCCCCCCCCCCCCCCCCCCATGACAAGACAGGCACATAATATTTATAACATTTATATTTGTTGAAGAATTGACATTAACAAAACTACATTGTGATAAAGGTTTTTATATCTGCCAAACACACATGGGTTACTGACATTGCTGTTTAAACGTTGTTGTTTCTTTTGGGTTTTTTTGGGTACTTAAGTTGACATTTTTATAATTTAAAAGCTATGTTTGTACAGGATGTATGTTGTCATAAAACAAACTAGAAAACCATATCTCGCCCAGTTAAAGATATTTTCAAAAGCCATTTTTTCAGAGACCTGTAAAAATCATTACAAATCAATACCTTATGACAGTAATTTCCATTTTCTATCCAACGGTAGAACATTTAAGAAAGTTGTCAAAACACGATGACTAATTCCTATACAAACATCACCAGACGGGTGTGACATTCTATAGAGTTTTCAGTATGTTTTGGAACCATAAAAGAAATCATGATTCAGTGGCTTGTGCTTTTTAACACATCATCCGATTGGACAAAACAAGGTTAAAGATATTCAACCAGATACTGACTGAACAACTTTTTAAGTAGACTTTTCTAAATGCAAGTATTCTTGTAAACCATATCTTTTTAATATAATTAAATACTTCTTCTGATTGTCATTTCCTGTTCATTCATCAGTCAAAGAACTTTTTAAATTATTTCACAAAAAAAGACGAAGTGTTGATGGGCAGAACAAATTTAGTGAGCTAAACGGATATCAGTTTCTTTTTTGGTACAACCTTTCACTGAAAAACGTCAACATGGAGATACTTCTCAGAAGATACAGACTTGTGTCAAAATGAAGGATTTCATTGTGAGATGTTTGATGAATGGGCAGGAAGTAGCCCAGATCCGCTGTGTTGATAATAAAGACGTTGCAATCCATTTATCATACGTTGTTGCAGATTGTTTTTTTTAAAACTATCTTATATTCAATTAAACAGGAAAATAGACCAATAAAGTATTTAGATAGTGACTATACGTAACAGTGTTATAACTGGGCTCTGTCACAGTATTAATTATTATTCTCTTTCGGGACTAGGCTCTTACGGCATTGGAACCCACACCCGTAGAGTCAGGCACCGACCTTCCACACAGACTGCTCCAGCAAATTACCCATTGGGCCATCTTGCAAATAGTACGGTCCCAAATATAAAAATGTCACAGTGTAAACAGGATATTTTGAAATAATGCATTTGCTAAGCACATCCATGCAACGTAAAGAGTAAAATGTAGTGCAAACAGTATCCATGTCCCATTAATATATGGCTTATAAACGTGAGGAAAAGTAATTCATGATCTGATGCTTCCACATTACACCCAGCTAAATCAACCTTCTTTTCTCTTGATTGCTTGTGTAAGTGTAAGCCAAAATAGAATACGAACCTTAACATGCAAATGTTTTCCAATGTCTCTTCTCTCAATAGTGGATAAAATGCCGTTTTCGAAGTGTGCATCAACGTTATTCCTTCTAATTGTATCCAATGCAATGGTTATCTTAATGACGCTAGCCTTTAAACTGAGGACACTTGTAAGGACATTCGTTTAACTGGAAGGTGACAAATAAAGAGAGTGACGTTATCTGCTGAATACTGGAGTAAAGCTCTTGACATTTCTCTTGCAAGAGTAACATATTATCTAAACCCTCATTACTTTTCCTTCAACCTAACAAAAAGCATATTTATCTGACTGGTAGTGACAGGAACATGTTTACACCACTTATGACAGAACAGGGTGAGTGAGGAAAAAGTGTCTTGTTTGTCTAGTTTCGGATTTAAATATGTGTATAACTCTGAATCGAAGGGTATCTTGATTTTGTGGTTTATTTTTCAGGAATCTACTGAAAAAGAATGGCTGATATCCATGTGTGAAAGGCATTTACTCGTTAACATGGAATGGATATCTGAGAGGATGTCGCATCCTATTCAATTATCCGTATATTTTACTTTTGTTTATGTTATTCAAGTTTCAAACATTCACTACTTTATGATACTGTTTGAAAGGTATTATTTCCCCCATTCAACAGTTAATCAGTGCACTGCATTCATAAAACTTGGTTCAGTAGATTACAATGTAACAGTTAACATTTGAGAATAATTTAATTTCCTGATTGTTCATTAATCATACAACTTTTCAAATAATTTCGTAAATGACGGAGTGAATGACCAAGAAAGTGAGGGATATACATCGAGCGGATATAAGTTTCTATTCCAGTTCAACGTTCACTGAAAAAAGTCAACATGGTGATAATAATCAGAAGTTTGCATGAAAGATTTCATTTTGAGATGTTTGTTGAATGGGCAAGATGTAGCGCAGAAACGCTGTGTTGTAAATATTAAGTTGCAACCATATATCACATGTTGTTGTAATGTTGAAAATATAGTATGTTCCAGTAAACATGAGTTTAAAACTACATACCATTTAGATAGCGAAGACATCTGACTTTAGTACAAAACTTGTATTTTTGCGGGATATAGAGACTTAATTTTAAAAATCTATGATGAAACCAGGTGTTCGTCTTAGTATATCCAGTCAAGCCCGTTACATTCATCCTTTATTATTTTTTCTTGTCGCGAGAGTGAGTTAAATAATAATACTTAGTACTTAATAAGACACCACTGTGCTAATCTACACTTGTGTATGTGCTGTTTGCCTTTCGATTGGTGCTCATTGAAGAATACTCCAATCAAATGAATGAACAGGGAAATGACGTGGACATTCTTCTTATGTATGTGTTAATGTTGGCCCTTCTTCTTTCAGTGTAATGTATCAGATGTAAAGGTTATCTGAGTGACGCCAGTCATTCACTTGACACAAGTAAAGGCATTCGTTTTAGCTGCAATGTGACAACTGAGAGATTGGACTTATCTTCTAAATATCTTCTGAATACAGTAGAATTGATCCTGAAATGTTCCTTGCAAAAGTAAGATGTCTATCAGATTTAAGAAACTAAATTTTGCTTCTTCGACCTTTCAAATCTTTATATCAGAATGATGTCGGGGAAAAAACATGCTTACATCAATTGGGAATATAGAGTAATTACTCACATATGACGGAAATAAGTTTGTACAAATGTTCCGCACTAAACACATCAATCGCAGAATTTCTTTCTCCATTAGGCAAATAATGAATTGATGCCAGAACGAAGAACAAAATTTTGTTAGTACTGCAAAGCTTGAGCTGGATGATTATCAATATGTTGTTAATTCTCAAAACTATGTCTTGTGTAATGTTCTGTAAGAAAGTTTTCTTTTCTCTGAGGTCTATGTTGCGCTAGAAGTGTTAGTGCGCCGTTGAACAGCTGGAAGCTGGAAACCATGCGCGTTAGAAATGGATTATTATTATAATTATTATTATTATTATTATTAAGAAAGTACTTCGTGTAAATAAATATAGCCTTCAAATCCGATGTCAATCAAAGTGAGATTGATACATGGAAAGTAAAGGATAAAAAGTGTGTCTGAAAGATACGTTCTCCTTACACCATGTGCATGCAATGTGGGATACTTCTTTAGGGAAGCATTCTTCTTGATACTTCTGAAAATTAGTAAAACTCTGCTTGGGCATATCAGGTAACACTTTATTCATATACAAGTCAAGAAAGATGTAATGCGTATGTGACAGATCCTGAAGGATCATTAGTCTTACTTTTCTTCTCCATTCCAAAGAGGAAGCATGGATGACAGCTGAGTGATGTTGACAGGAAGTCTATTTTGACCTCGGATTTAAATACGTGAATAACTTTCATTTTCTAATTAGGAACGATATTTGGATTTGAAGGACATTTAGTCATACAAATTAATTGGATAAAAACAGGAAGATTTCTGAATGTCGTATCATATTCAACTATCCATACATCTTGAATAAATATTCACTATGTTATGATACTTGTTTAAGACACATATAAAAGTATATTACCCATATGGGAAGACGGACACAGGGTAGTATTTTCCCTGTAAGTCACATGGGAGTTACACCTTTTTCTGGCTTTTGATTGGCTGTTACAGAAAAATAAGAATTTCATTGGTTGCCGGAACTACTTCATTCATCTTTCTTACTTTTCCCGACTAGTATCTTTAGAAACTGTCTTCTGCACTTTAACATGTTTTATTTGTTTCCCGCAGTTGAAATTAGCGTTTTCGTACATGTGCCGACGCATCAAATGTCGGAGGAAGCAGTTAAATTGTCCGAAATTTAAAGAAACTAGCGATTTCCGCTTGACTGTATAACCACGGAAAGCTTCAAGAGCGACGGCGATCGTTCGAATGTAATGACGTCATAGGCGCGAGCGGTTATGACGTCACAGTGTCGATTGTAACGTCACAGGGCTTTTCGGTTTTGAGCTTCGCACACCTCTTGATATGGATGCTGCAATAACTTATATGTATATTCATGGATTGATAGTAATTGGCAGGAATACAAAACTTTCAACTAAAGCCACATCTTTCTTTTATTGTGAAAGACATGTTCGCAGGGGACATTTTAATCGTGCGGAGTAAACAAGGATAGGTACGTAAGAAGTGAATCCACGTCGCACGCGTATGGATATGGAGATTCATCTCCTTCTCGGGTCCTTTTAGAGAAGCTATTGGCTTTTAATATTCGCGATTTTACTTTAATTTGCCATATGGGTAATATAAACAATAACCAACTCGTGACGGGGAATGGCAGGTTATCTTTCCCTCGTTATATCAATTGTGTGTAATTCTCTCGCCAAGGCTCGAGAATTACTCAAATGATATAACTCGGGAAAGATAATCTGTCATTCCCTGTCACTCGTTAGTTATTGTCTAAATCATATCTCAGTTAAAATGTCACTAGTGCCCTGTATTTATTCATAACATTTCATTCAGTAATGTTTGGAAACAATGTGAGACAATTGTGTTATGAAGCAGTTGGTGTTTTAAATAAAGTCGAAAGTTGATAAAGATATTTTCAATAACATTGTGCATTTGACCTTAACTCTCAATTACTCTTAGACACTAGAGCGGAATAATATTTGCAAATGTTTGAGGTTTGGAAGGTATGGCTTATGAGTCATGTACTTTCTTTTATAATCCTTCAATGTACTTGCGATGGAAGTTCCCATTACGTCGAAACGGACAATTCTATTACTGTTGACTCATGTTGATTTATCTTTCCATGCTTCGATGGTGTGCTTCCCACATATGACGATCTGTGTATGTGAATAATTTTTGTGCATAAATATTGTCAGTGCAAAATTACATAATATTTGAACTTTGATACTCAGGTAGGTGAACACACTTTTGGGATGCAAATGTACACTTAGCTAGAAATTCGTCTACCAGTTAATTACCTACATTCGCCAAAAATCAAGAAGTAAAATAGTGTATGTTATGTCTAAATTTGCTGTAATGCTGTATTAGATATATGTAAATATGATTCTACCATTGACACATATTGCCCTTTTATCAAACATGTAAAGTTCATAGTAGTATCATCATTGTTGACATATCAAATTTCATTAATCTTTTGCATGGAGACTTTTGTAATCCATAAACCCAAAAATATTGGAAGTGTATGAAGTTGGCTTAAACAGATGGAAAGGAATCGGGAGAAGACTGAACTTAGAATAACCTCTCCTCCAAGGTTTATGTATTTTCTCCAGAGCATCCATGCAGTAACTCATGCAGTAACTTATGCAGTAACTCAGGCAGTAACTCATGCAGTAACTTATCTTGGCCAGATCGATGGACATCAACTCGCGTGAGACATGATAGCAAACATAGGGCTGGGCTTATCTGTCTGTTCGATTTCATGGCTTAATGCCCAGTGCGATTTATAGTCCGGAAAGACATTTGTTGGGTGCTAACCACAACTACAAAAAGGGAAGGACAATAACTTAACCTCAGTTTAGAAGATGTTGACAGGAAGGATTAAGTTGCACATCCTCTGGTCCTTTAAACGAAGACGTTGTGTTTGCATGAATTACATCAAACGATTACTAGGCTTCAAGAGACATGTCACTTAAAAAGTGTTAGAAGGAAGAAAGTTAAATGAGATACTATATATATATATATATATATATATATATATATATATACCATTTGTAGAAGGATAGAAGTAAGGTTAGAAGTCAATTTGGAATTAAATGAACACTCAAACTGGGATCATGAGATGATAGTCAATTGTAACCCACTTTGAATTTAGCTGTTGGTTAATGTCTCGTAACTACGATATAAATATACAATGATGTAAAGTAAGATTGAAAGACAATCATGCATTAAAGGAACTCTCGAACGAGACGACAGCCAATTACAGTCTACTTATAGCGTAGTTATTTGTTAATCTTTCGTAACCACATATACGATATAGGATGAATATTTAGATTGGAAGAAAATCGTGCATTACAAGAACATTCCAACAGGGATCATGTTACAGGAGCCAAGTGCAGTCTACTTTAACTTTCGGACCCATGATATAACATTTAGGGATGATGTATCGTTAGTTTGGTTAAACATTTACATATTGCATCAACAAAACATTCCTCAGGGGATCGTGAGATAATAGTCAATCAAAATTTACTTTCAACTGAACAGCTGGTAAATCTGTCGTACCTACGACATTTAGGGATTATATGTCATTGGCTTAATAATTCATTTTGTCTTAATACATATATGTTTAATCTGTGATCAAGAGATGAAAGTCAATCGCTTTGTTGTTGTTTAAGGTACACATCATCCATCGCCAATTTCAAATGAACCAATCAAGACATGGCTGCCATGATGTACAAGATTTACATGTTTGGTTGAAGGACTGCTCAACATAAACTACCTTGTAATTTCCTTCGAAATCATGAAACGTTGAGCATATGCGAAAGATAAAATACAGGTAAGTAATACAGGTATATAACTACACTGAGTCAAAAAGATATTAGCTCTGCAAATACACAATAAAGTAGATTCTAATATTCTTTGCATTTCATGACATTGTCAAAATATGACCCATTGCATATATGCACACATCGTTGCAGTTTAACTGTCGAATGACATATAACGATTTTTCAACGTAGACAGCAATCATATGCAATATATCTTTTTCTGTGTATGACGATTAGTATTGATTATTATTACTTTTGTAACTGACAATAATGTATAAATGTTTATGAACAGCAACTAAATGGTAAGACTACCACATTAAGCTTGAACACTGACATTTATCAACACGGACTATATGTCACCCTGCATACGCAATCATACCGTATGTCAACCAATGACAAGTACTCATTTCAAAGAAAGTCTGGCAATATTATTATGTTTGAGCTGAAAATACGATAAGATATATGGCATAATACACATTATTAACCTATATATGTCTGTTTGTCTCTTATAGATGTCTTTCAACAATCACTTTACATTTGATTAATTCTTGGTATCCATAACAAATAGTGACTTTCACCATTATATTGTCACTTTACTGAACTAGCTTCAGTGCCAGTCAATAATGTCGATAACATAACGCAGTTTATAACTTTTGACGTAATGTGACTCCAACAGCACAGATATTGTCCCTTTAAAAATCAGTGATGCCAAGTTTGTGAATGTAAACTATAGGTGTTCATCAAAGTTACATTTAAATTTTTACATTTCAATTATACTCCGTTTTAAAATTAATCAAAATAAACAAAAAGGAACATGACTCCTTAATCCCACAAACAAAATATTTATATCTTATTGACCTTTGAAATTGAACAACAATACGAACGTTAATACGAGTAATCCACTCACCACTTTTCAACCTGCTTGCAAAAAGATGAAAGAATCCAGGCTCAGATACATCCAGGTAACTACATATATCCAATATCTCGGGAAAATCACAATCGTCAGTCTTAACCACCAACATGCGTTGTTTATGAAGACTCGTTGCAGTCAAACTCTTAAGGATATCCTGGAACTCTGGCCAAGTCTCCTCGATATATGTCTTTGATAGCACCAACACAACACGTCCACTTAGCATCACTGCACACAGGAGGTTCTGGGTTATACTGAGCCTCCTGTTGAACCTCTCACACAAATGATACGTACTGTAGTTATAGGGCGGACTCTCGAGCCTATCCACTGTCTTCCTGACCCACTCGACATCCGATGGGTTGTGGGAGAAGAAGATGTGGTACCTGTGAAGGTAGAAATGTTAAAGGATCACCAACGTATGTTTATACTTATGACATTGGTTGTTTAATGGCGCAATAACCTCTTCCAATTACAAGTTCAACGCTGCTAGAACAGAACTCTCCTGGAGTCTACAACCTGGCATCAATTTAAAGGGGAAGTAGCACGTTTTTTTCCGCTCAAATAAGTTGATGAAATGTATTTGAAAAATAATGTCACTAACAGTAAAACACCCTTCTCTCATCGGAAAATGAAATGAAACTTACAAAATGAGTGTACATGGTTCGGTAAAGCCATGGGAATCGTTTTTGTAATTCGAAATAATAAAATATGTTCACATTAAATTGGCCGCCATGCAACACCGTTATTACCACTACGGATAACTGGTTTGTGTAATAAGATGTTTTACCCTCTAAATATAAAGAACCTAAACTATTGTTATAAATGGGAAATTTGAAAAAATAAAATTTGCAAAAAACGTGCTACAACCCCTTTAAGTCTCTATATGATTATCTTTTAAATTGTCTTCATGGTCACTGCTGTACCACTACCTTTGGGTGAAGATCAGCACAATTTGAATAAATCACTTGCCAAACAAGTCTCATATCTCCTGCCTCTGTGTTGCTGCACTGTATTTGGGATACACACACGGTGGATATGAGTTAGGTGAGTGAGTTTACCGCCGTTTAGGCAATTTCGCAGCCGTTTGCGGCGAAATGTGAGTTAAGACTCTAATGAGAAAGGATGAATAGCTTATACATGGGATTAAAAATGATGCTGCATTTTATCTTGAAACAAACTTATTTTAATTTTGCCCTTGAAAGATGATATTGAGAGGTGAGGTGAGTTGGGGTTTAACGCTGCTTTCAAGAGTATTTCACTTATATCATGGCTGCTAGTATTACGGCAGGGAGAAAGCCCGCAACGCCATGTTGCTTTGCATTGCGGTGAAACCTGGGAGTATCGACTGGAACTAGTGAACCATGGGTGGTTCTGCGAAATTCAGTGTAGCATTCCACCAAAACCTGACTGCGTGTAGAACAGTTGTCTACTGCAGACAAAGTTGCCATGCCCCTGCCGGGATTCGAATCCCGGACCTCTTGATCCGAAGCCGAACGCGCTAACCACTGCACCATCACGCCCGAATTTAGCAAATATAGCACATGCATATATAACTAAGATTTAAAAATTTCTCGCTTTGCAACGTGTCGACGGACAATCAGCATACATTTCAAGGGCATCATTTGGAAGGTAATCAATATGAACAAGGAGACATGATGTCCTCCACTACTAGCAACTATTAGATTTAGTCTAAAATAGGTCACCTGTAGAGGTCATTAAGGGACGGAGCTTCCAGCTGGATATCGTCCTCCATGTCCACATAGCTGTCCATATAACTGTCTACACAGCTGTCCACAAGGCTGCCCTCAGCCAAGGACACGTCCTCCCTGTATAGCTGATAGCCATTCTCGCACCGGTAGTCACCTGTCAGGTATAGTGTGTCCTCTTGTGGGGTTTCTCGTGGTATAAGGATCTGGTGGTCTGTGGAGAAATGAAGTGAGTTGTATATATTTGTAAGTACATAATACCAGAATCTGCATGGTTCAGTGTAATAACTTTTGTTCTCCTGTTTTGTCAGGACTTGATCATCTGTAGCCAAATAAAATATTTTTATGAATGTATATCTAAATACATGTATATGAAAAAAACAAAAAACTTCATACGACATACATGTATGCTTTAGTTATTATTTTAAAAGCGCTGTAGCACGTTTTCTAAAATTTGCCATACATTATTAAAGTTTATACAAAATATTTTAACATAAAACAACTTACAACTACGACACTTAGTCGTATCCAATAACTGGATTCGAAGAAAATGCAACAGTGGTGTGGAAATCTTCAGTGTGAGAATTTGAGACTTCTGACAGCAAGTGTTTAGGTATGCCTACATCAGTCAGACCACTTAAGCTACCTTCGAGCGCCCATTTTAATGTGAACACATTCAGATGACAGCTCGATGGCACATGGTATTGTGTGGCCATTGTAACACATTTATATTTTTGTGAAAGCACTTTATTTCATTACGAAACTCGTGCTACAGTGCCTTTAATGATGGCTAGATGAGTCGCATTTCAAGTTGTTAGCAAGTCTTTTCAACATTGGTGAATTCATGTAACAGTATGATGTTAAATGGATTACACAAGGACATGTCAGTTGTAAACTATCCTCTTGTTGGGTGTGTCATATCAGAATCTGTTGGGTTAGGGAGTAAAGGAAATTTCAGTTGCAGTGTGTCCAATTACTTGGTTTTGGCATTCTGGATGACGAATCAGAGCATAAGGTACATTGTACATTTTCTGTACAGACGCAGGTTGGTCTTATTATCTTATTTTTGAACATGTTGTTTTTATCTCTTCAGAATTTAAGTATACTTGTTTCTGAGAAATAGCCTCACTTAAGATTATTTTTAACTGGTGTGACCTATCTTAGTGCTAAATTCACATGAACTAATGCCACCGTGATTCTCTAATCCACCCGTATACTTAGGGGAAACTTTGGGGAACAGGAAATAGAGTTCGGCAGAACTTTCCCAATACCCCGCTAGTCGAGTCCATGGCCTCTTTATAATGAGAATGTCTACATTACGAAATCACGTATTATTCCTATATGTCCCTTATATCTATCACAGCTGTTCTATTCATTATATTATTTTATTACAGGGATAGAGCTGCCTCCCTACACATAAGTATTTCCAATGTTAATAGCACATAAAATGCTTCAATCAGGCAACTTATTAATTAATATGCATAGACACGGTAGCAAGACATGCATAATTCATTCACCTCGATTAATGTCACATCTGATACGATGGTTCACAATATATACATTATATATCGACAGACCACAAAAACAGTAGTAGATTATATTCATGAGATAAACAGATGTGTGAAAATGTCTACTAGGTTTCATTAATCCAGTCTCACATAAACACATTAAGCAATAATTTGTTTTACCTAAAATAAAACTATACATGTCAAAGATATACATCTTTAAGGACTGACAATGCTCCATACCCGAATAGATAAAATTGAAAAAAAGATAAAACATTTTTCAAAGGCATTTAGAAAGTTGTATTGTAACGAAAAACGTCCCTATTTGTTTTCAAAAATAGAGAAGGTGTCATTCATTATATTTGTCTCTCATGATAGTAATATCTTAGCCGATCTTAACATTTATTCCACTCGGTTTTTATTGTATGCATGAATCCTGGAAAATGGGGATGAGGGAACAATTAACATAGTTGCTGTAAGAGACAAATACATTTAGGTTTCTGCACCTTGTACACCAAATTCCCAATGCAAGGCATAACCCTTGCCAGTCTCCATTTCTTAAATCAACTAGTAATGGAGACTGGGAAGAGTTATGCTTTGCGTTTGGAACTTGCTTACACACTCACCTTCACTGACACTCCTGGATAGACACATTCCTATGTAGCAGATTGACATAACTCTATTAAATATCTGATCACACAGAAAGGTGAATCTTGATCTGTGAAACCATAAGTCGTGTTTTATATGGTTCAACCTTGTTAGGAACAGTTCACAATTCACAGTTCACAGAAAAAATAAAGCGTGAACCTTCGATACCAGCTGCAAGTCACTGTCAAAGAGAACGAAACTGCACAACACTGTGCAATGATTGCGAGGTGGGACTAAAATTTAAATATAACAAATAATCGTTTTACATTCTAAAATGAAAAAAATAAGTATCGTCTCCAAAACACTGACAAAGCACTGCCATATGTTACAAGATCTCTGTTCTCAGAATAGCATTGACGAATTCTATCAATCAAACTCAGTTCACATCACTCAATTGGTATGTTTTGGATTTAAGTTCTGTCCAAATATCACAACTGGTTGTAAGTCATTGTAGATTATGTCAAAATGATGTCTGACTTGAGGAGCTGAGTCTTGTATTTAAAAGCGCATTGATAGAACAGTAGCACTCCGTATCGTAAGCGTGAACATAGGGCATCACTTCATAGGGAAATTGACAGACAGGTAACAAAGGTCCTTGTTCTGAGCGAGAACGGTTTACATTAATCACTGTGCATTGGTTTGACTTGAGTATTGTCTCAATAGCTCAAACGATCGTAAGCCTTTGTTGACCATGTCAAGATGAGGTCTGTGCTGAGGACTCGTCTCTTTAGCACATTGACAGATCAGTGCCAATTAAGATAACAACGAACTCTGTACCACTTGATCTGCATGGATTTGCTTTGAGTACCGTTCAAAGAGCACAACTGTTCGCTAGGCACTATTAACCATTTTAGGATGAGGGCTGAGTAGAAGAGACGTAAGGCTTGTCTTTCTAAGCACAATGACAAATATGTGCCCATTATGATACCAAAAGTCCTGTCCTCGTATGAACATTGACAAACCACTGCGAAGTGACGACCTTCAACAGCACTCTGTCTACTCTGTTTGACTTGACTACCGTTCAAAGAGCACAAACAAGATTGGCAGACAATTACTGGCGGTGATTGAGATCTTCAGAGGGGTTATTACATTGTACCCCGCACATAAAGACTGATTGTCATCGACTGAAGACTATAAGATGGTTAGATAGAATGGAGCCTGGTGTTGAACGAGGTGCTATGAAGTGGTTTATGCTTAATAAGGACGCGATACTGGCATCACTTGTGGTTTCACTTGACGTTGGAAGTCCTTCACGTGTCTATCTAGGTGATAATTGTAGTGATTGGTAAGTGCTCTCTTATCATGTAGGTAAGCTTAAAGTGATTGTTAAGATTCCTTAGCAACGCACGTACATGATTAATTAAAGTGTCAATGGTAGGTGAATGAATTTGTTGAAGACGTACACAATTCAGTCGTTAAAAGGAACTACATATTACTTCTTTCAATGTGTATATCCATAAAACTCGTTCTCCATCAGGAACTACATATGCTATGCAGCATAGAACATATAAATTAAATTTTATCATATGTCCTTTATGACATATTGTAATAGTTTTGGTATAAATTAACTTAACTTTTTGTAATGTTTAAATTGCTAAGTAATATAAGTCGTTTTCATTTCCGAAAGTTAGAATAATCTGTCTACAAATACTAATATGTGTGATAATTTGGTACTGGAATTAACATTGTGGAATGCTAGTTGTACGTCATCGGAAGGAAGAAACTAATAACACCATGATAATAAGGGTTCCACAAATAATAAGACTAAATATATTCTCCAATACTGAGTTACTAAGTCTTCATACCCAAATGTATTGGCAAAACCTTATCAAAAGAAAGAAATATAATGTAATTGGAAACATTTTTAGAAAGAGAGAATGAGCAATATTTTGAACAATTATTTATCTGGCACAATCGACGCTGAACCATGCGATAAACGTTGTCCTTGACACGTAATGAACCAATAAGTTATATTACAGAAAACGCTATTGGATCATAATGATAGTTATATTGGAAACAAATATATGCTGATGGACACGTGGTGTAAGTGGATATATGACATATATAAAAGATAGAGAAATTGTCATCCATAAAGTTTTCTTTTATGATAGAAATATCTTCTTATAACTGAAGTTACAAATTTTACTCTGGGCATACACATTCTTACGTTTATTTAAATGAATTTGTCTTCGAATATTGGTACATGTATTGGGAAGTTTGGAAAAATGGGATTTTAGTATTTTCTAAGACCTATTTATTGCAATGTTCATATATAATTGCATTATGATTGCATATTGTTCAGGTGGAACAACACGTAATTATACCATTAAGAGCTGCCATTAAGACATATCCGTAAGTCTTATTTTCTTTATGGACTTGACGAAGTGATCACTTAATTTCAATAAAACTAAATCAATAGGAATCATTGCCCTAATATTGTGACAGACAAAAACACTGTTCATGTTCATGTTCTTCGAAACATTTAAAAGTGGAAATTCATCCTATAACAAATTGAGACATGCAAAATCCACAACATCTCACTTAATCCTGAGCTTGAGGATAGGATCAACCAATAATTCCTTTTCAAATTCCGTTGTTTTTTTTTCAAATGAAATAAGGTATGACAATGATATGAAATGGACCTTATTCTATTTTAATGGTGACACATATTGACAGTGGGCAAATACTTAACGTATTAAAATAGATTTGTGTTGTAATTTGGTAAGTATATTAGAACATTCGGGGAAAATGTGGTTTTTATTTAATTTGCTAAGACGTAAATTATATTGCCCTATCATGGCGTATTGTTTAAATGGAACAACATGTACTTAAACCATTAAGAGCTCTTAAAATGTCATATCTGTAAATCTAATTTTGTTTATCGACTTGACGAAGGATTCTTAAATTCAATAAAATAAAATCAAACAAATACAAAGTTGGACAATGATCTTTTATCAAACATAATGTGTTAAAACTTTGAAGAATATACCATTGAGCTTCATCGATCAATAAGATTCAATGTGATTATATTGTGACAGACAAGTTCTCGTTCTTAGAGATTTAAAAAAAAGAAGATTCATTCTTCTAAAATAATGACATACAAAATCCATGACATACACTTCATTGGCATTGCTTTCCTGTGTTCTAATCTCATTTAATCCTGAGCTTCAGGACAGGATCAGCCAATAATTCCTTTTCAAATGCCGTTGGTTTTTGTTCAAATGAAATCAGAGATAACATTTATTTGAATAAGAATTTTATTTAATCCCGTTACAAGGGATAACTACATAAACAATTACTAGAATCTTATACTTGACGGCAGTATATATTTGATATAACAAAACCACGAGGGCGAGATTCTATTTATCATCCAAAATACTTCTTATTACGTTTAAATGACAATATTGTATTTTTCTGAGCACATCTCTGCCAGTTGCGGTGATGTCATATCATTATGACGTCATCATGTTTATGACGTCAGAATTGTTATGTCATTACTTAATGATGTATAAGCATTGTGATGTCATGTAGTTGACGGTGACAAGGCAAACTCTACTGCCAAAACGATACCTCCTGTGAGATATCACTTGATCTCACACCTGTGGAAAAGAGTTTTGTGTGATAAAGACATATTCTTACCGTCGTCCATTGCTAAACCCGCCGTCCAGGCTTTATGTTCCTTGTTATAGACATCGCGACAGTCTGTAAGCAAAGGGAACAACCTTCATTAGTTGATTTACATCTATGTTGATGGTATTTGGATGACTATATCATTCAATCGCAGATCAACACCGAGGAGAAAGTCATAGGTCAATATTGTTTTTGACGGATGCACACAAGAATTGACACCTGTCTATATTATTTCAGTATATTAACTGTAAAAGGGATAAAACAATTATTTACACGCTGGAAATTATATTGATGTGATATTACAGGAAAACTAATATATGACATCATAAGAATACTAACGTGACGTAATAAACACAGATTTTTATACCATTTTGTGGAACTAAAGTCAATATCTTTTCAATCGGGCATTAAATGGAGTCATCGCAATTGATATGTCGACAGTCACATGGTATGACCATCATGACAAACTTAATATTAACAAGTGTTTCAGAATGAACCAATTATATATACATGCAGTGCGCATTTAGTATGAAGTTCTTTATCTCTCATTCACATTTCTCATCGCAAAACTTGTCAAATTATCACAGTTCACACATGATGATTTTTTAATTAAAAAATGATTTAATAAGAATCTATGATCAATATGCGACTCTGAAGTAGATATAATAAAGTTAACCTGAAATGTCGATACATGTATCCATGAACATAATCAACATATACTGAACAAACGTGATGATGTGTATGATAAACGTTGTACTCAATCCTTGACTGGTGTATATAGAATTTAGTTCCAAGTCATCATTTTCATTTCCAGTTCTAAATCCTCGACTTGTGTATATTGAATTTAGTCATCATGTTCATTCAAGGTTCTGTGTAAATAATCAAAATACACACTTAAGTCAAGCTGCCACAAACAATACGAAATGCATGGAACTGATATACATGGGCGAAAATGAATTCAATGCCTAAGAATATCAAAAATGTCATCTTAATGTCAGTACAATATGCAATTAACTAAAACAGTTACTTAACCCAAGATGTTACCTACACGGCGAAGGTAATACTAAATGAATTGAACTGACATTTATAGGCGAATATGAAAAAAATAACCAACAAAGATCAACCTGAACATTGCATCCACCTTTCAATACACAAGTCTAAAAAGTCACAAAATCTAAAATGCACACTTAAATCAAGCTGATACACAGTCAAAAACTCAGTGGAAGTGATATACATGGACAAACATGAACTTACCTAAATATGGCATCTACATCTCAATTCAAGTCTATGCAAATAACCAAAACATTATTAACTTAAGCTACACAAATGGCAATAAGAATTCAATGGAATTGATATACATGGGGAAATGTGAATTAACTTCCCAGCACAGTTTTAAAGGGGCAGTAGCACATTTTTTGCACAATTATATTTTTTTCAAATTTCCATTTACAATGATAGTTTATGTCATTTTTATTTATTCTAGAGGGTAAAACATCTTATTACACAAACCAATTATCCGTAATGGTAATAATGGTGTTGCGTAAAAAGTAAAAATTGCATGGTGGCCATTTTATTATGAACACATTTTATTATTTCGAAAGATAAAAACTATTCCCACGGCTTAATGGAACCATGTTCACTCATATTTTTAACTTCATTTTTTTAAGAGAGAAGGGTTTTTAACTATTGTTGACATTATTTTTCGATAATATATTCTTCGACTTATTTCAACGAAAAACGTGCTACTGCCCCTTTAAGTTTCATCAACAGCAACAACCTCAGCAATCAAGCAAACTACATACTAAACCCAGCCAGCTACACACATGGTAAGATAAATACCATATCCATGCTACTGGTGTATTTGAATTAAACATAATTAACTCAGAGCACTATTTAACCTCAAAATTTCAAAATCCCCAAAAAAGGTCGATGCCTATAACTCGAGCGCAACCTTAACCCTGGCTGCTACATACATGAAAAGCTAATACAAAATCCATCGACCTGAGATATGTAGAATCCAGTACAGTTTAACCTGATGATGTACGTTGAATTCAGTACAACATGCATAAAGCCGTTTGTTCGTATCACTAGATTAAGCATGTAACAATTTTCCTATGTTCATTTAGCACCGAACTACTGAAAGTATCGTACAATTTACATGTCAATTCACATATATATATAATCAATAAAGAACTTACTCACCCGACATCATGGTGAAGCTAGTATAATTCATGAGCAATAAGACAACGCTTTGTCCACAGAGACTCCCTGAGCAATTCGTCTGGTTAATTAACCTACGTGACATTATTCATTCTGATAGGTCTCTGGGGGTGTCTCTACGCTAGGAAAACTGCAACAGCTGTACGAGTGCTGTAGAACAAGCTTGCAATTACACAGGCCCATCATTTCCGTAATTGATAATGCAGTGGTGTCATACCCACTACTCGATATACTGGAATATCCTGAAAAGTCGGTCTCCATTATGGAGCCATAAGCAAATGTTTAATTGAGGATGAAACAGAGACACCGTGGATCTTATGAGACATTCAAAGTGCACGTCTGCGTCATGGTCTGACATTACATCCTCAATAAATGCGAATAAATGCGGGACTGCATGCAACGTGACAGATCTTCATCAAGTTCATTACATGTAATTTAAGTATGTTATACGAAAGTTGCATGTTGCATTTATAAAAGTTAAATGATACTGAAAACCCCTTTAAAGTACTGTTTACTGGTAAAAGAAATGAAATATGAAATACAAATTCTCAGACACAAATTCCCTCACAAAGACCACAACTGGTTATATACAACAGGAGCTTGTCATAACCAGTTCATTCATCAAGCTATAACAGTCCACGACGTTGCCCTAGGCAATTCCTACTAATCTGGACATTCTGATCAGGACATTGTCACGTAAATCACCAATTGATTTGATATATGCCAACTATGTATTATTTTCCTTAAAAGGCATGTCCAGGAATTGAAAAGAATGTATTAGCTATGTGCCGTTTTATTCACTGTTTAAAGGTTATTGTTTTTGTAAGCCTTATGAGTGCAAAGCATTTTTTATAAAACAAAATTCAATCATATGTCTAAAAATTCAAATGAATTTTATCACCATTGAAACATAATATTGATTGTTTGATATTAAAGGAAATGCTTTTCTGGTGCAAAATCTCTAATATTTTGAAAGTGAAAAATTCCTAAAAGTTTATCATAAAAAGTATCATTACAAATTTATCAGGATGAATTGATCGTAAAATTGGGAAAAATCATAAAGACTGTATTCATGTCAATGCCAAAATCAAAATCAATTCCTCTTTAAATTATGAATGTGATTTGCACCAAATTGGTGTGATCATTAAACGCTTTTCACAATCAGAATTTTTTCAAGGCTTTCAAAAGGACTACTGATTCATGCATCGATTGTCTCGGCACATGGCAAAGCGTTTGTGTAAAGCATTACTGAACTGAAGAAATCAATGGCTTTTAAAATTAAATTGGCGATGATTCTAAAACAACAACTACTGTCACACTACAAAGCAATTTGGAGTATTCTGTTCGATTGTTAATCATGGCGTGAAAAAAAGGGGAAGAATAATGAGCCTCAGGGAACACTCATCGAATACACATTATTCTTCTAAATGACAAAGAATGAGTGAGTTATTGTTTAACGACGCTTCGGCAGGATCGCAGCCATTAGCGGCAACAAATGACAAAGAACCCACCAAAGACCGCACATCTGTTTATTGAATCCTAGAATCATAAATTATTCTCTGAAATCTTTAAATGTTTAACCAGTGAACCGAGGATATTAGCCTCAATGTTAATTCAAGCGTGACGATATCAACTCAAGGTGAGTATATATATAAATATGTGAATAAAAATTAAGACATCAAACACATCTCATAAATGTAAGACTCTAAACACCGTTTCAAAATCTGGAATTTTGTAGTTGGAAAACTAGAATTTATATACTAAAAAGAAGATATGCTTACTTTGAACGAATGTACGTATATCATTTCAATTTCCAACTGTAAGTTATTATCACACTAACATTTGATACACTTTTGGGATTGATGATAAAAGTGGCAAATTTAATGATCGTATCTAAAACCGCAACACCACTATAAACATTCAAAATACATGGATGCTTTAATTTGAATGCGCAAACATTCGAGACTGCTTGAATCAATGTGAAAACATTACCATTTGTAAGAAAACGCAGGTATCAGTACTAGTATCCATTCGAGGACGTCTCTACAAAAGCTGCAGGCATTCTGGTCGCACACCCAACGTCTCCTATAGACTTCATCGTCATCGCTTATACCACAAGTCAGTAGTATTGATTCTACCTGGGCTCCCTCTCCTATCATATAGCAGCGACATCGCCCATTAACCAGTTGGTCAATTATGGCTGGCCTTTTATTCCACTACCTGTATTCTCTCAGGTGAAATTACAATTACAATGAACGATGGTGCCTTTCATGATTCATAGTTGAATAAGACAAGGCCTTTGCGGTCATTTCTATGGACAGACAAAGGTAACACAGCTGGAAATAGAGCTGCTATAAACTATAGTTCCTTCACTAATTTTGACTTTGTGTGTGTAGGTGATTCCAATCAATAATTCACTGGACGAAAAAGTCCTATTTAATCCGGATTAAATATGGATTAAAGATGTCATTTAATCCCCTTTACTCCCCTTTACTCCGGATTAAAGAAACAATTTACAACAGAGTAAAGGGGAGTAAATATCACATTTAATCTATATTTACACCATATTTACTCTGAGATTAAATATTTGTAAAGGTGATTAAATAAGATTAAATGTTTGTAAATATTCCCAAATTGAACTTTTTAAAAAACATATTTGAACATATTTAAACTATTAACGTTGTCTTTTGTTATTCAGTGTAAGCATGTTTGTTGTTATTGTTAAATGACATGGTTTGATGAGATGTTGATTGGAGTGTTTCAGACATTGATCATATACACTAGATTTATTTTAAACATTAAATATGCTGCTGGTACAAGAGGGGTTTCAGTGAAATGTAAACATGGCTATGATTGATTGCAAGACAGCGTATATATGAAGAAGAAAAAGAATAAATATATTTTATTTATGTGTCACACGCTGAAAGTTACATTAAATTACCATTTGGTATAAACTAACATTCATAAAAAAGCGTCCGGCCTATGGCCGTATGGCCTACACAATTTAACTTTAGAAAATTATTTATTTTAAAAACATACAAATACATACACACATACAATTGCCTTGCTCACACATGCACACAACGTTTCTTATCTCGGAAATAAAAAGGCACCACTCTTAAAACAATTATATACTAATACAAACACAAAACAAAGTAATGTCCAACACTCTCCTCCTGTACATACACGTGCGAGTTTTAACCATTAAAGCGTTTTATTAGGTGTAGTCTTAAGTCTGAATAAGAAAGGGCAACTAACTAGAAAATTAAGCACATCTTCCACAGAATGGGAGTCACAAAACTTGATTATAGCTTGGTTATTATCCAGTTAACAGTTCCAGTTCCCCGTAATATTAAGTACAGTTTGAATATAAGTAACGCGATTGTCCAATTAACACAACAATTAACAGGTTGATGCTCTGCTGTATGACAGGTGCAGTGCATGCTTCAGTGCATTCGGGGTATTTTCTTAATTGCAATTAAGACAGGAGCTTTGTACCGGGCTGTATATTTATTATCTAGCAGTAGGTTATGTAAGCCACTGGCTGCCCTAACATGTAATATGTATAGACGGAGGTCGCGCCTCACTTTATATATATTCCATCCTTTTATTCAATGCTTTATATCCATATTTAATATTTAATATGAACAGAATAATATGGTTCCTTTGTTGGCCGGGTGCTTACTTTGTGAACATTGCTTTATTATGTCATATGTGAAAATAGTTTTTTCCTTCTTTTCTTTTCATACATAATCTATGTATTTAAACAAACAAGGCAATCACAGTATAAATTTATAAATAAATTTTATTCATAATACACAAAACGATATTTAACAAACTTTCAAAATATACATCATCACTTGAATGGTTTGTTTTGTTTGTTTCCAATAGACCCATCATAATATAAGTATAAATGTCACAACTATAAATCTTTATGACAACGAAGAGCCATTTAAAGAAACATTTGTGTCAACTAAACAATCAGTTGAATAACACATTAGAGTTTCATGTTCATCCACAATTTATAATTGTCCATACTGTACAACAGTCCACTCTTGTTCTTTTGTGAGTATCTGTGGTGCTTGGGCGATTGAGGGAGGTCCCTTGATTCTTGTCAACCTTGGCGTCTTCACTTTGCGTTCCTGTACATACGACTTGTCGGCCAATCTCTTTACCTTCCTCAGCTCTCGGGACTCCCATTCCCGTGAGCGCACACTCAGGACTTTCTGTCCGGTCTCGTCGACATCGCTCTCCTCACTGGACATGAAGGTTGTATTTTTCATCACTGCTTTATACTTCTGATGAATATCACCAGGCAGGTCACAGGCATCCAAGCCGGCCAGTCTGTTCTGACATTTCTGTTTAACAAACAAGACGAATAAATAATTGTATCAAGACGCATTTTTCTCACTTGTATAATGTCTTTAGGAAAATCACACATTATAAAGTCCAGATAACAATTTTGTACACACTTGCCACATCATTATCAGTATTGAAGAAGACAAATATTTATGGATGATCAACTTCTTTATTAACAATAGCGACGTTTCGGTATAGATCCTTATACCGTTATCAAGCATATATATATTAAACATATAGATAGGGCAGATAACAAAATAAGATTGTACATGAACATAAGAGAAATGTTATCCTTAATCAATGTTATATCTGTTAATTTAAAACGATTTTACAAAATATAATTTTCCATCTCTATCAATCGACGAAGTCTTTTTTGCGTTATCAAACATTATTATGTTTATGACAATAATTCATACCACTGATTTCCTCTGAGATTTGCGCATCAGGTTAGCATGTTGCTCATCTTTGCCTCTAATCTTTCGGGACTGCTTCTGTCTTCTTGATTTGAAGATGGTATGCAGTCCATCTGCAAGAAAATTCAAATACATAAAATCCATTGCAAAGATTTAGCTACTGCTCCAAAAGAAATCGTAAATGTTTTAAGATGGTGAAGTTCTTGTAACTACCAATCACAAGTTACACATAGTACCGGTTTTATCAATTAATTAAAAAAAAATTTAAAAAAATTACAAGCAACAATATATAGAAGTACGGTGTCACGTGGTAATTATGTTATACAAACGTGACATTTTAAAATGTGCATGTGGGCACCTATAGGTGAGACAAACGTACCTTGCTCTATTCCTAGGGGAGAGTACTATATCTTAATTTACTGAGTATATAAGCCCAATGGAAGCAGCATAGAAGGCTTCAGCGTTTAAGAAATAGTCAGCTGGTCAGTACATACATGGAGAAATAGAATTACACTTATTATCTATATTATCTATATTATCTTTTGCAAGCAAGAAGACTTTTATAAGGGAGCGTTTGTATAAGACGGAAAGTTATGTGTGAGATAAAATTTACCTCTGAAGGAAGCATCCTGCATATCTGGTACGTGAACCTTTGCGAAGGCATAACATATATTCCACAAGCTTCTGGTTGGACGGAGAATCTATGCTGAAATAAGATATTATAATTAATTTTTCTCCAGCGATTTTCTATCATAAGTTTCAAAGGAAAAAAACTATAGGATTTTTAGTACAACTTTTGCATTAACGAATCATTGTAAATTCTGCACATTATAACGACTCGCATGAGTTGACATTAAAGTCTAATGATTTAAAATTTAAAAATCAATCACAGTGAAACATATTTGTATTATTATTTTACCCATCGTAGACCCGGATCTCCATCCCTTTCACTTCCTCAGCGTGCTTGAGAGCAGCGCGTATAGCTGCCTGAAAACAATACCAAGATCAGGCATGAAATACATGGTTGATAAGAATACAGTCACTAAATAAAAAGTATGAACAGCACATCGGCACAATTTGAAGGCAATCCCACCACCTAATCCTCAAATTTATAATACACTCTACTCACTCTGGCTTCCATTGTTACCCCCACTAATTGTTTACGCCCGCCCTGCTTTGTACCCATCTCTAGTTGAATAACTTATCACTCACTGGTATCCATGTTATCACAACTTCATTTGTGTCAACCTTTCAATGTCATTGTAATCTCATCTTGTTACCGAATTACCATACCAACACGTAATCTGTATATAACCTTCTGTTTTATCATCTTTATATCTCATATGCTTGATAACGGTATACGGATCAATAATGAAATGCCGCCATTGTTAAATAAAGATGTTGATCATCCATAAAGTCCTCTTCAAGAGACAAAACATATAGTAGAAACTTTTAGTAAGCAAAACGTTGTAGAAAATACCAACGACCAACTGTTCAATTTAAATCCTGTTGAAGTCAATAATCCTCCTTCACAAACAATGAAATCATTAACCTACCCGAATGTGGTTAGTAGATTTGATCTTAGGTTCCTGACTCGTGTGTTGAGTTCCCGGCTGCTCTAAATGTATCACCCGCTCTGTTAGGCGATCAATCTGACAATTGAAATGTACCAATGAAGTTTTGAAATGAAATAGCTTTGGGCGATTATGCTAATAATTATGAGGAAATAAAGAGTGGAAATATGATTTATTACATTAACGTCTTTCACAGAAGAGTCATAGAATGTCACGTTATTCGTTATCAAATATACTGTTTGAAATGTTCCCTCAAATGTTTTATGAGAAATGTATATTTGGTTTTGAATGATAGGATATATATCGTTTCAGCCTAAACTATCGAGATACGGTTGATCTAGACAAAATATCCAGAAAAATAAGTTTACCTTGGAAGCTTGAGTTTTATTTGCTTGTCTTAGCTTCTCGTTATCCTCTCCCAAAGTACGAATCGCAGTGAGTAAGGTGGTCTCCATTGCCGTCATCTTCTTCATCAGGTCGTTTAGGGTATTACTCTTCTGCAGAAAAACGGTATCCTCATAAATCATCATTACAAACGCGGATTTTATTATTATCTGAGAAATACAATATGTAATCACTATAAAGTTGTCTTGTAGAAAAACAATTAATTTTATTTACTTTTATTTATATTTTAAGAATCAAGTTATAAAGAATAAGTTACCTGCGCTGTTGTTGTTGGTGTATCCTGACAATCTGGAAAGGTACAACAAGGATGTTTTAGAAGATGACTTGAGCATCAATACGGATAAGTGTAATTCTATTTTAAAGCACTAACTCGATTAGTCTCTTTGGATTTGTATTTTGAATATCATGCGCATGTGTATTTGAGAATTACTGGTGCCATTCAATTAACATTCTATAGATGTTCACTAACAATATTGATAGGCATGATGTTAATGAACACTTGATCGGATGTATTCATTGATAAATCCTGTCAAAGTGTGGTAAACAATACCATTTAGTAAGGTCCATGAACATTTCGAATCCGCTAGTCAATAATTGTTCCATTGGATATTAAAAAGGAAAATATTTCTCTAGTCCGTAAAGAGAGTCTGGCTGGATTATTTAAACTTTTAGAGAGCTAAGGGCAAATTATTCCCGGACGTAATGAAACAAGATTTTATGTCATTTATCCTGTTTTAGTAACATATTCTGTCGGATTCGGATTAAGTCAATATGATTTGCTGTCGACGGTCATATGACCATCTTTGGGCCAATCAGATCGCTGGGAAATTATATATACACAATATTTTTATACTGTTTGATCTCATTTGTTGTGTCCTTACCCTAATTATATCATGTAATCTGATGGGAAGAAGGTTTGGTTGTTTTTTTTATCAATCATTGAGCAAATATACATACCCGCCACTGTTGAATGAGGTCGTTTTCTGAGGAACGCTTCTGTGTCACCTTCATCCTCACCTATGTCAAGCAATGAAAGCATAGGTTCAAGAACAAATTGTATAATGAAAAGCAAGCATTTTTGTTTAATATTGATAGGTATTTTGCACATGGCCATCATGTGAAATGTATTGAATACATGATAAGCTCATCATCACCTATATCCGATTCATGTAATAATTGTTTAAACAAATATCACCTTTATATATATCAAATATCAATATCAAATATGTTAAGAGGATGATCATGAATAGGAACATGATGATAAAACATTAAACACCTGAATGCAATAAAAGCCTGGATTCACAACCATATGTGTTGTTAGCACCGAAAGGAGAAAATTCGAAATTGAATAATCAATATGTACAATTACCTGTGAACCTGTAAACATCGTCTCGAGGTGTTGACTTAGCATTTGGAGGCAGAGCTTCAAAGCGTGTTTTCTTTGTCTGTGACGGGTGTCTCTTGCTTATGCACTAAAAATTGAAAAGGTAATGTTTCAGTTATATTAACAGTTACATACGCTGTGTATTTAATCCATATCATGCATGTGACAGCGATTATTTCCCGATCATATCATATATGTATTGTTTCAGTTCCTGTGAATGCATACATTATGTGCATTTCCAACATTTCATCTCTAATAGCTTTTCCTTAAAATACAAAACCAATTATCAATATAAGCCTAATATCCTATACTTTTGTATTCACCAGTACATGTTAATTAGATCACTTAGATTATATATACTAATATGCGTAAATACCCCCTTAGCTTTAATTTTCCTTTCAAAACTCGAAGCTACAATGTAGGATGGTAAAACATTATTACATAATCATAGCAGACAGACAGACATAATTTTATTTACATCTCACCCGTGATTACAACGGTATACACATATCATGATAGATAATATACAAAAAAATACACGACCAATCGTCCAGCGATTTATGAGGGTGGATTAAAATGTGTAGTGTATACAGTATACTACAACGTAATACACATATAAAATAAAAACGGGAAATAAAAAAGCTAAGAGTTATTTGTACAGGGAATAAAGTCGGTGATCTAAAATGTTACTGCAGGACAAAATATTAAATCATCACATGTAGAAATACATAGCATCTACTTTTACCTTTCTAAACAAGAAAAGCTCTTCATCTGATGAATCCAGTCCTTGATCAAGCTCCTTGTTAACGTCATACTCGCTACCTTGAAAGTAGATAAGATGTGCTACATAATCTATGAACTTCATGTTTACAAGATTTATATATTTATGAATGTAATCATCTATCATGATTACTTTATTTTGTGTATTCCATGATTATTTATGTATAGCTTTTATCTTTATAGTACCAGTTGAGGTTACAGTAGGCTTAAATGTATATATATATATATATATACGTAAGTTTCTTACCTGAACTCGCACTTTTATCGATGTCCGAGGGAAGAGCGTCCATCATCAATTCAGGCTTAATAGATATGGCGACTACAGAAGTTGTTCAGTTGTAATGATCAAATGTAATGTGTTTCGATGTAATATATACCCGAAATGCATCTCAGTGTTAGTTGGAGAACTCCAAAAGACTTCTCTGGGTATGCAAACATTTGTTAATTAAATAAACAACATGAGTCGGCTGGATTTACATGATATAAACCCTTTTTACAAAAACAACATTCTAAAGTTCTGAATGGAGAGCAAAGTATGAACTCGTTAACAAAATTGGTGAAATCACAACCTAACCAAATTCATCTGTTAACAAATAACGCTCCTCTTGTCATAAGTGATGCTTAATGTTAGAATGGCGACAGTTTGGAGTAGAATAATGTATCTCCTGTATCATAAATGCTAACCTTATTATGAAGTGCAATTGTCCAACAAAAGATTTCTTAATGAACTAACCTTACAAATAACATTTTTCAGAATCCTCTCTTGTATAACACTTAAAAATTCATACAGATAAAAAAAACTTCTCACAGCGTTACAACTTACCTTTTCATCTTCTGCATACTGTTGACGTTTGAAGTAGCGCCATGAATATAATATAATTTATAACATATTCACCTTGCATTCAATTATTGTGATTATACAAATATAACCTCCTTAGGAAAAAAGGAGACATCGTCAAAAGTTATATGTATTTTATTTTATGGTAAATAAATTAGTACCTGATTGATTATCTTATTTAATAACTGATAATGTTTCGGAAGCAAGTCGATATAATCTGAGAAACAATTCCGACCTGCAAAGCATACGGTGTAATACTAGTAATTATTCAAGATCTTCCTTCCAGACGCAATTACAATCTGGAATTCTCTCCCTTTAGACATAGTTAACTCAAATACTTTTGGAGAATTCAAAAGGAAACTAAAACAAGGCAACAATAACCCAATACATTTCAAACTATTTTGAGGTTCAAGGTTTTGTCAGATCATTCGAGAGATTCATATTCGATACCCCTACATGTGCCTGTGGACACCATTTAGAGGGTGCACCTCACTTTTTTCTAACCTGTCCCATGTATAATAATATAAGAGTAACTGAATACTTCTTTACAAAAGGTTTTATAAGGTTTATAAGGTTTTATAAAATCCATCTTGCAGGGAAATGCTTGCGCGTTAAATTTGAAAGGTTTTCGAACTTTTCATGACTCATTTTTGTTCTATTATCATGCTTTTGCCTTGCTGTTATATAACTTTCAACAACTTTAAAGTTTAATGCCGTCAATATCATCTTGTCATTTTGTGCTATTTACATGTCTGTTGGATTTATATTTTATGGTTCTGCAATGTATGCAACCTATTCGGTTCTGTGAACGTCACGCACATTTGTTTTGTTTTGTTTCCAGTTTGTATACAGGAAGAGGCATTCAAATACTTTGCTTGTTTGCCGATTCCGTCACTTTTCCGGTGAATAAATACTGTTAAATCACTTATTGTGATTTGATTGCTAGACAACTGTCAGATGGTGCCGTCAGTAATCAAAATCCGCCTTCAAACTATTCATCAGAGCTTGTGGATACCACAACGAAGATGTTGTTCATTATCTTTTTACATGTAAGTTATATACAACTCTTAGAAATAATACATTTTTCTATGCAAATGGTCATAACCTCCAAACTGTGTTATACGGAACACCTCAAGAATCTAATAATGTCAATATTAACATAATTAAGTCCCTACATCAATATATCAATAAATCCAACCGCTTTGAAAATCATTCTAAATTATCTAAATAAATATAATGGAACGAGACTGCAACAAATTATCAATTAACACTCATGTACGTATATCTATAGTTTGATTGTCTTGATTTTTCTTTTGTTGTTAACATGTTACCAGCTCTTGTGAATTTGTTTATGTTTTATGTAGTGGTGAGGCATTCACATAAGCAGAGTTTTGCTTGTTTGCCAAACCACATTCTTATTGAATAAAAATATGTTTAAACCATTAATCAGAGCACATAAATATAAAGGCACATAGACATAGACTTATTGAGAGACATTGGTTTAGTTTGTTATGCCATATTTGTGAACTCTCAGTCTGATGTGGTTTAAACATATTTATTCATGAAAACATGGATCGGATTGGTCTGATGTAGTTATTCACAGGTAGAGAGGATATACAAATAAAACAATCAAGACATGGTACAATAATGATGAAACATTATTACTTCTGCTTGGTATATCATCACAATATTTAGTTGAATGGAATATACTTGCAGTTAACTGTTTCAACTGCTTTTGTCACTCAAAAACCAACATAAACAGTAATGGCATTTAGAATTTACAAATAACATGTCTTTGATTGTCAATACAATGCTAAACGCTAATTAGTTTATTGCCCTCCAATTTGCGGACCCAAAAGGAGGTTAATTAATTACTTCTCCAAAGAATCTCCCCGAGGCAATGTAAAGTCAACGAACCGTAACTACATTGTAAATTGCCGAGAATACACTTAACTGGTAACTCACAAGCTGATCACTTGGTGTCTTCCTAGGAAGCAGACATTTAGAATTACAGTAAAAATACTTTGCTATTTGAGGGATGACGACTTGATTTGTTTTAACGGATTAACTTCCTGGGTTATACCAAATGCTGAACTACGTAACGAAATACGAGCTACAAATGTGTTTAACTCGTGTTTTATAGTGATATTAATTGAACATGTAATACATACGCATACAAATCATACATTTTCAAACGAACTCACATCAAATTTACTAATTTGTATTGAAAATTAGCTAATTATTAGATTTTCAACTAAACAGTTTTGAATTTTGATTGATTTACATTAATTAAGTGAACATCTTTTCAAACGTTTATCATCCATTGATTATTTGGATTGTTTGAATATAATATAATGAGTAATTGAATTCCAACTCAGCCATTTGGGTATACATGTATACAGCTGCGTACCGAGTATTTTCTCCTCCCTGTGTATCTTAGAGGAAATACAGTATAAATCGACGTTCTTTGTACCATAAATACCATAAATACACTCACCACATTGAGGTTTTATCACAGTATGACACAATATACAAACAGATCATTTATTTATTTGTTTGTACATGCAACTGTGCACATGTGACCTTCATGGCACACTTTCTTTCTATTACCTCCATACTAATGATCTGATAGATTTGAACATTATAGTGCACATTATATATCATAAATGATGAAACCAGTATCTCTAAGCTTGTTAAAAATTGTTTATTAGTTTTCCCGTTTTAAGGGGTTAAGTTTTCATAGGTAATTATCAAGTAAGTGAGTGAGGCCAGTGTGGTAGTAAATGAGTGAGGCCAGTCCAAATGATCAATTAAGGGAGAGTATTCTGTCGATATAATTGAGCAGGTGAGAAGGAAACAGTTAATACCAATGTAATTGTGTTGTTTTAAGTAACAAGTTACCTTTGATGTTAATGTGATGACACTTGTTACTTAAAACAACATAATTACATTGGTATCAACTTTTCCTTCCTGTACCTTTGATGTTAAATGTGATGTTATGCGTGATAATCCTCTTCAATGACAAGATTATCAACACTAATCCTGATATAATTCAAACTCAATATAATTCCTACTAAAGTGTTTCTTTATTTAAGAAATGTTACTTTTTTTCGTGTTACTTTTTTCCTGTTACCTTCTTCCTGTTACTTTTTTTCCTGTTACTTTTTTCCCTACATTCGGTGCTATTTTGTATTCAATGACCAGTCCATTGTTTGTGTGAACCCAATGACCTGTGACTTGTATCAAGTGTCAAATATTCATGTTACTGTTTTACAACTTTGTATTATGATAATATGTATTTTATACAAATGCCATCTTGGTGTATGTATATGTGTTTAAACATATTTCTTTCGCCATAAATTACAAGACGAAGGCAATTGGCCAGCAAGCGCAGCTTATATCATTTATTATATCATATTATTTAACGTTTTTGTTACACGCTAAATAGCTTATTGAGCAAGTAAGTGATACTAGTGTTTTCTGATTCAATCCTGTTTGTCGTTTCAAATTGTACATGGTTTAAACATTCATTAAATGAATTAGATTTGGTGAACAAGCTGTGTGGCTTATATTAACACCGCTCCCATACAACATACGATGACAGAATGAAATACAAATTGTACAAATTCAGATTGAAAACCCTATAATGCATATGATTTAAATATTATTTGATCTAAGGAAAATACATATAGCACGCAATCAGTTTGACAAAGTATAATGACGAAGGGGTTATGGAGTAGGCTTCAATTGTCTGTATAAACGCTTCTCTTAAATCAAAATTAAAACGCATCATATAGAAATACATTTTAAAAAACTCACATAAAAACCGCGAGAAAAAAGTATGTGGTACTGAAGTTTATGAAAAACGGTTAGTATCATTTATGAAATAAAATAATGTGTATGGTTGTGGGTATCCGAATGAAGGAAACAAGTTTTTTTTAATATAAGTTAACAATAAGAAAACGGCATTGACTTGAGTCATTGCTGATAGCACTATTAGAAACATGGATTAATCTATAATTAATCTTCTGGGAATGAATACAATACACATGTTTTTTATGTATGTTTTAAGGTATTGTCATAACTAACTATGTCTGTGACAAGGGCAAAATTTGGAATACAAGGCTGGGTGGATGTGCGTGTGCGGGGGGGGGGGGGGGGGGGGGGGGGGGGGGGGGGGGGGAGGGGGTCATCCAGATCTTCATGTCAAGGTTTACAACTCTCATTACGTCATTTGTGTAGCAATAGCTCTATGATCTTTATGGCCGCCAAGCGGTAACACTTATTATCCGGCTCCAGTCAGTTTAATGACACAGGTGCACGGATGCTATTGTCTCTATAACAGGAAATGTTAATATACATCTGTGGGTCTGTGACTGGATTACATAATGTTTTTGCATTGGACGGTTAATGAGAGGACTTGGTGACACTACACTGTTATACCTACCCTCATTGGTCAAATGTCAGCATAAAAGACAGACATCATTTGGTCACAGCGTCATTCTCTGCTCTGATAAAGCGCCATCACCTGGACGGTTTCTTAGTGAGAAAATCAACACTGCTTCCAAGTTCAACTTCCTTATTCAAGAAGAGACAAGTTCCAACTATCGTAGAGGTGAGTATTTTGATTATCTCATTTATGTTAGCCATATTTCCGCTGATTTATAATATAATGTTGATAATGCAATTTATCTGTCAAATTCCTTCTGTTCAGATTAAGAATTCATGTATTTCTAATGTCATTTAAACTTAAATCAATATGATCATTTTAGAAACACCCAATGACAAATCGCAAGGGATATCCATCATTTCATAACTTAAATTAGATTAATGTGAAAGTGAATTAAAAGTGTCTCCATAAACAACTGTATTTTTACCATCTCCAAATATTTTGACCAAATATGAATACTTGTACTCCATGTTAACATTTATCCTTTACATGAATAGCAAAGCCATTAAAGAAAATAGAAATAAAAAAGTATCAATATACACCCTTGTTTAACTCCTTTCTGTATTTTGTTTTGGATAATAATTAAGATTTGACACATGCTCACTTTTATATTTCTAGTATTTCTATTTAAGTACTTATACCACTTGCGTATTGAAGATTCCATAATTTATCCCTTCGAGTCATAATTCTTTAGCTTTAGTCACATTCCGCCCTTCACGTGAATTTCTGTGGAGTATAATTTATAGAACAAAAATCATCAATAGTTCACTCTCCCCAAAACGCAAAGCTTATTGATAACTAATATACCAAGAACTCAAATGCACAGCTTCTAATATCGATGTGACATGTGAATATTTTAAAAGAAAATTACTGAGTACAGTGTGTCCAAGCTTATGAACCTGGAAGACTAAAAGATCGTTAAATAATTGTGAACAATTTCGTTTAATTTATCATGATAATGAACATGTTAGTGTGATAACTGAATATAGCAATCGAATATGAATATATGCCTATTATCTACGTTTTTTAGTAATACAATTAATGTGTTTTTAACATATTGTGAAAGGGATTGGCCATAAAGCTTACAAGCTTATGCTAAGGCCGCTTCCTTGAACTTAATATCAATACATGTTAATACATACAAAAGAGTAAATATAAATATGCGACATGGTTTTCGTTTCTACCAGCATCATGACATATCAACCAACGTAATAGCAAGGCACGTATATATTAAGCACATATAATTAATGTCATTTCAATATTATCTGAAATTCTTAGTGATATCTTTACAATATCTTGCAAATTTTCATCAAAAGTTTCGTTGTGGTCCAATGGTAGATTCATGTAGATACTCTTTTCACGAAAAATTCAACCCCTGTACTTTCCTATACTGGAGAAACTGAAACACTTGAGCATGAATTATCTTATTTCACAATTAACAACCACGTTCAATATGGGACCCCCCCCCCCCCCCCCCACCATCTTAATATAGATGTTTAAAAATGTCTATTGGGGGAATCCAAAAGCAAATATATATATATATATATACATCACATTTTTATAATCACTAAAGAATTGATTAACAAAACAAGATTCTAAATTAGTGTGCATCAATATTATTAATATTTATTTGGAAGTATTTTGAAAGTGCTGTTAGGATCCTATTAGATTCACATGATAACAATTGTATACCAGGAGAGGGCTTACAAGAAGGAAGTGAAACTGATCTTCTGTAGCATCACACTACTAAACATCTTGGCAAATGATTGGAATATTTCAAAATTAAATGTAAATTTTTTGGTAAAATATACATGCACATGAAGCAACAAGCTTTAAATAAGTTTTACTATCAAATATTGATAGAACAATACTTTGAGCAGAAGGTGTCGGTAGAATATCATTAGCTGCTATATTTGGGTATATTTTGATACTAAATTTAGTTTTTCTTAGTAGCCTAATGTAGAGGTTGTGGCACACAATTTATCCATCCTTACTTGAGGAGGTGGTTTGCATAGAGGTTGACCTTCTCTAGTGAAAATAACTAGGTCCACATCGTGACATTTGGAGAGTTTAGCAATTAACAACGGATGCAGTGAAAATTAGATAATCCTTAGTTTTTATGGATTAATCAGGATAATAGGTCAACCGAAGGTACAGACGACGGATGTGTCGACCCTTTTTAATTTAAAATAAGACAATAACGTTTGACTCATCCTGTATTATGCTTAATATTTAGCATCGTATTCACCGTATCACATGATCCCAATGAACAAAAAATGCATAGCATACCTTAAAATAATACATATCATACATATTGCCACATCATTCATAAGATTATAATCCATTTCAGTGAAAAGTATTCAGTTTTATCTTACGGGTCTACTATATAGGAATACTCTATTGTACTATACTAACCTTGAAAGTATCTTACAGTTAATTGGTCAATTTTGAGCTGCAGCCCATTTCATTATAAGGCACACCTAGCAACATGACAATATTCATGTCATGTCATACAAATGTTATTTTCATCTTTCTGTCACATTGATCTTGTATCCAGCTTTTTGAAATATATGTATACAGGAGCGGCATTGAAATAAGCCCTCGGCCTGTTCGCCAATCTTATTTTCAAGTTTACGAAATGAAAATACGTTTAAACCATATAGGAATACTAAATAGTTTACTTGTATTAATACAAATTAGAGCCTGTAGATAGTTCTAATCAGTGGGTAGCAAGACTCCCAATTTGGCAGTAAGGGGTGAAATATTATGGCCTTCTAATAAAACCCTAAAAAATGCATCGAAATTGTTCGTTTCTGGCAAAGAATTTATCCAGTAAACGAAAAACAGGCCCATTTTCTTCTTTCTTTTGTTCAACTATCATCTACCTGAAATTGGGAACGTTTACTCACTCACTCAAAATAGGCAACAATCGGCATATCACGCGCCAAGCGCTCAACGGATTATCAGATTACAGCTTAGTTAAAATCACACTCAACATCAAAGCATACCGCTTGTAAACATTGTGTGCATATGAAAAGTTAGAAGGTCCATGTCCAATGCATAGTATATTCTTTTTGAATTCTTTATGAACCTTAAGTCGGTGGTTACATAAAGCATTAATTATACATGATACAGGTGGACGGGTTTGACAATTCCGATGAGGACCACATGATAAACATACATACATAGATAAAGACAATGCACATCGTTATTATTTCATGTGAACATTTTTTATATTACCTGCCTGTACCAAATATTTACCAAGAGTACACAACTGTTTGACATTAGACTAAATAGCTGGATTAATTTTAACACTGATGGGTTGTTCAAGTAACATGGGTTAATATATGTCTCACATGTACATATAAAGGACTAAAACTCATGTGAAACTCATCTTCGAGATCAGAATTACAATTGATAAAATTTCATTACCACCAATATGTTTGTATCTTCCACACTCGTTATACACATGAGCTGACACAAAAAATTTAGATGAATATTCTCAACATGTATATGTTATTGGAATGGATGTTGTTAAATGATACTTCAGGATACCAGAGTCTATAATATGCTTATAAATAAAACATTTCATTTCATACACATAATGTAGATATCTGACTAAATATAAATCGAACGGCTTGGTCATTAATTCATCGCTTGATTACAGGTAATTCTTGTTTATACAATATTTCTGCAAAACCAATATATGTCAAGATTGTTTTAACCTGATAAGCCAAATTCTTCACTGAACGTGATTCCGCTTCACAATAAATATATTCATAGCAGTCCCTTACAATACAGTTATTTGTTGCCAATAGTTATTGCCAATATTTACCACGTTAAATATTCTTTTAAATCGAGTTCAGCATAAATCATAGCACTACATGCTGATTTCTTAAACCTAATAACCTTTTACAAAAGTCTAAATGTAATTTTCCGTTATTATCACCCTTGTGTGAACCCCCTACCTCAGATGCATAACATAAATTACTACCAATAGTAGTATGCTGATACTGATAACATAGTTTTAGTATTAAGAGATTTGATATTACTATAGTCAGTACTTCTCGATTAAATAACACACTTTACGTTTAACATAATGTGACTCCAACAACATAGTAAATGGCTCATGCAAGCCTCGAACAAATCCAAATGTAACTTAATAACCCAGTAATCCAATGTAACATAAGGATAGACTGCCCCTTGCATAAAACTCATACTATAATTATATTTATTTCTAAACCATTTTTAAGTACTGACCATCCTAACTACTGATCCTAGCACACGGTATATTGAAATATATATATAATTCAGGAACAACCAACCATAATTTCCCCACACCCTATTTTGCCATCTTATACCAACTTAAAGAGGTTATATCGCATCTCTACGGATTCAAAAACATGTATTAAATCAACAAGTGTACAATATAGCTGTTCCTTGTCAGTACAACTAATCAATAAACGAGGCTCAAACATCAACTGATTCGGACGAAAACCAAACTAAGCCTTTGAATAGTATATACATTTTCGGCACAATGAAAGAGTATGTGATTCTGGTCAGACAGAAAGTTATTCTTCATGTATCACTTCAACATGAATATACAGTACACTCCTGGTTATAATGCCACCGTTTCGCATATAGCACTAATCCAGGGTGCCATTTTTAACCAAGTAGAACATTTGGGGACACTTTTGTTTTGTGTTTAGTTTAATTTTCCCTCATGTACAATGTTAAATATACTTGGAAAAATTAAGGCTAATTCTTTATTTTGCATGGGTGATATTGTGACATATATTCTTAAGTCCTTGCCACATAAGCAATGTCAATGACATCTACATTGAAACACTGCCGAAGCAGAAGTTCTGAAATGGAATTGAACAACTTGAGATACAATAATTTCTGAACAGTATCTGTCCCATACATGTTAGTTAAAATTGCATTGTCTTTATAATCAACAATATGATTAAGATAATCTAGTTAGTAATCAACCCTGATCGACTGGATAATCCTAGCATAATAAGTTGGAATAATACGCAAAATAGCATCGGTTTGTCATGAAAATGAAAATGTTATTTTATTGTATTCTATGAAAGGAATATAACTTTATTTAGGCAGCGGCGACCTCCCGCTATGGAAATAGTGCTCTTTAACCTTTTATGCATGATGTTTTTCTGTAAAATGAATATAACATTAGTTAGGCAGCGGCAGCCTCCCGCTATAGAAATAGTGCTCTTTAACCTTTTATGATTTTTTTTTCTTTCTGTAAAATGAATATAACATTAGTTAGGCAGCGGCAGCCTCCCGCTATAGAAATAGTGCTCTTTAACCTTTTATGAATTTTTTTTCTTTCTGTAAAATGAATATAACATTAGTTAGGCAGCGGCAGCCTCCCGCTATAGAAATAGTGCTCTTAACATTTATGCATGCTGTTATTCTGTAAAAGGAATATAATTTCATTTAGGCAGCGGCAGCCTCCCGCTATAGAAATAGTGCTCTTTAACCTTTTATGAATGTTTTTTTTCTGTAAAATGAATATAACATTAGTTAGGCAGCTGCAGCCTCCCGCTATAGAAATAGTGCTCTTAACATTTATGCATACTTGTATTCTGTAAAATGAATATAACATTAGTTAGGCAGCGGCAGCCTCCCGCTATAGAAATAGTGCTCTTAACATTTATGCATACTTGTATTCTGTTAAAATGAATATAACATTAGTTAGGCAGCGGCAGCCTCCCGCTATAGAAATAGTGCTCTTTAACCTTTTATGAATGTTTGTTTTCTCTGTAAAATGAATATAACATTAGTTAGGCAGCGGCAGCCTCCCGCTATAGAAATAGTGCTCTTTAACCTTTTATGAATTTTTTTTTCTGTAAAATGAATATAACATTAGTTAGGCAGCGGCAGCCTCCCGCTATAGAAATAGTGCTCTTTAACCTTTTATGAATGTTTTTTTTCTGTAAAATGAATATAACATTAGTTAGGCAGCGGCAGCCTCCCGCTATAGAAATAGTGCTCTTAACATTTATGCATACTTGTACTCTGTAAAATGAATATAACATTAGTTAGGCAGCTGCAGCCTCCCGCTATAGAAATAGTGCTCTTAACATTTATGCATACTTGTATTCTGTAAAATGAATATAACATTAGTTAGGCAGCGGCAGCCTCCCGCTATAGAAATAGTGCTCTTAACATTTATGCATGCTGTTATTCTGTAAAAGGAATATAATTTCATTTAGGCAGCGGCAGCCTCCCTTTATAGAAATAGTGCTCTTTAACCTTTTATGAATGTTTGTTTTCTCTGTAAAATGAATATAACATTAGTTAGGCAGCGACAGCCTCCCGCTATAGAAATAGTGCTCTTTAACCTTTTATGAATGTTTGTTTTCTCTGTAAAATGAATATAACATTAGTTAGGCAGCGACAGCCTCCCGCTATAGAAATAGTGCTCTTAACATTTATGCATACTTGTATTCTGTTAAAATGAATATAACATTAGTTAGGCAGCGGCAGCCTCCCGCTATAGAAATAGTGCTCTTAACATTTATGCATGCTGTTATTCTGTAAAAGGAATATAATTTCATTTAGGCAGCGGCAGCCTCCCTTTATAGAAATAGTGCTCTTTAACCTTTTATGAATGTTTGTTTTCTCTGTAAAATGAATATAACATTAGTTAGGCAGCGACAGCCTCCCGCTATAGAAATAGTGCTCTTTAACCTTTTATGAATGTTTGTTTTCTCTGTAAAATGAATATAACATTAGTTAGGCAGCGACAGCCTCCCGCTATAGAAATAGTGCTCTTAACATTTATGCATACTTGTATTCTGTTAAAATGAATATAACATTAGTTAGGCAGCGGCAGCCTCCCGCTATAGAAATAGTGCTCTTTAACCTTTTATGAATGTTTGTTTTCTCTGTAAAATGAATATAACATTAGTTAGGCAGCGGCAGCCTCCCGCTATAGAAATAGTGCTCTTAACATTTATGCATGCTGTTATTCTGTAAAAGGAATATAATTTCATTTAGGCAGCGGCAGCCTCCCGCTATAGAAATAGTGCTCTTTAACCTTTTATGAATGTTTTTTTTTCTGTAAAATGAATATAACATTAGTTAGGCAGCTGCAGCCTCCCGCTATAGAAATAGTGCTCTTAACATTTATGCATACTTGTATTCTGTTAAAAGGAATATAACATTAGTTAGACAGCGCAAGGCCCCTGCCAAAGACATAGTGCACTTTAACATTTTATGCATGTTATTTTTATGTTAAAAGAAAAGAACCTTTGATAGACAGCGGCAGCCCCTGGTTACAGTGCTATTTAACATATAAACGTGCATTCTGTAAAAGAATGTAATATGGTATGAGTATATTCTGACCATTTGAATGAGACAATTAGTACTCTTTTAGAACTTACTTTTTTCTTTGAAATCTCAATTCATATTGGTTATTACTTTGTTTTCAGGTCCATCATTATGGATATCTTCGACAAAAGAAAGAGGTGCGCAGACTGTGGTGATTCATTTGCCAATCTGACAAGCGCCAAAAGACACAAACTTCACTGCTCCGAGAGACTCAATGAACCAGAGAACACAACTGAAGTCAGCGATAGCAGTGATGACGAGGAGGTCTATCTCAACGAAGACAACATCAGTGATCTCCTTCAGAGTTTCCAACCACCAACTCAACAAGAATCTCCACCTCAGGAAAACGAGTGTTTGAAGCCCGTCGTGAAATCTCTTGTGCTCTGGACTTGTCTATTCCTCTGTTTATGGCAATCGGTTTTTTTCATTTCCTCCAGTGCAATAACTCTACTGTTGCAATATTTCCATGCTGTGTTAACTGTAGCTGCTGAACACTTCAAGGCTTTATCTGTCGTTTTGTCTCTTTTTCCGAGTAGCATGTATCTCCTTCGCAAGCTGCTAAGGATTGACCGAAATAACTTTACACACTATGTTGTTTGTCCCTCGTGTTTTAATATTTATCTTTATTCGGACTGCTTCATAGTTGTGGATGGAGAACCTACTAGTAAGAATTGTCCATTTGTATCCCAGCCAAACCACCCAATGCGGCACCATCGCAGACCTTGTGGAGCAAAGCTTCTTCAATCAGTTATTCTTCCATCCGGCAAGAAAAAGCTGATACCGTTTAAGAACTACTTTTACAAGCCCCTCAAGGACTCTTTTATAGAATTAATATCTAGAAACGGATTTCAGGAGAAGTGCAATCATTGGAGAGATAGGAAAGATGACGGGACAACTCTTCGAGACGTGTATGATGGCGACATCTGGAAGAACTTTCAAAATGGAACCTTCTTCTCAAAGGAGAAGAACTTTGGACTGATGCTCAACTTGGATTGGTTTCAGCCCTTCAAACATACGCGATATTCTGTTGGAGTTCTGTACATGGTTATCCTGAATCTTCCAAGGCATGAACGTTTTAAGCGCGAGAACATTATCATTGTATCTGTTATACCACACATGAAGAAGGAGCCACCAACCAACACATTCGTAAAACCACTTGTTGATGACTTGCTCTGCGCTTGGAATGATGGCTTTTCTGTCAAGTTGGGAATTCTATCAAGCACATTTCGACTTGCTCTTATCTTGATAGGCTGTGACATTCCTGCTTGCCGAAAACTGTGTGGTTTCCTTGGCCATTCAGCGGTTCAAGGTTGTTCTCGCTGTAAAAAATCATTCCCAGGTGGGATCGGTAGCCGTGATTACAGTGGTTTTGATAGGAGCACTTGGCAGTCTAGAACATCAATCAATCATACAAGAGAAATTCGCGAAATTACTCGATGCAATACAAAACAGGCTCGTGAAACTTTAGAATCTCGATATGGAACCAGATACTCTGTGTTGAGTGAGTTGCCCTATATGGACTTAATCAGAATGTCTACGATAGACCCTATGCACAATCTGTTCCTTGGCACCTCGAAACACCTGCTACATGTATGGCGAGATACTGGCGTGCTCTCAGAGAAGGATTTTAACAAGATTCAGGATAGAGTTGACTCGATTGAGTGTCCCAGTGACATAGGTCGCATCCCAAATAAAATCTCGTCAGGGTTTTCTGGTTTTACAGCAGACCAATTTAAAAACTGGACTTTGTTGTTTTCAATTTATGCATTAAAGGGTATTATTGGCGAAGAACATTTGGAATGTTGGAGGTCATTTGTAATGGCCTGTCGTCTTCTGTGCTGCCGTTCTCTTACTCGTTCAGACATTAAAATGGCTGATTGCTTACTAATGAGATTTTGCTCTGGTTTTGAACGCCTTTACGGGAAAAGTCGTGTTACACCAAACATGCATTTACATGGACACCTGGCAGAATGTATTCTTGATTTCGGTCCTGTGTATTCATTCTGGCTTTTCAGTTTTGAACGGTGTAATGGAATTCTAGGAAATATGCCTACCAACAAAAAAGACATTGAATTGCAGTTGATGCGACAATTTATCTGCCATTCGCATTTGTTAGGTCTTACATCAGCTGACGAATTTGAAATTTCTCAGACACTCCAGCCACTTTTCAGTCGCCTGACATGCGGTGCACAAGTTGGAACATTAGCCACCGTGAATGAATCTGATGATCATGAACTGAAAAAGATGTCATCACGATTGAATCCTCTACAAGTGTTCAATTGGACTGATATTGAACTATATCATTACCCAAACTACAAGATATTAGGCATAAATGACATTGACCAGATCTACCTGTCGGCAATGTACAAAACTCTGTATGAATGTGACAATGTACGTTTGGTGCCAGCTTTCAAAGAGATAAAGACAATCCACCTTGGGAATCAGTTATTAGGGTCAGCTAAAGGAAGCAGCCAGAGATCATCCTACATAAGTGCATACTGGACTGGTGATGAGGGTCAAATCAGCTGGGATATCCGCCCAAGACCGGGACAGATTCAACGTTTCCTTCAGCATACAGTCATTGTTGAGAACATTGAAAAGTCCCACCTGTTAGCAGAGGTCAGGTGGTTGACACGACTGCCAGACAGTGAACGTTATCACTGTGGTCGGCCGCTTGAAGCTTGGCATCCAACCTGTACTGTTGACAAAGGTCCCTCAACTTTTATGCCTGTGCAGCGCATAAAATCAAAGGTGGTAAAAATGCATGGACATGTTGGGCATCGACGTGTGTTGTTTGTGTGTTCACGAGACCGATTTGTATCCGTGTAGATATTTTTACTCTTCTGTGCCCTTGGGATTTACATGTGAATGAACACAAAATACAAAAGACATTCAAAATGGATAGAATTGAAATAATCTGTACTTGTTGCATCATATCCATCAGTGTATTTCATACCTTTATCGGACTTAGTTAGTTTTTGTCTGAAATATGTCTATTGATTTTATTGTATCTAGTGTATATTGAAATCAAACCAAATTGTAAATAGTTGTTGTAAAAAATTAATACGTTGCCAAGTGAAAGAACCGAATGAAATGCAAAAATTTTAATTTGTGTTTGTTGTTTTTTAAGGAACTTGATTAATTGATTCACATTCGGTATAATAAACTTATTTATTATATGACGAGCAGTGAAATACTGGGATGTATCAGTGAAATAAACTGTCTATCAAGCTACAGTGAAAATAACTTATATTTATAATAATAACTTATAGAACGGTGACTGATATAATTTGACGTCATACAACAACATATTTGGATTATGACGTCACAGTGTTACTGTGGTGACGGGCTGTTCCTTGCGGCTGCTTTCGGACGTAATTACATGGATATATTTGCCGATGGGTACAATGAGCTGAGTGCGAGTGTAAAAATTACTTTAATATGCTGCAATCCCCCAAGCAGTCACATCTCATATTTGACACACGAAATACATGAGATAAATAATACTTGAAATGGATGTATACTCCTTCACACGCACAATTGTTTGCCCATACTGAACAAAAAACATAATCAAATCACATAAGCTCAACTTACTTCTAGTAAAGGCATCATAATGAATACAAGATTACACAAAAAGTCTCCAACACAACATTATTTAGATTACTCATGTATGGAAACCAAACAATGTACATTCGTTTTATTGATTGATAACTATTACTTAGCCATTGGTAATCTTTCCGTAAGAATGTTGGTTTAAATTATATTTACATTATTTATAATCATTTTATGTCGATAAAAGATTAATATTGACTTAATATGATATTTACAAATATTAAATCTCGATTAAGAATAATCTTTACAAACATTTAATGAAAATTGATGATATTTAAAAACATTTAATTTCGATTAAAGATGATATTTACAAACATTTAATCTGGATTAAATATGATATTTACAAACATTTAATCTCGATTAAATAGGTTATTTACAAAACTTTACAAAACTTTACAAATATTTACAAATATTTACTCCGAATTAAATATGAGTAAAGATGACATTTAATCTGGATTAAATAGAATTAAAGATGATATTTACTCTGGAATTAAATAGGAGTAAAGGTGTAAATATCATCTGTTTTCCCAGTGTAAGTAACATTACATAACAGAAATAATCAATTCCAGTTTGACTCATGCAACCGCTCTTGTCAAAAAATAGACATTATCTTAAAATTAAATTATTAATACGTCTTGATTATTATATTAAAGCAACAAATAGCAAAGGCTTGTTGAGTATAGTTGTAATTAATTCGCATTAATGTATTTTTTTTAAAAATGATATTAATATTAATTGAGGAAAGAAAACTTTACACATCACATTACAAAAACTTTATCATTGTGGGCATGATGACGTCATCAGGAATCTGTTGTTAAAGCGCCTTGACTTAATACATGACAATCGTGTCTTTCATAATAAACAACACACAGTCACCGGTAGCAATCACTGATTTTGGCAGGTATAGTTTGTCCATGATCAGTCACCAAACACTGTTAAGTGTAATGAATGCACCGACTGGACTTGACTATCTTGCAATTTGTTTATAATCGGATGCAAAATATCAACGTGTAAAATAGAAAGAATATTAAAGTATGACTAGTACTAGAACTACATAACATGATTTTAATTAATTTGCCATTTAGCTGATGTATAGAATGTATTTGTTAATAATTATACCTATAGATCAAGACCTAGTTCTCCCCATTTCCATTCATGATGAGCAAAATATTTTGAAATACAGAATGATGTCACTTCACTTAACAGGCATGACTTATTCTAAAATTGATGGAAGGAATATGATATTGTTGCTATCACATAATGTCATCATATCACATCTCTACATGAAACTATTGCTGATGGACACTATATTATCGATTTTGGATCATTGGTATGTTACTTAAATGAGAAAAAACATGACATAACATTCATGTGTTAGCTAAATGATACTTTTTAGATAAGATATTTACTAGAATTGTGTATTTTGGTCACTAGCCATTGTTATACACAAGACACTTTTACTTATCACTTATGCATTAGCAATACATTCTATTTAAATAGAGAACACATTTAACATTGTTAAAATAGTACCAATAGTACCAACAGTACCAACAGTACCAACAATACCAACAGTACCAACAGTACCAACAGTACCAACAGTACCAACAGTACCAATAGTACCATCAGTACCATCAGTAGCAACAGTACCAACAGTACCAATAGTACCAATAGTACCAATAGTACCAACAGTACCAATAGTACCAACAGTACCAACAGTACCAATAGTACCATCAGTACCAACAGTACCAACAGTACCAGCAGTACCAATAGTACCATCAGTACCAACAGTACCAATAGTACCAACAGTACCAATAGTACCAACAGTACCAACAGTACCAACAGTACCAGCAGTTACCAGCAGTACCAATAGTACCAATAGTACCAACAGTACCAGCAGTACCAATAGTACCAACAGTACCAACAGTACCAACAGTACCAACAGTACCAATAGTACCATCAGTAGCAACAGTACCAACAGTACCAATAGTACCATCAGTACCAGCAGTACAAACAATACCAACAGTACCAACAGTACCAACAGTACCAACAGTACCAACAGTACCAACAGTACCATCAGTACCAGCAGTACAAACAATACCAACAGAACCAACAGTACCAATAGTACCATCAGTAGCAACAGTACCAACAGTACCAACAGTACCAATAGTACCAACAGTACCAATAGTACCATCAGTACCAACAGTACCAATAGTACCAATAGTACCAGCAGTACCAACAGTACCAATAGTACCAATAGTACCATCAGTACCAACAGTACCAGCAGTACAAACAATACCAACAGTACCAATAGTACCAACAGTAGCAGTGTCCCTTGCGGGATCCGGGGATTTAATATAAAATAACTAACTATTTGCTGGACCTCAAGTCTCGATGGCCGAGTGAGTAAGTCGGTCAGTCAGTCAGTTCTAGGGATTAGTACTGACTATGAGTATTTGAATAGTGCTGAAAGTGTGACCCTAAATAGTACAATGGTAAGTCACTTATGCCCATATTCTGTTGGTCATTGACTTTCCCCGTGGCCTCATACATTCCCAAATGGTCATGTTATGTTTGTTTCCTTAAAAAAGTCAATAATCCCTTGGCGAGATGAATATCAGAGAAATTCAGATCAAATAGGAATTTCAGTTTTCATTGAGAAGCTAATCAGCCACGAGGGCCCCTAAATGAAGGAAATTGACACTGATATCATCTAGTCACCAAATAATGCTTCATCTTCAAAGAAATTTGCATCGCTTCACTATCATTACCACTGACATTGGGTAAATCTAGGGATGAACATATTCTTGAAGTCAGATAAAATGTTCTTTAAGCAGTAATCTAAAAGCAACATAAGATCACACAGCGGGTTGCAAAGCTAATTCAACAGTTGTGAGGAAGTCATGACCAATAGGAAACACAGGTTTTCATGGATTTTAGTTTTTAACTTTCAGCATGTGATCATTATCATTGATTTTATGAAACTTTATTATTAGAGTTATAGCTATATTTATATTGTGCTTTTAAAATATCAGGAATAATAAGGATAAAAGGGGCCGTAACACGTTTTTTCGCTGAAATAAGTTGATGAAATGTATTTGAAAAATAATGTCAGCAATAGTAAAACACCCTTATCTCTTCGGGATATGAATTTGAAAAATGGGTGTACATGGTTCTGTTAAGCCATGGGAATCATTTTTGTTCATTCAAAATAATAAAATGTGTTCACAATAAAATGGGAGCTAATGCAATATTTGCTTTATATGGAATACCGTTATTACCACTACCGATAATTGGTTTGTGTAATAAGATATTTTACCCTCTAAAGTAAATATAAATGACATAAACTATCATTTTAAATGGGAGATTTGAAAAAAACAAAATTTGCAATAAACGTGCTTCTGCCCCTTTAAAATATCAGGAATAATAAGGATTAATACAGGTCTATTCCTGAAAATGTCTTTTCGTGTCCTTAGGAAGAAGTAAACTTCACCTTTCTGACCTCATCATTAAAAGTAAATGATTATTGTCAAGCTAATTTCCTAATGGATATTGACGTCAGTGGTCATTTAACAGTAAAATATATAGACGTCTTCAGCCAAAAAAGTCAGTAAATAGAAGATCACTAGTTGTTGATGTGTATGACCTTGGTTTCAAGGATGCTTTTACATCAGTGACGTCTCTGACTTTGAAGATGCCTACGCGAGTGACAAAACTGTTAAAAACTATACAGAGCGAAGACACAATCTTTTGAAATGTGAATTTTTTTCAATCCACTTTTAACATAAACAGTGCAATGACTACTCAAAGCAGGACCACGAATAAGCGTCAAGATTTTATATGAAAATTACAATTTCATGTTTTCATAATTGTAATGTTTGCACGCAAATGACCAATTAATATACGCAATTCAACATATTTCTGATATGATGAAAGGATTGACCAAATTGATGCAGAGGTAAAAAACGAATTCAATTTATATATATATATATATATATATATATATATATAGAATTATGTACACTATTCTGCAATATTTGGAACACACCAGTTATATTATTTTATCATTGCGAGACAGTGTACCTAATGGTGGTTTTTACATACACATACACATTAGAATTTGAAAACAAATTGCAAGACCTCATGGCACCATGAATTAATGTATTAATTCGGGGATCTTGGTCAGGCATCAACTTTGGTTCTTTATCCCTACAATGTTTCTTAAATTTGGAGTGCAGAACATTACATTTGGTGTAAACATTATATGGCTTATTCAAAATCTTGATTAAATGAATATTTTACGTTTTCAACCCCCTCTTTATGAAGATGCGTGTCTCCATGTAGCATAAAGCATACTGCTTTATTGACAACAATTTCATCGATTTTACACAAAGGGTTTGATTAGCTTTCTGTTGAACATATTCCTATGACAGTTCTGAAAATCTAAAATCATCTAAAGTAATTGTACATTTTAAAGAATTTTCTTCTGTGCGGGATAAGTGGTAAGTGCGTTCGTTCCAGTGCAGTACCACCCATGGTTCTCTAGTTCCAGCCGATGCTCGCAGGTTTCACCACAATGCACTACCACAATGTTGTTGAGAGCTTTCTCCCTGCATTCATACTAGCAGACGTGGTAAAAGTGAGGTAATCGTGAAAGCGACAGCTCACCTCACCTCACATCTATACTAAAAGTCTAAATGATATCTGGGATAAAAAGCGTTGAATAGTTTTCATGATTATGTTTCTGATGATATATAAATATTGGCCCCTCAAATTATGTGATGCATTTACACACAAGATTGTCATACTGAAAATCCAAACTCAAAATCAGCATGTTACAATCGTTCGCAAATGAAATACCCTTTATTAATATGAACACCGTCTCAATGTTGGTAAATGTATCCTAATGTCAACCGTACATTAAGCAATGCATGTACAAGGCCAACTGGAACATGATGACGTTGAAGATGAAGCCATCTTCATACAGGTATGTATCTTTTACAACGTTATCAAATATTTACATTTAATGTATACATTTTGTCAAATAAAAGGGATCTAACAAAACATTGTCGAGCCTATGCTAATTAGCAACACTGCACTGTGGCAACAAAAGTCAATGATATCGAACAGCTGTAATATTGAACTTCCTTGATGATTTTATTATAATATATTTGTATTAATGTGAGTATTGTTTCACTTTGCTTGAGCAAAACACGAAAACAGCGGCAGCGAGTTAGATTTAAATGATGTAAATGGTAGTGTTATTCATAATGCTGCTGATTAAGTCTTCCTGAAATAAATTTCTTAATTAAACATCGCCAATGTGTTGAAATCCTTTTTATTTTCGCTGAATATTATTTCTGGAGTGGCAAATCTGCTATCATACTGATGATTAAGTCTGTTCTGAAAAAGGTTACTTAGTAAAAACATCTTCAATGTGTTGAAAGTTAATCTTTTAATTTCCCAAGTAGGCACATCTGCTTAAAGCAACTTACCCAAATGGTTGAAAAAAAACGAGTTAATATTATTTATATAAGCACATGTGCACATATCATGTTTGCCTAGCAACCATTGTTTCACCGCGACTTCCCGTATTGTGACGTCTGTGACGTCATAAAACGATTGTTCGTGACGTCACTGTAGCTTGCCGTCACAAGGGAAGTGGGCCGTTTCCTGCCTATGTTTACGCGAATGAAACGTAAAAGATTGGGTAATAAAGAAATTATTACACTCGAAAGTGTGTCATATGACTTTTACGAAACTCATGCAAATTTGTCTATAGCCCTCGCTCTTACTCATGTGACACACTTCCTCGGATAATAATCTCTATATATTTGAGCAATTTGGCATTTGTTTTCAATTTTCATTTTTGTCAGTTAATTCATAGATCGTATGTTTTCAAATAAATGTCTACTCTTGTTTTATAAAAACATATTTGAATCAACACTAGAAGAGTTATTAATCAAATATTTAATTGAGTTGGGTATGATATTCTGATTCGTTTAATGGAACAGAGCATCATATTCCTATGTAATTATGTTGGCTGGATATCGTATTCTTTACCGATCTAAACCGAGAATGATATTATGATATTTTTGGTTTGTCTTTTAATATGCAAATATATAATATTTGTCTTATAATATTTACAAAAAAAGTAACTGTTTGTGGCAAAGTGTATGGTAAAACATATATTTTAAAAGCATCATTCCAAAACTTCATGCTGTCGTGTCTGGGGCAAACAAAAAATAGATAGAAATTTCCTCCTATCCTCATCAGACAGAATCATGCTATGTTTGGAATTGCAGCAATACGTAAATCAGCATGAGTTCCCATTCAATTTAACAAACCAACACGCGTCATGCTGTCAAAACAGAATGGTAATGGCTGCTATCAGGATATTTCGCATCTATCTAGTGTAACTTAAATTACAAGTCGACATGCCCATAAGGTTTTAACAGAGATTTAATCTAATGAGTCACACCATCATTAACCAAACCTACATGTTCTGTAACAGATGAGCGTTGTAATATGTTATTTGAAGAAATTACCTAACATTATCAATAGGGACACAGCATGCACGTAGTCATTAAAGAACTAAAGTTAAAAATCAGACCTATTTAATGTGAAGAAATCGTCTAAACAAAGTTGCGCCATATTGATTCAAAATATGCACACGTTAGTTAAAAACGTTAGTTATAATTAGTTGCAGAAAATCTTTGAAATGTGAATAATATTATTGAATGCAATTGCTTTAAGTTGTTTATTTGATACTCTTTAGGGTTGAGGTTAGGTGAGGTGATTTTGGGTTAAACGCTGCTTTCAAGAGTATTTCACTAAATCCTGGTTGCTAGTATTATGGCAGGGAGAAAACCCACAACGCCATGTGGCTATGCATTGCGGTGAAACCTGCAAGCATCGACTGAAACTAGGGAACCATGGGTGGTACTACGCTGAAATGCAGTGTAGCATTGCATCCAAACCGTATTGCGTGTATAACAGTTCGCTACTGCTTACAAAGTTGTCGTGCCCCTGGCAGGATTCGAACCCTGGACCTCTTGATCCAAAGCACAACGCGCAAACCTCTCTGATTTCCTGTCAAAACCTTCGAATGAGGTATATGCAATGAGGACCAGAGTGAACGTGTGTATACCTCTCAGTTTACAAAGATCACTGACTATATAGAACAGGACATTGTTAAACCAGTTAATTATCAACCGATAATAGTCTACGTCATTGCCATAGGCAATTCCTGTAAAATTGAGAATTTTCCTTCTATGATATATCCGAGAAAAGAAGAAAATATTTCACCAAAGGAATGCATTGTTAAATGATGTACATGCTACTGTTTATGTAAGTAGTGGAATTTATGTCGTAAAATAAAATACATGAACAAAGAGAGTACAAAGCATTTAAAATAATATAAATTGAAATAGAATACATAAAAACTTTAAAACCTTGTTTTAAAGATTTTTCGTGATCATGATTTATCTGTTGTTTCCGAAATCTAAGAGAAAACCTGTTAGCTGATATTCATATTACAAAATATCCATGGTTGCTAGAAATTAAAATTAAAAGATAAAATCATTTTAAAATGGTTTAAGTTAAGCATAATTGAACCGAAACACGAGGTAAAATCAATGCCTATTGAACTTAACAGATTTAATTTGCCACAAACCACAATCGTGTTCATGAAATTGATCTTTTCTCGTTGATTAGGGTTGAAGGATAGATGCATCCATTGTCTCGTCACACTACAAAGCGTATGGGAGTGTTCTGCTCGATTGCTAACTAACATGGGGTGAGAAAGGTGTGGATATCTATAATGGGGGCTATGCAACACTGAGAGCTATCGACCAAGTACTTCTAATGGTAAAATATACCAAGACTGTACCTATACAGGTGCAAGTGATATATTTGTGTATTGATATTATGTAGGGCAAACTGACCTAAGCTCGGACACCACCCAAAGTCGCCCGAACTTCGGACACTTTCAAGTTAAAGCTTACGGAAAAACAAAGCAAAGTGTAACACTCCGTTGGTTTCTAAATATTTCTGTTCAATTTCGGACAATACTTGATTCTTTTGAGAAATATCTGACTGTCAAATATATTTCGAAAACGAAATTTAGCGAGTGGTACAAATACCGGTTTCATGAAAGAAATCGACGAAATATTTGTGTGACATAAATTTTGTGTGACAATTCAGGGAATGAAGGAATCGATCATATTCTTTCAAATATATGCACGTACATGAAGAAACAATTAGGTAGTCGATTAACTTTGTATTTTAGTACTTTCAAATTTATTCTTAGGTTTAGAATTGCGATTTTGATAACATGTCAAAATGACCTTGGTTCGGACATGTTTGACCATGGTTCGGACACTAGTAGACCAAAGTTCGGACACAAATCGACCAAGGTTCGGACACTTCCGGCTGCTGAATAAAATGGCGGGAACATTTTTGGTTTCACGCGGGAATTTCATAATGGACAGTAAAACAACAAAATAAGATTGTTTTGCATGGGACAGTACTCTAATGATATGGCGCCATTATATGCGATGCCCGTATGACGTCATATATTACAGTGACGTCATAGTGGCCGTATCTCCGGTAACCAGTCAGCCAGACAAGTAAAAGAGCTCTGCGTTAGAAACATGTCAAGTCCCCAGGCTTATGAAACAGTTTTGCTGTTTATAAGAAAAGCTGCCAAGATGTATAACGTTGCGAAATCTACAATTTCTGATCGGGTCAATGTAAATAAAGGCAGGGTTAAAGTGTATGCTCAGCTCACCGACACTGACGGGAGGAAACTGATCGACATGTCCGCTAACAGGGCACTGTATGGTGTTGAAATGATTGATTAAATATTTGTGTTGTCTCACTTGTCGACTCTCATCTTTTGTTTGGCTCAATGTAACAAAGAATACCAAGTTATCTAAATGTGTTACAAATTAATTACAAATGAACAATGCGTATCACGTAACTCCAACTGTATCTATTAGGATTAATAACTTCAATGTGTTACACTGTAGTTTTAACTAAGCATTATCATATTGTATAACGTATGAAAAGAATAACAATTAAAGAATTAATGCACATGTACAACATTGTTGCTAACGCACCCCCCCCCCCCCCCCCCCCCCCCCCCCCCCGAGAGGTTTTATGTACCTCTACACGTGGTTAGAGTACCGTAAATCATTTAATTATAGCCGAGTAATTACTTGAACCATTACCTGCATTTATTTTCTTTGTTTTAATACTGTTCGAAATTTCTTAAGATGTATTTGAACCACAAACGCTAAAATATGATGCGCATCACTTAGGACGGCGGGATAAACACGGCTGTTGATCGATTATGATTACAATGAAAGCCTGCTTTGACTCCTTGACAATTTGTATGTACTTACGGTGCTCTGAAAAGTTTTTTTTTAACAGATGCATGTGTATTAAATTGTAAGCAAGTAGTAACCAAATGATACTGTACCCGGCCCATGGTAAAGGTGAAATCAATTTGAATAGATTTAAAAAATGTGAGCTAATCTTATTGCTCAGAGCTTTTACACGTGACACAAAACGTTCTTACCTGCATGGGAATCGATGTAATTAATTATCCTGCCTACTAATTACTTTAAAAAATTATTTAAAGTACATTACAGGCTGAAACAAATATCGCACTTCAGTTTATCTGTCACCCTTTCTGTGTCCATGCTGGACTGGAAACGAACTGTCCGAACTTCGGGCGACCCTGTCCGAACCAAGGTCAAAACTGTCCGAACCTTGGGCGAATTGGTATACTCGCCTAAAACTGCTAAATTACATATTTATTCATATAATGAACGAATATAGTGTTTGGAATTTTGAACAATATTCCCATTCTCGACTTTCACCACTTATTGTTGGCTGTTAAAGAGTCAAATATTGAAAATACAACGAGCGAAAGTATTAAGATCGGAACACTGTCCGAACCTCGGTCAGTTTGCCCTATATTACGAAAACCAATAACCAACAGGCAGGTGCTTATGAATTGAATTGACAATGAAATAACTTTATCTATAATATTGTAAATTGACAATACCACTAAACGTAGCTTCTTTGTGGATCGCAAAACACATAACTTCGCTTGGTATGTTTGGTGAACGCTCTAAGGCACTACTTTCAAGATGTTAGATGTGCCAGAGCCTCTAGTGTAGTTTGTAAATAATTTGGAAGTTGACAGATATGTATACTTGCAGACTGTTGGAGATGATAACCTCTTTTACAAGATGACTCTATGTTCAATGTCTACAAGCTATACCTCCTGGAGTTGTATTGTCCAATGGTCGAAGGAAAAGAAACCAGCGTTGAACAGTTTGCTCAATAGATATCAGGCGCTCTACAAAATGTAGCATCCTTATTTGTATACATATTATGATATATTAGTTTATTATGTAGTCCGAGGTGAGATGAGGTGAGGTGAGGTGATTTGGGGTTTAACGCCGCTTTCAAGAGTATTTCACTTATATCACGGCTGCTAGTATTACGGCAAGGAGAAAGCCCGCAACGTCATAAGTTGCCGTGCCCCTGGTAGCATTCGTACCCCTATATAATTTGAAGTTAATACTTGGTTAAATATTATATTATAACTAAAGCCTATATCAAGCTGCCCCTGGCAGGATTTGAACACCTATCTAAATTGAAATTAATACTTGGTTAAATATTATATTAGAACTGAAGCCTGTATCAAGTTGCAGTTACGATAACCATTATCTTCACTATACAGAATGGTGATGGACTTCTGAATTAACTTAATTGAACTTTTATTAACCTCAGATTGCAAACTGTAACACAAGAGGTACATGGACATATTTACATTTACACAGCACAAATCATTAGGGCCATGTATAAGTACATAACCTCAAAAAATGGTTGCAACTGAAACTGCAAAATTATCACATTTGATACCTTTTCAGGTGAGATGAGGTGAACTCAGATGCAAACTATCAATAATGAATATTATTATATTCCCTTTATCAATTTGAATGTAGTTTATGTCATATAAAGAGCGTATTTAAAGAGTGTTTTATGTTCACATAACATAATACGACAACGATATATCAATCTCAAAAACAAATAGTTACTTCGAATGACATTCCACATCAACTGTGTTAAACAACACTGATAGACAACGCTTGTATCACTTAAAACTGCCATTTCCAACTCGAGGCTTTCAAACAGAAGCTGCAAACACCCTCGACATCCAATGTCTTCTATTGAATCCACTGTCATCCTTTATAACAAAGTATGTGATATTGATCCTTTGCGGTCTCTCGGTCCTATCATATAACAGGGACATTGCCCATTTAAGAGTAAGTCCATTATAGCTTGCCTTTTACTCTGCTACCTGTATTCTCTCAGGTGAAATTACAATTCCCGTGGACATCGGTGCATTTCATCTGACATAGTGTCATTAGCCAAATCCTTTGTTGTCATTTCTTAAAGCGGACAAAGGTAAACCCATTATGGAATGTGGCTGTTAGCCCTTCATGTTACTAAAAACATTGGTCTGTCTATTCATTATGACTTTCAGGTAAACTAATGAGACTAGTTCAGGTGATTTCAATCAATATCTAACAGATAATCAGTTCCAGTTTGGTGTCGGGATCGTGTTTATAATCAGATCCAGTCGAGTCTCTGATGATGTGATGTGAGTCTGTCATCCTGATGTCTCTTGATGGCGTATATCAATGATACAAGCAACGAATAGCGAAACGATTGTAGAGAATATGTGTTGCTGAAACTACAAATTTCAATCAGGTCACTAAAGTCATTTTCAAAACAAAACTTAATACCAAACTGCCGTTATAATATATCAGTGACCTAAGTAACATGTAACAGTTACATGGTATGATTGCACAATGATATATCACCTTTTATATATCAATCAATTTGTATGATACATTATGATGTATATGATTCAGGCAAATTTTAACGATGAATTATTGTATAAAACATGTTGCATAAAAGATGTCAACAACATATTTTGAAATAGGCTGAATAAATAGGGATTGTGACGAATGGACACGTTCTAGGCGATTGAGGTACTGCTGAAGCTAAAATGTACATATCAGTCAGATTCAATACGTTGATCATTATATAAAAGTGTTGCACTCCGACATGAATTCGATTACAGCAACCAATATTGACTTTGGTTTTCCTGTATAATTAAACATCTTTCTGGAGACCAAACCACTATTTCATATTTGCAAATATCCAGAAGTAGCGAAACGTTATTTGCTTGACACTTCCTGTGTTATAAAGCTAGATAATAACTCTATCATTAAAAGTACTTTTCTTATGTGTACATTTTAAAAGACGAGTTATGCAGGGGAAACACTTTCAGGAGCAGTACTTATTTTATTATGTATAGATGCAGAGATTACGTATGAATGCACATTAGTATGTACAATTTAAGTCAATCAAGTTTGCACTTCATCGACAGCATTCACTTTAACAATCCAATCAAATTCTGAATTATAGCAATCCTGAATATAGTCAGACCTTTCTGGAAATCTGGTTATTTGTTTTCAGGAGATAATATATTACCAACATGTATTCGAGGTTATCAAGTAACGATTGCAGTCCATATTCTGTAACAAGATTACCTAACTGTATAGCGGCCAAGTAGAGTCATGTTTATGATAGACAAGTACAAAATAAATACAACTAGATTGTATGAGCATGACATATCATATTGTTGATAACATCAACGAAATAGGAAGAGAGAAAGGTGAAAGAACATACCTTCTCCATAAATAACTCTTCTTAAACATGTTAAGTCATGTTCTTGGATATCAATCTGACCATTGATTTGGGACAAATTTGCAAGCGCACCATGACCAACTGGTGGCATTCAAAATCATGACGTACACTGTTTTTTGTAAATGTATATCGTTAGAACTGGAAACAAATCGCAAACATATCCTACACAATTGATGTCATTTAGCATTCATGAAATGTGTGTAAAATATGTTGATAAATATCAAGACACGTTCGTTAAAAAGTTACATGGAGCTACATCCCAAGAGTTTAAATAATAAATTAACATCACAGTTAGAAGACTGAATAAAATTTCATCGATTTTCGTTTAAAATGTTAACATCATTTTGCATTTTGTCACTTTTCAGGACGTTTCTGTCATTTACTATCTAACACTCATCGATGTAAAATGTGCTTGATTCTGTTATTTGTCTCCTTTGCATGTACATGTTTGCATAAAACATGCATTCATTAACCGTTGTCATACTGAGGAAGACATGCATCTTTTAGAAAGTGTGCAGTCATGTTATTCCCCATGGTTTCCAACGTTCTTAATAGGGCAGTCAGGAGATGAGTATCAGAGAAATTCAGATCAAATAGGAATTTAAGTATCCCCAGAGAAGCTAATGGGTCGCTAGGGCCCCTGATTGTTGGAACACGAGACTAATCACTTGAATAATTAAACTAATGTCTTATCACCGCCATCAAAAGGACCACTTTTTTAGAATGTTGTCTCGCGTCATTATGTATGTCTTTGACTTTAGTTAAATCAAAGAATGATGAAGAAATTCTTTGAAGTAGAATAAAGTTGTTCTACCACTATTTGTCTTATGGTAACATTCATTGCAAACGTAATTTGATCATGACCAAACATTTGAACAAAGGTTTGTTTCAAATATAGACTTTGCTGGAATGTATTTTTTAAAAATGGACTAAGCATTGTGATGACAAGATGATATTTAAGCATTCAATTTGACGTAATTAATTTTTCTATTCAAACATTTAATCAAATCAAAATAATATCAATGTGAAATTCTAAATCCACAATTATATGTATAAACAGTGTAAGCAGGAGTGAGTTATTGTTTAACGCCGCTTCGGCAGTACACTGGAGGAACAACCGTTCTTTCCACTTTCGTTCGGAAAGGAAAGAGCGAATTTTCCAATCTTTCTACCCATGGAAAGAGACAATTTTCCACGCCTTTCTGGCTGGGTCAAATATTTAGATTTGATATATCAGAATTTATAAGTCTTAAAGTTGCACATTATTTTTTAATTATTTTCAAATTCCCTCTGCCCCTTAAATGCCCTGGTCTTGTATAATATGACGAGGATTATATATCATGGCATGTTTGATGAAGAAGGTCTCGGATCGAATCCTAAACCCTACACCGCAACATTCAAACGGAGTTTTTTAAAATTAGGGCTTTAGGCAAAAAGCAACCAATCAAGTATTCCATACATAAATGGTCTTGATAAAAAAATAATAAATACTTCATTGTTTAATAGTGGAATGTCCTAGTTTGTGTGGTGTATGCTTATGAAGCGGTCGCTGTATATATATTTTCTACCTTTGCAATGTAGCGCCCACAAATAAGTTCAATGAACGGTATATACTGTGTATGAGATAGCTTGTAATGTGGTTCTTGATAGAACATTTTTCATGTAGCTACTGGTATTTAATTTCACGTTGCAATTAGGAACCGTAAGATCAACTACCTATGATAAATAATCTGGAGTGAAGGCTTGTTATGATGCGGTCAGCCATTGGAAGAAGTCAATATCCAGTTGTAATTAACTGTCAAATAAATATCATTGCCTTCTTACAATCAGGACTGAATGTGTTACCAATCATTTGTCCACTGTAACTTCTAATAGTAATTCCTAAGCAATAAATTTCCTTGCACATGCTTAGTGATTACTGATTCAGATTTGATGTGTCTTTCGATTAGGAATTTGAATTAATAAATACGTTTCATTGTGAATTACATCCATATGTCTATATACACTGTGAGATAAGTCGCACTTTGAATCTATAATTGATAAATATTTTCGTTTGTGTTGAAAACTCTAGTTCAGATATACATGCAGGCTTTTATGAATAACACCCAGATACATAATTTTGTGTATTTGATGTTCCAAACCCTATCATCTGATAGACGATATAACAGCATTCGCTTATGAGGAAGACTGTGATCTGATTCCTGACAGTGTCGTACCAAACATTGTTAAATATCAGGTTGTTCTTACTTTCATGTTTGACAGTCATGAGAGTCATGTGCATTTGTTCAAAACCACGACCAAGTGTGATTATTATGTTATTATTTTCAATGATTTCAATGGGTTATTGTTAGAGATTTCGCTTGTGAGGACCTGATTATAGGAAATGAATGAGACTTTTAGATTTGAAACAAATCTGTTCCTGGGGTATTAGAACAGATTTGCGAAAAGGAAAGTTAATTCGGAATTCTGTATTTTGTATACACCAAGTATCACCAAGTCGATGATTTTCTGAGTGGACGTACGGATGGATAAAATCAACAAGAGTCATATCTGATTGTTATTATTTTAACGATAACATTTTCTGCAACAGCTTTGTCTATAAAGAACGTGATAAAATGACACATTAACTGCTGCAACGTTTCGTGAATCCGATGACTACCGTATGAAAATAGAAAACGATTCTGATTAAAATATCACAGATACTTCTGTCCATCCAGTAAGCAATTGTCATGATTAATTTACATTTGTCGCAAACATTATGACGTCATTACTGTTCCGTCACTTATCAATGTATCATGAGTACTTCAATTGTCTTTGTGATCAATTAACATGACTGAAATAAATCCCACCATGTACAAGAAGACGTCATGAATCTTCTTCTTCGTCTTCATGACGTCATGAATTCACTTTCAGTGACATTTACAGTGACATTATAACGTTTTTCTTAATGTGTAGTCCCTGTTTCCATATACGTTTCACACGTCACCAGAAGAATCTATTTCATCGGAGGGTTTTCTTATGCAAGAACACATTGGAATCACGTCTACTTGTATAATAAGTGTCGGTGTTTCATAAGATCATTCAGTCTGTTCACACGGGCAGCAACGATTCAACTTAATCCACTTTTGAGTGGATGGAAATAAAGACGGTTCTTCATTTCAAAATGCTCACTGCTGGTGGTCTTATTGAAAAATGAGCGAAAACTGTCGGATAAGATCAGAGGTTATGAGTAACTTCTGACGGGATAGAATGGCCATCTCCATGACATCATGAACATTTCCCCAAAATTTTGTGTTTCTTTTGACGTCATGAATCCTGCAGGCTCTGAATTTCCCGTAACTCCCGGACAGTACATAAAGCATGTAGGTACTCTGAAAACAGAGTTATAAGTCCTGCAGTGTTTTCTTTGGCAACACAGTGAGTATAAAGAGACACACATTCCTCCGTGAACTGACACAGACACAGCTGTTGTTCAATATGGCGTTGTTGAGGCGGAACCGGAAGTTGGTGTCGGGATAGTTTTAACGCATAAGCAGCAGCCATCATAACTGTTAATCTCTCTGCTAAAGATACCTGAAAAAGCAATAATGAAAACGTAAGAAATAGTTAAAAGAAAGATGTCAACATTGATCAGATAACTTCTTGTGTTTAATTTCATTTTATATAAAGTTCTCATTGAAATCACCAAATGTGAATCGTCAAATGGCGTTTCAAAGTATATCTAAAAACAACCGAGTGAAGTGTCAGAATATTAAATGATTTGTGTATTTTTGTTTAGAAGCTCGTGCCCTTAACCATTGCAAACTTTTCTTATTGGCGCAACACAGCTCAACCATATCAACCTTGATATTACCAATGGTTTTGGAAAACTATGAAAATATTGATTAACATAACCAGCACAAATGCATGTATCCATGATTGAACTGAATTGAATCTAACTCACCTCACTAAGATAGTCACAATCTTTAGTGTATACTTTAATAAGCTGACATAACTTGTCACAATCTTCATCTAAACAGCTGCACAACAGAAGGTTGACATCTTCCTGTAATTATAATGATTTTAAATCAAATTCATTATGTAACTGTACTGAATCGTGATCTTCATTATTAACATTCAATCATCACGAAAGCTTAAATTGAACTTACATTACTTTCATAATTATTTGTAAAACAAATTTAAATCATAATTGAACTGTTACTTACATATACATCAAAAATACACATGTTTCTTAATGGTGTGTTTCATATTAAATTTTCCTTGCTGAACATAGTACAATGTTTAAGAACATTCAAGGTCAATATTTTCCGCTTTTTCCACAATTGTTGTGATGAACACAGCGAACATAAAAATGACCATTTATAAACAGATTTCTAGATAACTGGTATCATTATACTTACGAAACAATCCGCCATCACGAAATAGTAAAAGTGAACCTATATTCGTTAAGGAGAAATGAAACATTGACAAGGTATTTCATAGCACTCAAGAAAGGAGAAAAGTAATAACTCTGAAAAAAAATTTTCAAATAATGTATTGACTATTTCAGTAACAAAACGTGTTGATAGATTAGCAGTAACAACGATATGGTATTGAATATCTTCATCCATTGCAACAGAGGTTACTTTTGCAATGAGAATTGAGTAACCTCTGTTGGGATAGAATTCACGATCCAATTATTCTTAGTCCCAGAAAACGGTGTGACGAATAAACGAAAACTGCAAGCGGTCATTTTAGTGTGAACACCTTTTAATGATATGAGTGATGGAAATGGATCAGCGTTGCTTAACCAAACCATAACAATTTGTTTGAGAGCTCTATTAATTGATTGAGGAGAGTTGTTATAATCCGTAACTTTCTTTTTATTTTGAAGGACTTCTTTATTTCCGTTAACAAGCGTGCTACAGAACCTTTAATAACCACCTGTTAGCAAGGGTGTGCCCAGAAAGGATACAGTAAACCTTGCTCCGTTCTCCTGTGCTACTGTGAGTATTAGGGGTCTGTCTTCAAGGTAAAGGGCGCTGTTGATATGTAGACACCGACTTAACATTCTCTTACATAACTGGAACAGAGAAATACAGACACATTAATATCGTGTAGAACGTGAAGTTCAAAGGCTACCTGCGATCTGATTGGTTGAAAAGAGCAATTTGTTTCAATACAAGACCAAAGAGTATTATTAGAAGACTTCTTAAAGACTCAGATGACTAATCGACATTACAAGGTCGGTTATTCAAATAAGAGTTCAAGGTTTCTTAATTCTGTGTTAAAATTCTAAACTATTTCACCGTCAAATGTCTAGCGCAATTTCGGTGTTAGTTTGCTCAACCCTCGAGGAGTATACCTTACCATTCGTATATGTCGTCTCCGTTTCCATCTTACCACGTAGACTCCTGATATCAACAACAGGGGGAAGATAAATGTGACGAGGCGAACTGTGAGGATGTCTGAAAGAAGATAGTGAAATGCGATTATGAAAAGAGTAGCAATACAGACATACCTTATTAAAATGAATACTATAAAATGAAATAAACTATCATAGTCACACCATATCCTTGTATAATTCCTCCTCATGGAAAACCTCGCGCCAGTCTCTATCACTGGCTGATTTAAGCCTTGATACATTTCGTCAACTTTTCTGAACCAGCGTAGCACAAAAAGATGACGAAGTGCAGTAAGACTTGAATCAGTAAGTGACGGATGTTATGCTTTGCAGGGAAAACTGGCCCGACGAGGGAGGTTCCTCGATGCTCGCAATGATATAGAAGTTGGAGATCACTATTTTATTCAAAGATAAAATGACGGCAAAATTCCAATAACACAGCAACCTTGGAGCCATTACAGTGACGTTTTTCCCATTGGTGGAAGAAATATAGCAAAATCTGTTGACACAAGGTCAAAATTTAAAATCAAAATGAGATAAAGTGTTAGTTTATTAGCCCAATGATTTGATTAAAACCTCAAGCTCGAAAAATCAATAACCTTAAGAGAGTGCACCAAACAGCTGTAAAATCTCAACAAATATTTGCAACGTGAGCAAACGTTCGACCCCCTTTAACACATGTTAACGCATCGACTACATGATAAATTATAAAAAGACCTTGAAAACATATGTGCTGAATGCCCTTACAACCCACCAATCGATTGAGTTCTATATTTGAGAAGAAGGGAAGGGGGAACGTTATTGCATAATTTTAATTGTACCTTGCAGGCACGATTGAAATTGTGTTTTTCTGTTAGTAGAGCTGACAGCCCTTCATATATGGAACAAAAACTATCAAAAAACTCAAGAATAGTATTGTATAACAACACGTTACCACTTATCGACTTATCCATTGTGTTTCATAAAATTTTATATCTTTAATACATACAACATACAATATGTGCTGATATCAGTTCAAATACTTACACTCAACTGGCATATTCATCCTCAATCGCCAAATATATAATACTTACTAGTTTCCAATCAAAATTAAACTGACTCGTGCCACACGCAGTGCATTATCCGATTATCGATCAGAAATCGACGGTAACAGTCAGTACTCTCGATAAAATAACACAGTTTAAAACGTTGAGCATATGTGACCACAAACAACACAATTGATATACCTTTAAATTGTCCATGCCAAAGAGCTGTAGGTTACTTTACAAAAAACGAAAGAACATGATTCTATTAAGCCATGCGGGTTCATTTCCCTTCGAACGGCCATTTTAATGTGTTCACATTAAACTGGCCCATCGAAAGTAGTTCAAGTGATCTGACTGACGTAGCGACACCATTACACACAGAGTAGAGCTTTGAATATGGTACAATGGTATTATGGTCAATCATCTTGCTGTCTGATCTCTGAAATTCTCGTGAGACATACAAATCTACATCTCACCCTGAAGAGCTCATATCATTTTGTTGATAATCAAAAAAGTCCAAATTAGCCAAGCAGTTTTCCATACGACCTAGTATCAACATAATTCCTAAACATTAATTTGAGAGAAAATAATAGATAATCAACACATCTTGGTTCCTGAAAAACAATAATTTATTCACACCAAAGATCAACGTAACTTGATTGGATTGATTTAGTTGAAACCAATGATCAATCTAATTTTCCTTGGATGGATTTAGCAGGGCAAAAACAGGAACACTTTTTCTTATCTTTTTCTAGCGTGTACAGGTAATTTGTCATATATAAGGTGCACATGATGTTAGATGAAACGTATCTAATAGTCCATGGGTCAGACACTTCAACACTTAGATCATGATACAGAACCCTTACACACATAGAGATTATTACCCGAGGAAGTGTGTCATATGGCTTTTACGAAACGAGTGTGAATTTGTGTATTGCCCGAGCGAGAGCGAGGGTTATACATAAATTTGCACGAGTTTCGTAAAAGCCATATAACACACTTTCGAGTGTAATAATTTCTTTATTACCCATTTTATTCCATTTGAATCGCGTAAAATTAGCCAGGAAACGACCCACTTCTCTTGCGGCGGCAAGCTACAGTGACGTCACGAACAATCGTTTTATGACGTCACAGACGGGAAGTCGCGGTGAAACAATGGTTACTAGGCAAACGTGATATGTGCACATGTGCTCATATCAATAATATTAACTCGGTTATTTTCAACCATATGGGTAATAAAACGTTTTATTAACTGCTTCACAGGCTGCAGGTCGAGTGAAATATATCTCTTTCCTTTGATGTGGGAATGAGCATAGTTCTTAAATCTCACCGACCGTAAATACGACATGAACGAGAAATCGATCGAAAGAGGGCGAACAGGCCTTATATATGTTCTTATAATGTGACATGGAAACTGTAATAATTAGGAGAAATATGATTTTGTGACTTCTGTGAATCAGGATAGTCAACTATTGGTATTGAACTTAAATATCCTTCCGAGCAGGACGGACAGGCCTTACATGTTTTTTTTCTTTTAATGTGACAGATAAAATGTAATAATTTGAGAGAGATGTGATTGTGTGACTTTTTAGGATCAAGATAGTCACCTTTTGGTAAAGAGAAGTGTTTAAAGGATAGATAAAATGACATATGGTCCAAATCGGATTCATTAAAATGGGATGTCAATTTCACAATTGCTCGATTTTAAATTTCTGATATCGGTCAATAAATTACTTATATATGGCTTTTTTAAAAAACGCCTAATTTAGCCCCGGCGACCAGAATGATAGTCTGCGGGGGTGTATCCCATGAAGGGATGACTTCTGTGACGTATCTGGAGGAATTTGTTTTTCGGCGATAGTCATAAGTCAACGTAATTTCGCAACATTTTGATTGTTAATTTCACAAACCAACTTGAATTTCACATATATCGAATGTTTAGATATCAAACTAGGTAATTCCGCAGATGACAATTACACAATTATTACATAAACATGTCTTTTTGGCGATGTAATGCACCTCATAAATTCATTTAGCGGCAGTGATAATCATCATTAATTAATTAACGAGACTCGGCGGAGTAGCTATCTAGCCGGCCCAGTCTGTTGCTTATCACAGTCACGCCTCAGTGAGCATTTTCATAATGAATCGCCAAACAAATTGCGGTAGTGTTAAAATGGGTGAATTAAAATCGTCTTAATTATCAATTGCAAGTGTATATTGTCTCGATTTTATGCTCAATTGATTCTGATATACAATATACATAGAGGTAATCATCTGTCATTCTTGAGAAAAATACATTTCATCAGATCTTTAACTTATCAATAGAAACAGAGAGATTATTTGTTTAACAGTATCGAATCTGATTGAAAGATAGAGACCCGAAAAATAAATAAATATTTTGCATCACTAGAAAAAAAGGGACATTAACAGTCATCAAATCTGTTTGATGATATACACATGTTAACGTCTTCACTCTCGTTTGAATCTCATATCCACTTTAGCATCATCCCGTTAAATAAATACTGCATGATAAACTAAGTTAGAAACCATGATATTGATTTTTATTTAATTGCTTAAGAAGCACGCAAATACAAATTTCAAAACTCTTGACATAAGACTACAGATTTGAAATTAATTGCATGAAATGAGATAAGGAGGACAGATAATTGGCATGTGCAGAATAAATAACCATCGGTAAATATCATTACCATTTTTAATATTCACATTAAACATCAAAGTAGACAGAAATTCATGTTCTATGGAATTACACATTATTTATTGCAAGACAATGACATTTGTTGGATGTTAAACATTACATTTTTTGGAAAACCATTTAGGTACTTGCAATTTGGCACAGTGTTTTTAATTATCAATGTATAAGAATGACAATATTTAATGATGAAAAATAGAAATGTTATTGTTAAAGTTTAATATCAAGAAATAATCTTTTTTCTTTTCTTTAATTAAGATTGTGCTTCTTTTTCAAATACAAAAAGAAACAGTTACAGTTAATGATACAGAACAACTCCAAAATAAATTTTAAAAATTTATATTTATTTCAATAAATCTTCATTAGTTTCAGAATGTACATCAAATAATTTGTGGTCAATGTTACCAGCTAAGCATCACATTTTCAGTATCTTTATCTGTATTCTGGCTAAATTATAATTGAAAATAATCTTTACATCCCGCGCTATTGTTGATGAATATCGGGAAACAATGAAGTAAGCAGTATCATGACAATTTACCATTCACTATCAGTCGTTTGTTCGATCAGTATGCATGCTATAACAATGGTTAATTGAAATGATTAAACACAAACATAACAATGGCTACTTGTAATGGTTGAAATAATAACGATAGTTCAATAGTCAACTATCACTAATACATACTTGGAAATGTGTAATAACAAGTTTGTGAAACTTTTCAAATAAAATCCTAAATATATCACATGCAGTTTTTATCATCAAACCGTGCGTTGAAGAGCGTTACCCAGATGCAGCTAATAACTCATGGGGTTAGACAGTTTTCTACTAAGTAAAGAATAGACTCCTCAAACTCTGCAATAGTTACACGACGAGATGAGTCTGAGCCTGTTAGGGCGAAGACTCGTCTCGTCGTGTAACTATTGCAGAGTTTGAGGAGTCTATTCTACTTAAACCTAAATTCGAAACCAGATTGAGTTTGTTTTACCTGTATTTACTCAATATTGCACGTGCGTTTCGTGGTAATATTGACGACTTTTTTACCTGATGCCAAAATGCGAGTTTTACCTGGCCGAGTGCAAAAAATGCGTGCGTTTCGTGATCATATTGACGACATTTTACTTATTGATGAGGTATAAAAGGTAAACGCATGTTCTGTCATTACTTCATTGGGAACGATTTTGAAAGGTTGGTACATGCACGGAAGGAGAATATGGAAAGTGACGATGATATTTTCTTAACCCAAAATACATATTCCCAGATTACATTTGACAGTGAAGATATTAATTCAGATTTTGAATCATTCTTAGAATCTGATGTACCAAATTGCAATTTTGCAATTGAAGATAGAGACAGTGATGACAGTTGTTCTCGTGATAACGATGTTCCCAATACACAAGCTTTTGAACCCGTAACAAATGCTGCTGATTTTGAAGAAAAAATACACTCATCTGACGAAGAATTAGTAATTTGCAGTCAGCAGTACAATGCTGATAAAACCGATAAACTTGGAAACCATCTTAAAACAACAGAAACGACTGACATTCCAATAGAACACGCATCAAATTCTCGCTTCGGTAAGCCTTTGACAGAACAGGAATTGTATGACTTGGAAATATCAGCACAAAACCAAAACTAGTGTAAGAAGAGTCAGTGGGCTTGAAGAACATTTGAAACTTGGTACCGAGAGAGACACGTTCTTGCTGGAAGTTTTGAGGAATTGATCCTTAATTCCAGTAACCATGATCTAAACGGAATTCTGATATCATTCATTACGCAAGTTAAAACCAGAAAGGTGAAGATTACCATGGTAACACCTTACACGAAATTCTGATAGCTTTGCAATACCATTTGCGGCAGCATGGGAGGGATATCAATTTGAATGATTTTGAATTTTCCGGACTCAGGCGAATCCTGGACGCAAAAATGAAGAAATTTGCAAAATGTGGCATTGGAATTCAAAAAAAGAGAGCAGACACACTAAGTGGGGAACAGGAAGAACTTTTGTGGGAGAAGGGAATCCTGGTTGATGATACCCCACAGAAATTGTTAGACACCGTTTTTTATTTAAATGGAATATGCTTCTGCTTGAAAGGGGGTGAGGAACACCAATTGGTGATCATGGGAACTTTTCTTTTGTCTTCAAAAACGGTGTCAAACATTTAAAGTATACAGAAGGCGTAACCAAGACCAACACAGGCGGTTTAAAACACAAGGGTTTAGAGATGAAAACAGTCGTCGTTGGCCCTAACGAAGAAAAACCAGAACGTTGCCCAATTCGTCTTCACGACAAATATATGTCTTTGAGGTACGTGAGTGTATCAAATTGATCACCGATAAAAGAAATTATTTACATTATTTTACTATACCTTGGTATTGAATAAAGTATCATATAACATTTTCTTGTCATTCAAACCTATGAAAAAGATATACTAAATTGTAACTACAAGTTTAGTTTTTGGTACCATCTTTATCAACGTTAAATTACAGTTTTAATAAAGTTGTAAATTCATATATGCATTGACGTACATATCATATTTATGATAAATATCAATTTCATGTTATACTATTCCAGCATTATACGCTAAGAAATAAACTGTCATCTTATATCTGTTTTAGGCCTGTGTCATGCCAAGCCTTTTATCTCCGTCTACTCCGATACCCCAAGTCCGACGTGTGGTACTGCGCCTCACCGATAGGGAGACAGCCCCTGGGCGGGGTGGTCAGGAGACTTTGTGAGACTGCAGGTATCCAGGGCTACTTTACCAACCACTCTCTCAGGGCCATCGTCGCTACTCGCCTCTATGAGAGCGGCATCGACGAGCAACTCATTGCCGAACGAACAGGACACCGGTCATCAGCCATTCGTGGGTAAGATGCTTTCTTTTGATTATCTAAATGTCAGTATTCAAACCATATACCTCTTTCACACAAACAAATATATGTATTCGTGAGTAAATATATCCGAACCCAAATGTGTGTATTTGCTGCCCTGTAAAATATTCATCCAAACGCAGTTACTCACTTGGACCCATTTCAGAATAAAAAATTTTCATGACTTCATGATTGACCTCGCATACGGGAATCAATCCACCCCTTGTCACATAGGCGACATGCATGGAATCACTATATTTTGAACTAGAATTTAAGTATGTTTCATTAAAACATCATTTCCTCCAATGCCCTAATCTTAAAACGATAAATCTTAGCAGATTGTGTTTTGTGTTCGGCGGTTATTGGTAAGAGTTACTGATAGTTGGTTCCATATTAATATCTGCGAGACACTAGTACCAAAAAAAACATGCAACCATGTTTAAACTTTCTAAAACAGGCCGCTCTTTTGTTTCTGTAGAAACAAGAGGACAAGCGATGACATGCTGGAGAAAGTGGACAGCTTGGTTCAACGAAAACAACCGGTCTGGCGCCTTCCTACGTCCACAGTCACCCGTCAGCCTACGTCCACAGTCACCCGCCAGCCTACTATTTCGACAGTCACCCGCCAGCCTACGTCCACAGTCACCCGCCAGCCTACGTCCACAGTCACCGGCCAGCCTACGTCCACAGTTACCGGACAGCCTACGTCCACAGTCACCGGACAGCCTACGTCCACAGTCAACCGCCAGCAGACGGAAAGTGAGACGCCGGAATGGGCTCCTCCGCAACTGAAACAGTTCCCTGTTGCCTCCTCGTCCACGTCCGACCAGGGCGTGTGCTACCGGTCACTTCCGGTCACCAACTCTGCACCTTCAGACGAGTCGACACAGGCATCTGCTGTCTCATCCGTCACCACGACCTGTGACAAGAAACTGCAATTCGTCGTCGAAATAGATGGCGCGAGAATTACCTTTCTGATGTAAAGGAATAAAAAACATTGAAAGTGTTATGTGATTTTTTATGGCATTATCCTCCCTGGAGTAGAATTGACGTTTATGGCAACTAAGTATCGTGTCTTTCAAAATATCAAATTGATTTAGAGTAGTTTCCGAGTGTTTAGTGAGCGAGTGGCCATAATATTACGTATATGTGACGTTATACTTATTGATTTGGATGTAAATTAATTTTTGCGAGACTAATTATCATAAATTAAATAAAAAGTCCATGTGTTCATATATCGTGCAGACAGTAATAGTTGCTACGTTGTCAAACTTGACATTTACATACGTAGTAAACTATGTCTAACTTGTGATCTCATTGTCTCATTGGCGGTAAAGTTAAATTTCATCGGTATGTTGCATATCTGTTCTTTGAGAAGATGCAGTTTTATCAAAGGAAAATTTAGTGGAAATTATGTGTCTGTAGCTGAGATGATTTGCAAATTGTTGGTAAATATTTCAGGATCAATCTACAAACAAGTATGTTATGAATATCATTCTCGAACAGTTAATTGACATGAAAGTCAATGGGAATAACGTCACATTTATACGTAATAATATGGACATTCAATGGATTTTTCAAGGTTTAAGGTATGACAATTGTGGCAACAAAACTGTCGAATTGTTCCAAATAATGTTTCGCGAAGAAAGAGGATCATTATGATCAATGTTGGTGTTTTGTTTAACTGGTTAAACAGTTTTTGACCGAAGTTATACCAGTTTCACAGGTTACTCATAACGAATGTGAGTTAGGCAACAAATACGGACGGTCATCTCAGCTCTAAACGCGAGTTCACATATGAGTGACTGGTCGGTATCCTCTGTTGCGCAACTCATTTAAATTAGGAGTTTTGTCTTTGAAAGTTTGTTTGTAATAGGATGAAGGCATTAGAGGAAAGATATATTTTCTTCCTTTTTCTTCTTTATAATAAGATATACTTCTTGCAGATCAAACCGAGGAACAGTATATTAAGTTTTGTCTTTGAACTTTTTGCAGAAAGAACAAGATATCTAAGGAATTGTATGCTTCTTGAAGCTGAACAGAAATTAATTCAAATACTGTTGAACTTACATGTGTATGTCTGAACTTGTGAAACAATGAACTAAATAAACGAGAATCCTAGACTTGTGTAATAACTATCATTTACATTTGACAGTTCACATAAATGATTGAACTAGATATATCAACAATGAGAAAAGAATATATCAGAAAAAAGTTTTGATGAGAAAATGGATTATGATTTATTGAAGGAAATTATTTGAGAAGACAAATAGGGGGAAAACGGTCACTGTGAATAACCTAACGTGTTTAAATCTATTTGTAACTATTGCTCTACTGTTAGACATACATTTCTATGCATATCGAAGATTCACGAATCTTAAATACCTGATATTCAACTTCAGGACAATTCTATGACAGACATTGGATTTATATGTATGAGCTGAACGAATAATAATTTAATATATTTCTGATAGGTTCTTGAAAAATTAACATTATAGGAACTATGTTTTAATGGAACTGAATGAATACATATAAACATATAATGTAATACTATCAACTATATATCAAGCCAGCTCTCTCAGTCTTTTGGACCTCATCAGCATGGTGTGTGTGGAACATGTTTCGGCTTTCAGCTATGCAAAGTTTGCAACGCAACAAAGCAGTTTAAGAAAGCCCCACTCATTTGCATAAAGTGCTCAAACCGTAATTCAACAGTGGGCTAGCGGTTGGGCCTTCACTTTTAGTTCCAGCCCTACATACCTACACATTCGGACCAATTACTAGAGAGCAATGTGTCCATCCCTACCTGCTCTGTTAGTGTCCACGAAGACAACGATGATGAGGATGAAAGCAAGAGTCCACACCCCGAATGCAGACAAGAGGACAATGGCGGGCTGTAAGGAGAAGACCCAAGGCGCTTGTGTAGATCCATGGTTCACCTGACTAATACTCTGTAGCATGTCCCAGTACTCACTCTGGTCTACCTGCAGAGGAAGGTTCACTTTGTGAGAAGTTGTGAGAAAACATTTCTATGACAAAATGAGTAGTGTTTTTGTTACCTTTGGGAATTTTAAGTGAGACAGGCCCATTGTCATTGACATAGATAGTCTTTGCCTTCAGCATTTCACCAAGACCCACATAATATCAATTGTCTATGCAGGGTATAACTCGCTCCAGTCTCTATCTATAGGTAATTTAGTTTAATCTTGCTACATTTCGTCGCATTTTCTGTACCAGGCCGGACGTGATGATTATATACATGTATATATATACATGGGAGGCCCAATTTGGATAAGTCCATACTTAAACTGATATCTGAGAATGCCAGGCGTGATATGTTTATACTCACATTGATGCCGTGACACCTGAGAGGCCCAGGTATATCCTCATCTTTCTCATCTATCATCAGGTGCGCCTGCAGGTATCCACGTATCTCGAACTGGACGGAGGCCAACACCTGGCCATTAACGAGATCTGGTAATAGAAAGGTAAGGTAAGGCTAAACTACCATCGTGCCTTGCCGTATCAAGTTGTTTTCCCTTTGTCCAGGAAAATAGTAGTTCATTAAACAAGTTCAACTATCTGATTACATTGTTGCATTACATATTTGCAATCACAGAAAATTTTAATAAATTTAGCTTGCGTTCAACAACAACATTTATTTTATAGACTAAATTCAAGTCTTGATCTTGATGTTAATATGAATAAAATTTATCTGTGGAGAAAATGCATTCAAAACAGAAGCCAGGGAGCTAAAGAAGATGATATTCATGAATTGAATTTAGGCTTTTAAAAAAGTAATACTTTAAAGATGTAACCTTCTCTCAAGTTTGTTTTATTATCAACTTCACGTGAAAAGTAAATGATGAGTTGCAGAAGAAATAACATTCTCACTGGCTCGTGTGGAAAGTACAGCTGCTATGTCACTGCTTATTGATTCGCTGCTTCGTGGAAGACGACCTGCAAATAAGATTACATACATGTTTTTATGCTATATTTAACACCAGATGAAGGCTTAATGTATATGTAATACCATTTTGTATGAGGGTGTTTGCATCCGTCCGGATAATTCAAATCCCAAGATCCCTTAAGAATATTCATTCTCGTGCCATTGAAGACTGGATACTCATCGTTATATACACAGCAAAAGAAACGCGAGTCCATTGTAAAAATTTCATACTTACTGTTAACGGTGTAATCAGCAAATTTATAATATCAGAGCATTCATATTTTGTTAACATGATGTTCATAACGTGTTGAACAATCGGCAGACATAACGAAAAGTCAATACTGGTGTAGAACTTCTGTATTATCTTAAGCCATAGTCACTCTTGGGGAAACTCATTTTCTTGTTCAGATGATGAAGGGCCCATGTGCTTTTAAATGCAATTGGAACCTGTGCAAACACTCCCATGAAGTTGTTTGATGCAAAAAAAAATGTCTTTGTTGATGTTGATTTGACATTATGACGTCATTTTCAATTTCATTCAGAATGGTTCTATGGGTCTCACTTTGGTAAAACTTCAAGGTATGGCATTCTTTCTCGGTACCAAGGTGTTCCACGAGCACATTTACAGTCCTTGCAAACTGTTCAGCATGCAATCTGCCAATATCCCAGTTTCCGAAAATTTCACGTTTTTTGCCAATCAATTACTTCTTAAACATTGAGGCTGAAGTCAAAATTTGGAGTCCTTATCACAAAGAAACATTCGGTTTACAGCACGAGTAATTTTACAAATAACCAGGCTCATGCAGCTCAAGTTACCATGACAACATGTGACGTGCATTTTCGCGAACTGATACCCTTTGACTTTGCAATGGTAACCATCTGTACTCTACAGAACCAAAAGCTGAACATGCATATGTTCTCTGACATTTACTATTGATATGACAAAGCACAGGCTGATGTGCAAACACATTAAAACTCGCGTTTCTGTTGCTGTTCAGTATATACATGTAGCAAGTATTTGCCAATGTATTGTCTTGGTTTGAAAATGATGATAGTTTATCGGTCTGTTCATCCGATTGCTTGATTTAAATTAATTAAATTCTTATTGACTGGGTATAAATAGTGCGAGTTGAGAAAAAAAGGCACATATGACATCATTGACGTAACCTTGAAGATACAAATTCCCTGATGACATACTATTCACCAACTAAAGATGAATGGTTCAGTGACAGGTGCTGAGGAGGCTTATTAGGCCTGACCTCTTTATCTACAGTGAGAAAATATTGCTTACACTCTAATTTGAAGTCACTCGCCCACTGGCAAGCGGGAAATGCAATCAACACTTTGGCAAGATCACAATTTGAGACCACATCCGTTTAGGTGTTACATTAAGACCTACCTCCTCAGTTATCGAACAATTTACATACAGACAGAACAATAATTTACTAAAACGCCACTGGCCCAAACTATGCAACAGAGCATGCCCCCTCCACCCAATACTTTATGACAGTAATTTCCATTTTCTATCCAACGGTAGAACAATTAAGAAAGTTGTCAAAAAACGATGACCACTACTTTTACACACATCACCAGACGAGTGTGGCAGATTCTAAAGAGTTTAAGAAAGTTGTCAACAAACGATGACTAATACCTATACATACATCACCAGACGAGGGTGACATTCTATAGAGTTTTCAATATGTTTTGGAACCGTAGCAGAAATCATGATTCAATGGCTTGTGCTTTTTAACACATCATCCTATTTGATAAAACAAGGTTAAAGATGTTCAACGAGATACTGACTGAACACAACTTTTTTAGTACAAGTTTATAAATGCGAATATTCTTGTAAACGAGTGTTAATATAATTAAAGACTACTTCTGATTGTCAATTCCTGTTCATTCATTAATCACAGAACTTGAACAAAACTTAATAATTTCACACAAAAAGAAGTGATGATGGCAGAACAAATTTAGTGAGCTATAGAGGATATCTGTCTTTTCTTGACTAATACCATGTTTATCTCATCGAGTGAGGTAGAAAGGTTATATTTTCACGAGTGGCGCAGATGTTTGATGAATGACCAGGAAGTAGCCCAGATCTGCTGTGTTGATAATAAAGACGTTGCAATCCATGTATCATACGTTGCTGCAGATTGCTTTTTTAAAACTATCTTTTATTCAATTAAATAGGAAAATAGATCAACAAAGTATTTAGATAGTGACTATGGTTATATGGGCTCTGTCACAGTATTAATTATTATTCTCTTTCGGGACTAGGCTCTTACGGCATTTGAACCCACACCCGTAGAGTCAGGCACCGACCTTCCACACAGGCTGATCCAGCAAATTACCCATTGGGCCATCGTGCAACTAGTATGGTCCCAAATATAACAATATCACAGTGTAAACAGGAGATTTTGAGATAATGCAATAAAGCACATCAATGCAACGTAAAGAGTAAAATTTAGTACAAACAGTATCCATGTCCCATTAATACATTGCTCATAAACGTGAGGAGAAATAATTCATGATCTGATGCTTCCACATAACATCCAGCTAAATCAACCTTCTTTTCTTGCGTTTGCCTGTGTAAAAGTAAGCCAAAATAGAATACAAACCTTAACATGAAAATGTTTTCCAATGTCTATTCTCTCAATAGTGGATAAAATGCGGTTTTCGAAGTGTGCATCAACTTTATTCTTTCTAATTGTATCATATGCAATGGTTATCTTAATAACGCTAGCCTTTAAAATGAGGACACTTGTAAGGACATTCGTTTTAACTGGAAAGTGACCAATAAAGAGATTGACGTTATTTACTGAATACAAGTGTAACATATTATTTATATTTAAACCCGCATTATTTCTTCTTCAACCTACCAAAAATTATATTTATCTGAGTGGTAGTGACAGGAACATGTTTACACCACTTATGACAGAACAGAGTGAGTGAGGAAAAGGTGTCTTGTTATTCTAGATTCGGATTTAAATATGTGTATAACTCTGAATCGAAGGTTATCTTGATTTTGTGTTTTATTTTTCAGGAATCTCCTGAAAAAGAATGGCTGATAGCCATGTGTGAAAGGCATTTACTCGTAAACATTGAAAGGATATCTGAGAGGATGTCGCATCCTATTCAATTATCCATATATTTTACTTTTGTTTATGTTATTCAAGTTTCAAACATTCACTACTTTATGATGCTGTTTGAAAGGTATTTCCCCCATTCAACAGTTAATCAGTTCACTGCATTCGTAAAACTTAGTTCAGTAAGTTACAATGTAACAGTTTACATTTGAGAATAATTTCATTTCCTGATTGTTCATTAAACATAGAACGTTTTTAACAATTTCGCAAATGATGAAGTGAAGATAGAGAACAAAGTCAGTGATTTATACATTGAGCGGATATTAGTTTCTAATCCGGTATAAAGTTCACTGAAAAACGTCAACATGGTGATAATAATCAGAAGTCGAGATGACGGATTTCATTTTGAGATGTTTGATGAATGGGCATGATGTAACCAAGAAACGCTGCGTTGCAAACCATATTTCACATGTTGTTGTAATATTGAAATATAGTATGCTCCAGTAAACATGACTTTAAAACTACATACAATTTAGATAGTGAACACATCTGACATTGTTAGATTTGGAATCACAAATTCTGCAATAGTACAAAATCTTGTATTTTTTCGGGATATAGAGAATTTTAAAAAATCTATGATGCAACAAGATGTTCGTCTTAGCATATCCAGTCAAGCCAGTAACATTCATCCTTTATTATTTTTTCTTGTCGTGAGAGTGAGTTAAATAATAATACTTAATACTTAATAAGACACCACCACTGTGTTAATCTAAACTGTATGTGCTGTTTGCCTGTCGATTGGTGCTCATTGAAGAATAATCCAATCAAATGAATGAATAGGGAAATGACGTTGACATTCTTCTTATTTATGTGATAATGTTGTCCCTTCTTCTTTCAATCTAATGTATCAGATGTAAACGTTATCTGAGTGATGCCAGTCATTAACTTGACACAATAAATTATTTCGTTTTAGCTGCAATGTGACAAATGAGAGCTTGAAATTATCTTCTAAATATTTCTGAATACAGTAGAATTGATCCTGAAATTTTCCTTGCAAAAGTCACATATTATTCAGATTTAAGAAACTAATTATTGCTTCTCCCGACTTTAAATCTGTATATCAGAATGATGGCGGGAAAAAACATGCTTACATCATTTGGGAATATAGAGTAATTACTCACATATGACGGAAATAAGTTTGTACAAATGTTACCCACTCAGCGACACATCAATCGCAGAATTTTGTTCTCCATTAGGCAACTAATGATACATTGATGCCAGAACGAAGAACAAAGTTTTTTTAGTACTGCAAAGCTTTAGCTGGATGATTGTCAATATGTTGTTAATTCTCAAAACTATGTTTTGTGTAATGTTCTGTAAGAAAGTTTTCTTTTCTCTGAGGTATATGTTGCCTAGAAGTGTTAGTGCGCCGTTGAACAGCTGGAAGTTGGAAACCAGGCACGTTAGAAATGCATTATTAATTATTATTATTATTATTATTATTATTATTATTATTATTAAGAAAGTACTTCATGTAAATAAATATAGCCTTCAAGTCCGATGTCAATCAAAGTGAGATTGATACATGGAAAGTAAAGGATAAAAAGTGTGTCTGAAAGATACGTTCTCCTTACACCATGTGCATGCAATGAGGGATACTTCTTTAGGGAAGCATACTTCTGGATACTTCTGAAAATTAGTAAAAACTCTGATTGGGCATATCAGGTGACACTTTATTCAAATACATGTCAAGAAAAGATGTAATGCGTATGCGGCAGATCCTAAAGGATCATTAGTCCTACTTTTCTTCTCCATTCCAAAGAGGAAGTGGTGATGACAACTGAGTGATATTGACAGGAAGTCTATTTTGGCACATCCTCGGATTTAAATAGTGTATAACTTTGAATTGATGAACATCTTGATTTTGTGTTTCATTTTCTAATTAGGAAAGATATTTTGAAGGTCATCTAGTCATATAAAGGAAAAATGGATATAAACAGGAAGATTTATGGATGTCTGAAAGAATGTTGGATCATATTCAACTATCCATATATCTTAAATAAATATGCACTATGTTAGGATACTTGTTTCAGACACATAAAAAAGTATCATATCATAGTTAAAATTCCATCAGTGCCCTGTATTTATTCATAACAATTTCATTCAGTAATGTTTGGAAACAATGTGAGACAATTGTGTATGAAGCAGTTGGTGGTTTAAATAAAGTCGAAAGTTGATACAGATATTTTCAATAACATTGTGCATTTGACCTCAACTCTCAACCACTTTCGGAATAACATTTGCAAAAGTTTGAGGTTTTATTTTTGGGAGATATGGTATATTAATCATGTACTTTCCTTTATAATCCTTTAATGTACTTGTGATGGAAGTTATCATTACGTCAATACGGACACTTTTATTACAATATTAAGGAACTTGGAATAAACTGTTGACTCCTGTTGATTTATCTTTCCATGTTCCGATGCTTTTGATGCCCCAATCTGACAATCTCTGTTTGTGAATGATTTTTGTGCATAAATATTGTCATTGCAAATACAGTTATTCAATTGACGTCTAAACGAAATGGAAATCGTATGGTATTTGAACTTTACTCAGGTAGGTGAACACACTTTTGGGATGCAAATGTACACTTAGCTAGAAATTCGTCTACCAGTTAATTACCTACAATCGCCAAAAATCAAGAAGTAAAATAGTGTATGTTATGTCTAAATTTGCTGTAATGCTGTATTAGATATATGTAAATATGATTCTACCATTGACACATATTGCCCTTTTATAAAACATGTAAAGTTCATAGTAGTATCATCATTGTTGACATATCAAATTTCATTAATCTTTTGTATGGAGACTTTTGTAATCCATAAACACAAAAATATTGGAAGTGTATGAAGTTGGCTTAAACAGATGAAAAAGAAAGGGAAAAAACGAACATAGAATAACCTCTCCTCCAAGGTTTATGTATTTTCTCCAGAGCATCCATGCAGTAACTCATGCAGTAACTTATGCAGTAACTCAGGCAGTAACTCATGCAGTAACTTATCTTGGCCAGATCGATGGACATCAACTCGCGTGAGACATGATAGCAAACATAGGGCTCGGCTCATCTGTCTGTTCGATTTCATGGCTTAATGCCCAGTGCGATTTATAGTCCGGAAAGACATTTGTTGGGTGCTAACCACAACTACAAAAAGGGAAGGACAATAACTTAAGCTCAGTTTAGAAGATGTTGACAGGAAGGATTAAGTTGCACATCCTCTGGTCCTTTAAACGAAGACGTTGTGTTTGCATGAATTACATCAAACGATTACTAGGCTTCAAGAGACATGTCACTTAAAATTTTTTAGAAGGAAGAAAGTTAAATGAGATACTATATATATATATATATATATATATATATATATATATATATATATATATATATATATATATATATATATATATAGTATATATATATATATATATATATGTATATATATATAGCATCTCATTTAACTTTCTTCCTTCTAAAACTTTTTAAGTGACATATATATATATATATATATATATATATATATATATATATATATACCATTTGTAGAAGGATAGAAGTTAGGTTAGAAGTCAATTTGGAATTAAATGAACACTCAAACTGGGATCATGAGATAACAGTCAATTGTAACCCACTTTGAATTTAGCTGTTGGTTAATGTCTCGTAACTACGATATAAATATACAATGGTGTGTAAGATTGGAAGCCAATCATGCTTTAAAGGAACTCTCGAACGCAGATCATGAGCCGACAGCCAATTACAGTCTACTTAAGGGGTAGCTATTGTTAATTTTTCGTAACCACAATATACCATATAAGGATGAATATTTAGATTAGAAGAAAATCGTGCATTACAAGAACATTTCAACACGGTTCATGTAACAGGACCCAATTGCACTCTACTTTAAACTTGGCTATCTTTCGGACCCATGATATAACATTTAGGGATGATGTATCGTTGGTTTGGTTAACCATTTACATATTGCATTAACTAAACATTCATCAGGGGATCGTGAGATAATAGTCAATCAAAATTTACTTTCAACTCAACAGATGGTAAATCTTTCGTACCTACGACATCTAGGGATGGTATGTCATTGGCTTAATCAGTAAGTATTGTCTTGCACTTAATACATATATGTTTAATCTGTGATCAAGAGATGAAAGTCAATCGCTTAGTTGTTGGTTAAGTTACACATCATCCATCGCCAATTTCAAATGAACCAATCAAGACATGGCTGCCATGATGTACAGGAGTTACATGTTTGGTAGAAGAACTGCTCAACATTAACTACTTAGTAAGCTCTTTCGAAATGATAAATTATTGAGCATACGCGAAAGATAAAATACAGGTAAATAACTACACTGAGTCAAAAGGAGATTAGCTCTGCAAATACACAATAAAGTAGATTATATTACTCTATGCATTTCATGACATTGTCAAAATATGACCAATGCATATATATACACATCATTGCAGTTCAACTGTCAAATGACACATAACGATTTTCCTTGAACGTAGACAGCAATCATATGAAATATATCTTTTCCGTGTATGACGATTAGTATTGATTATTATTACTTTTGTAACTGACAATATTGTCCAAATGTTTATGAACAGCAACTAAATGGTAAGACTACCACATTATGCTTGAACACTGACATTTATCAAAACGGACCATATGTCACCCTGCATACGCAATCATACCCAATGTCAAACATATGACAAATACTCATTTCAAAGAAAGTCTGGCAATAGTATTATGCTTGTGCTGAAACTAATTAAATATTTATGGCATAATACACATTATTAACCTATATCTGTCTGTTTGTCTCTAATATATGTCTTTCAACAATTACTATACATTTGATTAATTCTTGGTATTCATAAAAAAGCGACTTTCACCATTATATTGTCACTTTACTGAACTAGCTTTAGTGCCAGTCAATAATGTTGATAACATAACGCAGTTTATAACTTTTGACGTAATGTGACTCCCTTAAAAAATCAGTGATGCCAAGTTTGTGAATGCAGACTATAAGTGTTCATCAATATTACATTTTAATCTCTACATTTATAATCCGTTTTAAAATTAATTAAAATAAACATCACTCCTTAATCCCACAAACAATATATTTATATCTTATTGAACCTTAAAACTGAACAACAATATAAACGTTAATACGAGTAATCCTGTACTTACCACTTTTCAACCTGCTTGCAAATAGATGAAAGAATCCAGGCTCAGTTGCATCAAGGTAACTACATATATCCAATATCTCGGGAATATCACAATCGTCAGTCTTAACCACCAACATGCGTTGTTTATGAAGACTCGTTGCAGTCAAACTCTTTAGGATATCCTGGAACTCTGGCCAAGTCTCCTCGATATATTTCTTTGATAGCACCAACACAACACGTTCACTTAGCATCACTGCACACAGGAGGTTCTGGGTTATACTGAGCCTCCTGTTGAACCTCTCACACAAATGATACGTCTTGTACTTATAGGGCGGACTCTCGAGCCTATCCACTGTCTTCCTGACCCACTCGACATCCGATGGGTTGTGAGAGAAGAAGATATGGTACCTGTGAAGGTAGAAATGTACTAATGACATTGGTTGTTTAATGGCACAATAACCTCTTCCAATTACAAGTTCAACACTGCTAGAACTCTCCTGGAGTATACAACCTAGCATCCATTTTTTCCGCTCAAATATGTTGATGAAATATAACTGTTTCTCTCAAAGTGAAATGAAAATTACAAAATGAGTGAACATGGTTCGGTTAAGCCATGGGAATCGTTTTTCTAATTTGAAATAATAAAATATGTTCACTTTAAAATTGCCCCCATGCAACACCGTTATTACCACAACGGATAATTGGTTTGTGTAATAATAAATGGGAAATTTGAAAAAATAAATTTTGCAAAAAAACGTGCTACAGCCCCTTTAAGTCTCTGTATGATTATCTTTTAAACTGTCTTCATGGTCACTGCTGTACCACTTCTTTTGGGTGAAGATCAGCACAATTTGAATAAATCACTTGCCAAACAAGTGTCATATCCCCTGCCTTTGTGTGGCTGCACTGTATTTGGGATACACACACGATGGTTATGAGTTAGGTGAGTGAGTTTAACGCCGCTTAGGCAATTTCGCAGCCATGACAAAGGATGAAAAGCTTATACATGGGACTATAAATGATGCTGCATTGTATCTTGAAACAAACTTATTTTAATTTTGACCTTGAAAGATACGATATTTATAGGAATTTAGCAAACATAGCACATGCATACATAACTAAGATTTAAAAAGTTCTCCCTGCTTAAAATAGAATAAAATCATTTGTGATCGGAAAGCCAATTTGCAACATGTCGACGGACAATCAGCATATATATTTCAAGGGCATCATTTGGAAGGTAATCAATATGAACAAGGAGACATGGTGTCCTCCACTACTAGCAACTATTAGATTGTGTCTAAAATAGGTCACCTGTAGAGGTCATTAAGGGACGGAGCTTCCAGCTGGTCATCGTCCTCCATGTCCACATAACTGTCCATATAACTGTCCACACAGCTGTCCACGAGGCTGTTCTCAGCCAAGGACACGTCCTCCCTGTATAGCTGATAGCCATTCTCGCACTGGTAGTCACCTGTCAGGTATAGTGTGTCCTCTTGTGGGGTTTCTCGTGGTATAAGGATCTGGTGGTCTGTGGAGAAATGAGGTGAGTTGTATATATTTGTAAGTACATAATACCAGAATCTGCAAGGTTCAGTGTCATATCTTTTGGTCTCCTGGTTTGTCAGGATTTGGTGATCTGTAGCCAAAGAGAATATTTTTTATAAATGTATATCTAAATATAAGAAAAAACAAAAACTTTGTACGACATACATGTATGCTTTAGTTATTATTTTAAAAGCGCTGTAGCACTTTTCCTAAATTTGCCATACATTATTAATTACACTTAGCCGTATCCATTAACTGGATTCGAAGAAAATGCTACAGTGGTGTGGAAATCTTCAGTGTGAGAATTTGAGACTTCTGACAGCAAGAGTGTTTAGGTATGCCTACATCAGTCAGACCACTTAAACTACCTTCGAGCGGCCATTTTAATGTGAACACATTCAGATGACAGCTCGATGGCAAATGGACTTGCATTGCTTAACAGAACCATGCAGATTCATTCTTTTTATTGATTCAGGAGTATTGTGTAGCCATTTGTAACACATTTATATTTTTGTGAAAGCACTTTATTTCAGTATGAAAATCGTGCTACAGTGCCTTTAATGATGGCTGGATGAGTCGCATTTCGAGTTGTTAGCAAGTCTTTTCAACAGTGGTGAATTCATGTAATAGTATGATGTTAAATCTGTTGATTTATGGAGAAGGCAAGTAAAGGAAATTTCAGTCGCAGTGTGTCCAATTTCTTGGTTGTTGTATTCTGGATGACGTTCAGAGCATAAGGTACATTGTACATTTTCTTCACAGACGCAAGTTGGTCTTATTATCTTATTTTTGAACATCTTGGTTTTTATCTCTTCAGATTTTAAGTATTATTGTTTCTGAGAAATACCCTCACTTAAGATTATTCTTAACTAGTGCGACCTATCTTAGTGCTAAATTCACAGGAACTTATGCCACCATGATTCTCCAATCCACCCGTACACTTAGGGGAAACTTTGGGGAAAAGGAAATAGAGTTCGGCAGAATCTTCCCAAAACCCTGCTAGTCGAGTCCATGACCACTTTATAATGAAAATGTCTACATTACGAAATCAAGTATAATTCCTATATATCAATTATATCTACCACAGCTGTTCTATTCATTAAATTATTTTTTATTATTATCGGGGATAGAGTTGCCTCCCTACAAATAAGTATTTCCAATGTTAATAGCACATACAATGCTTCAATCAGGCAACTTATTAATTAATATACATAGACAAGGTAGCAAGACATGCATAATTCATTCACCTCGATTAATGTAACACCTAGTACGATGGTTCACAGTATATGCATTTATATATCAACAAACCACAATAACAATAGTAGATTATATTCATGAGATATTTGATGTGTGAAAATGTCTACTAGGTTTCATTAATCCAGTCTCACATAAACACATTAAACAATATTTGTTTTACCTAAAAGAAAACTATACATGTAAAAGATATACATCTTTAAGGAACTGACAATGTTCCATACCCGAGAAGATAAAATTGAAAAAAAGATAAAACATTCTTCAAAGGCATCTAGAACGTGGTATTGTAACGAAAAACGCATCTTCCCTATTTATTTTCAAAGATAGAGAAGTTGTCATTCATTAAATTTGTCTCTCATGATAGTAACATCTTAGCCGAAAATATACTGATCTTAACATTTATTCCACTCGGTTTTTATCGTATGCATGAATCCTGGAAAATGGCTGTTGATGAGGAAACAACTTACATCGTTAATGTAAGAGACAAATACATTTAGGTTTCTGCACCTTGCACACCAAATTCCCAATGCAAGGCATAACTCTTGCCAGTCTCCATTGCTTAAATCAACCATTAATGGAGACTGTCAAGAGTTATACCTTGCGTTTGAAGTCGCTTACACACTCACCTTCACTGACACTCCTGGATAGACACATTCCTGTGTAGCAGATTGACATAATCCTATTAAATATCTGATCACACAGAAAGGTGAATCATGATCTGTAAAACCATAAGTCTTGTATTATATGGTTCAACCTTGTTAGGAACATTTCACAATTCACAGTTCACAGAACAAATGAAGCATGAACCTTCGATACCAGCTGCAAGTCACTGTCAAAGAGAACGACACTGCACAACACTGTATATGTATGCGAGGTGGGACAAAAATTAAAATATCACAAATAATCGTCCCACATTCTAAAATGAAAAATGATAAGTATAGTCTCCAAAACACTGGCAAAGCACTACCATATGTTGTTACAAGATCACTTTTCTCAGAATAGCATTGACGAATTCTATCAATCTAACTCAGTTCACATCACTCAATTGGTATGTATTTTGTAGATTTAAGTTCTGTCCAAATGACACAACGGGTTGTAAGTCATTGTAGATTATGTCAAAATCATGGCTGACTCGAGGAGCTGAGTCTTTTATTTATAAGTGCATTGATAGAACAGTAGCAATCAGGGTAAAAAAACGTCTGTATCTACATTGTGCATCACTTCATAGGGAAACAACGAACTTTGTAACATGGATTTGCTTTGAGTACCATTCAAAGAGCACAACCGTTCGTCAGGCACTGTTATCCAGTTTAGGATGAGGGCTGAGTAGAAGAAACGTAAGGCTTGTCTTTCTAAGCACATTGACAAATCAGTGTCCATTACGATAGCAAAAGTCCTGTCCTCCATTGACAAGCCACTGCGAAGTGACGACCTTCGACAATGCTCTGTCTTCTCTGTTTGACTTGACTACCGTTCAGAGAGCACAAACAAGATTGGCAGACACTTACTGGCGATAATTGAGATCTTCAGAGGGGTTATTACATTGTCCTCCGCACATCGACTGAAGACGATAGAAGGGTTAGATACAATGAAGCCTGGTGTTGAACAAGAATATATGAAGTGGTGTATGCTTAATTAGGACGCGATATTGGCATCACTTGTGGTTTCACTTGACGTTGGAAGTCCTTCTCGTGTCTATATAAATCATAATCGTAGTGATTGGTAAGTGCTCTCTTATCCTGTAGGTAAGCTTAAAGGGATTGTTAAGATTCCTTAGCAACGCACGTACATGATTAATGAAAGTGCCAATGCTAGATGAATGAATTTGTTAAAGACGTACACGATTCAGTCGTTAAAAAGGAACTATATATGACTTCTTTAAATTTTTATATCCATAAAACTTGTTCTCCATCAGGAACTACATAGGCTATGCAGCATAGAACATATAAATTCAACATAGTCATATGCCCTTTATGACATGTTGTATTAGTTTTGTTTATAATGAACTAAACTATTTTTTTTAAAAACATATATTATAAGTAAATATTGCTAAGTAATATCAGTCGTTTTAAATTCCGGAAGTTAGAATAATCTGTCTACAAATAATAATATGTGTGATAATATGGTACTTGTCTTTTTCAATATGTAGCTAAATTTGTGTGAAATAATAATAATGTCAATCGACTGGAATTAACATTGTGGAATACTAGTTTGACGGTATCAGAAAGAAGAAATTAATAACATCATGGTTATAAGGGATCCATAAATAGTTAGACTAAATATATTCTCCAAATCTGTGTAACTAAGCTTCATAACCAAACGTATTGGAAAAGCCTAATCAAAAGAAAGAAATATAACATAATTTGATACATTCTTAGAAAGAGAGAATGAGCAATAATTTGAACAACTATTGTAACCGGCACTATCGATGGCGAGCCATGCAATAAACGTTGCCCTCGACGTATAAGGAACTAATAAGATATAACAGTGTTTCTGAAATATTACAGAAAACGTTATTGGATCATAAATAATATTTATATTGGAAACAAATATATGCTGATTGACAGGTGGTGTTACTGGATATATGACATATATATATATCTAGTTCTAAATGATTTACCCTCTTTCTTATTTTGAGAAATAGTATTTTAGTATGTATATATACGTTTCTAAGACTTATTAATATCAATGTAATTTTATTATCAATGCATATTGTTCATGTGGACCAACACGTACTTATACCATTAAGAGTTCTTAAAATGTCATATCTGTAAGCCTAATTTTGTTTATGGACTTGACGATGGGAACTAACTAAAGCAATAGGAATCATTGCCCTAATATTGTGACACTTTTCATGATCTTGTTCTCTGAAACCGTTAAAAGAGGAAATTCATCCTATTAAAAACGAGACATGCAAATCCAAGACATGTACTCCATTGGCACCGCTTTCCTGTAATCTAATCTCACTTAATCCTTTCCTTGAGGATAGATCAGCCCTTAATCCCTTTTCAAATTCAGTGTTTGTTACTAAATGAAATATGGTTTGACATTGCTATAAAAATGAACCTTATTTTATTTTAATGATGACAAATATTGACAGTAGGCATACACATTATTGTATTTATTAAAAATAAATTTGTGTTGGAAGTTTGGTAAGTATATTAGAATATTCGGGGAAAATGTGATTTTACATAGCTATTTAATTTGCTAAGAAGTAATTTATTAAAATTGTATCGCATTAACAGAGCATATTGTTTAAGTACTTAAACCATTAATAGCTATTAACATGTCTGTAAAATCTGTAAGCCTAATTTTGTTTATGGACCTGTCTAAAGGATCCCTTGATTTCAATAAAATTAAATCAAACAAGTACAAAGTTAGACAATGATCTTTAATCAAACATAATAGGTTAAATCTTTGAAGAAGATACCATTGAGCTTCATCGATCAATAGGATATATTGTGACAGACAAGTTCTCTAAAGAGATTTTAAAAGATCCATCCTTCTAAAATAATGACATACAAAATCCAAGCCATACACTTCATTGGCACCGCTTTCCTGTGTTCTAATCTCAATTAATCCCGAGCTTGAGGACAGGATTAGCCTATACTTTCTTTTCAAATTCCGTTGTTGTTTATTTTCCAAATGAAATAAGAGATAACATTAATTTGAATAAGAATGTTATTTAAACCCGTTACAAGGCGGTCACTACATACACAATTACCAGAATATTATACTTGACAAGGACAACAGATGTCTGAGAGAATATCACATGCACATGCCAGGTATGAAAGTCCTAGCTCTGAGCAATCCAAAGTTATGGCCAAGGTTAAAGTTTTCGTGGACAAACACACAGACACACAGACAGACAGACGGACAGGTGAAAAACGATATACCCCCGGAATCTCCGATTCGGGGGCATAAACATCATGAATCTGTCAATTTCAATGAACTTGTCCTAATGAACAAATACGGTCACAACTGACAGTATTGGCTTATCTAAAGCGAGAAGAAGTGTTTAATAAACAGATTGAACTCAAATAATCTCATAGTTATTTACAGATTATATGGTTGTAGGCATTTTCTCAATTATCGTTAAAAAGGGAACTGGAAGTTTAATGCCTGTTTATCTTCGTATTATGCATGATAAAAGATAATTTGGTGTGTGGATGTCAACTTGGTATAAACAATGTTGTTTACAATAAATCAATTCTGAAGTTTGAAGTGTAGTTTCAGACGGGGTGGGATAGCGCAATGGTTAGCGCGTTTGGCTTCGGATCAATAGGTCCGGGGTTCGAATCCCGCCAGGGGCACGGCAACGTTGTCTGCAGTAGAGAACTGTTCTGGACGCAGTAAGGTTTTGGTGCAATGCTACACTGAATTTCAGCGTAGTACCACCCATGGTTCGCTAGTTCCAGTCGATGCTCACAGGATCCACCGCAATGCATAGCTACATGGCGTTGTGGGCTTTCTCCCTGCCGTAATACAAGCAGCCGCGATATAACTAAAATATTCTTGAAAGCGGCGTTAAACCCCGACCCACCTCACCTCACCTCACCTCACCTCTTCTTGGACAATAGTTATTTTAGGTAAACAATTCAGTACCATCACATTTTCCCACACATTTTCATAACTTTCGCAAATGATGGATTTTTATTTTAGTGAAACGGTCGCTAAATAACCAATTGTCATGTCTGGGGTGATAAAATCGTTCAATTTATCCCAACAATCCCAGAGCAACATATTTCAGTTTACAAACAAAGGTGTTGCTTAATTGATTTCCAAGTTTATAATAGAACTAATATGGTTCCTTGGATGTTTGCATGGCAATAAACACTACTACTTTTAGATTCACTACAATGTTAACGAGGTTGACCTAAAGTCATACAATTTACATTATAAACGTGACATCAACTGCTATAACATAATCTACAAAAAAACAACTATGATTAAAAAGTGAAGCTTTTATTACACATGACACCTGTTTGCGTTGAATATTAAGAATGTTTTGCTTAACTTAGTAACCTTTTAAATTAAATTTGATACTATTTTGTTTGCATTATCACAATTATTTGCTGTTACATTATATATGCACAGGTGAAGCTGCTTTATCAAATACAAAGTTCCTAATATTAGTTTCCTGATCTATCAACAAGGACATTCCATGTCAATATTCAGCTGGAAATATTAAGGACTATTGTACTTCTCAATAACGTCTGTTTTTCAATACAAACTAAATTAGGATATTTCTAAGATAAGTATTCAATACATACATATATACGTATATAGAGAATACCACCCATGTGTCGTTTGATATCAAATATATCAACACAAAAAGTTACAAATATCCGAGGCTTGCCGGGGATATTTTTACCGTTATCAAAGACTGTAAAAGGCACGAGGGCGAGATTATATTTACCATCCAAAACAATTCTTATTACGTTTAAATGAAAATATTGTACATTTCTGAGCCAGTTGACTTCCAACGCTGTGATGTCATAGCAATATGACGTCATCATGTTTATGTTGTCAGAATTGTCAAGTCCTTACTTAATGATGTATACGAATTGTGATGTCATGTAGTTGACGGTGACAAGACATTGTGCAAACTCTACTGCCACAACGATATCTCCTGGGAGATATCACTTGATCTCACACAAGCGATATCTCCTATGGAAAACAGTTTTGGGTGATAAAGACATATTCTTACCGTCGTCCATTGCTAATGCCGCTGTCCAGGCTTTAACTTCCTTGTTATAGACATTGCGACAATCTGTAAGCAGAGAGAAATGGCATAAGAAAACAACCTTCATCAGTTGATTTACATCTATGTTGGTGGTATTTAGATGGCTATGTCATTCACTACAGATTGGTGAGGTCAACACCGAGGAGAAAGTCAGAGGTCAATATTGTTTTGACGGGTGCACACAAGAATTGACACCTGTCTATATTAGTTCACTATATAAACTGTAAAGGGGAATAAACTAATAATTTACACTCTGGAAAATATATTGATGTGCTATTTAAGGAAAACTATCAAATGGCATCATAAGAAAACTAACGTGACGTAATAAAGAAAGAGTTTTACACCATTTTCTGGAACTAGAGTCAATATCTTTTGAATCGGACACGGGATGGAGTCATCACAATTGATGTAAGATAAGATAAGATAATATAAGATAATTCTATAATGTCCATTGGAAATTTGTTGTACACTGTTTTCAGGCAAAACAAAAATACATAAAATTTAAATATCATATAGAGATAAATATATATACAATACACACATGTATACACCAAGATACATAATTCACAATTAGATCACAGTTAAATCAAGTCAATAATAATAATTTGCTGTTCATATAAATAGCCAATACTTTCTAAAGGTAATCCGATAATTTTTGAAGAAGTAGTTTGAATTCTGAAAATTTTATTTTTGTTTTGAACTGACAGATTCCCATACCAACATAGAAAGTTGAAAGTAAGAACACTTCGGATAAAACTTTGATAAAATAGCATCATGATGTTTTGATCTAACTTGAAGTGTTTTAATTTTCATAAAAAATTTAATCGCTGCCTGCATTAGTTGTATATATGATCAGTGTTCGAATTCCATGATAACTTTGAGTCTAAAACAGTGCCGAGATATTTGTATTCTTCAACAACCTCGATATCCTTGTTATCTATGCTTACTTTTGAGTGAGATGGCTTACCTCTTCTGAAATAGATTAGTATTTCTTTTGTTTTAATAACATTCAAACATAGATACTTTTAACTACACCATTCTACAAAATTATTAATTTCATTCCTGTAACTCATTTCAGATTCTCTAATAAGTCCAATCATCTGCGAATTTAACAGTAAATGTTGTGTCAGTGTTACATCTACAGTTATTTGTATAGAGTATGAACAGTATGGGTGAAATAAGGCAGCCTTGTGGCGCACCTGTGGCTGTCCAAACACATGAAGAGTCAGTACCATTTACACAAACAAACTGTGGTCTGTTGACCAGAAAGGAATTTATCCATCTAATCAAATTTGAGTTGACATCCATTAATACATGAGGTTGAATGGTAATACATGCTGAGCTGAGTCTACAAATAATATCCTTACATATGAACCACAATTCTCCTTACATATGAACACTTTAGATTTCTTGGTAAACATATGTACAGGTCGAACTAGACTTTCTCAGTCTATAAAAGTAGAGCCTTAAATCCAGTCTAGGTATTTAACAAATCTATAGCTTTGTGAATAAACATAAACTAGAATAATTGAAAGGCTGAGTCTATGGAATATATCTTTTGTCAACATTAAATCAAAATTTAGTCAAAGGTCGACCAATCAATTTGCTTTGTGAAACCAAATCGATTATATATGGATGGTGCACTGATCGATCGATTTAATTACATTCATTTATACACACGTGAATAACGATACACAACTACTTATAATCACGCATCAATTACTACTGACAAACATACCAAACCTTATTCAGAATGTCCAAAAATAACCTAAAGATGCAACACAATCAGCCATTGATAAGCAAACGACCGCGTTGACACTCAGAAGTAATTATTGCTACATATAAGAAACAGCCATCACACTGATAACTACTTCCAAATGCACCTATTATAATCACATACAAATGAGTCATTATCGGCCCACATGGTCGAATATAAACTTATTACCTTGTGCAGTTTGAAATACAAACAATTACATTTCTATGCGCATGTCTTAAGGAATAACCAGAAGACAACGCCATTCTAGCTAACGCAGGGTATGATCAGCATGACAAACTTAATATTAACAACTGTTTCAGAATGAACATGCAGTGCGCATTTAGTATTCAGTTATTTATCTTTCATTCACATTTTCAGTTCAGTTCAGACACAATCATTTGTAAATTTAAAAAACGATTTAATAAGAATCTATGATCAATATGCGACTCTGAAGTAGATATAATAAAGTTAACCTGAAATGTCAATACATGTATCCATGAACATAATCAACACATACTGAACAAACGTGATTATGTGTATGATAAACGTTGTACTCAATCCGTGACTGGTGTATATAGAATTTAGTTCCAAGTCATTATTTTTATTTCCAGTTCTAAGGAAATTATCAAAATACATACTTAAGTCAAGCTGCCACACACAATACTAAATGCATGGAACCGATATACATGGGCGAAATGAATAAGTGCTTAAAAACATTAATCTGAAAATTTTATCTTAATGTCAGTACAATGTGCAACTTACTAAAACAGTTACTTAACTCAAACTGTTGGCGAAGGTAATACTAAATGAATTGAACTGACATACATAGGCGAATATGAAAAAAGTTCCCAACAAAGATTAACCTGAACATTGCAACTACCTTTCCATACCCAAGTCGTAGCACAATCTAAAATGTAAACGTAAATCAAGCTGATACACAATTACATTCTCAGTGGAATACCACATCTACATCTCAAAACACAGGTCTATGCAAATAACCAAAACATTATTAATTCAAGCTGCTACACAAATGGCAATGTCAATAGTATTCAATGGAACTGATATACATGGGGAAATGTGAATTAACTTCCCAGCACACTTTAACCTGCATCTACTTTATTCCTTCTAATTGTATCCAATGCAATGTTTATCTTAATGACGCTAGCCTTTAAAGGGGCAGTAGCACGTTTTTTGCGCAATTTTATTTTTTCAATTTTTCCATTTACAATGATAGTTTATGTCATTTATATTTACTCTAGAGGGTAAAACATCTTATTACACAAACCAATTATCCATACTGGTAATAATGGTGTTGCGTAAAAAGTAAAAATTGCATGGCGGCCATTTTATTTTGAACACATTTTATTATTTCGAAAGATAAAAACGATTCCCACGGCTTTATGGAACCATGTTCACTCATATTTTTAACCTTTTTTTTGAAGAGAGAAGGGTTTTTAACTATTGTTGACATTATTTTTCGATAATATATTCTTCGACTTATTTCAGCGAAAAACGTGTTACTGCCCCTTTAAGTTTCATCAACAGCAACAGCCTAAGCAATCAAGCAAACTACATACTTTACCCAACCAGCTACACACATGGCAAGATCAATACCATATCCATGCTACTGATGTATTTGAATTAAACAGAATTAACTACACAGCACTATTTAACCTAAAAATTTATAAATCCCAAAACACAGGTCGATGCCAATAACTCGAGCGCAACCTTAACCCAGGCTGCTACATACATGACAAACCAATACAAAATCCATCTATCTGAGAAAAGCAGATATGTAGCTAGAATCCAGTACAGTTTAACCTGATGATGCATGTTGAAGTCAGTACAACATGCATAAAACCGTTTGTTCGTATCAAGGTTATAACAATTTCCCTATAGACATTTGTCCCTGAAACACTGAAAATATCGTACAATTTACATGTCAATTCACAAATATTTAATCAATAAAGAACTAACTCACCCGACGTCATGGTGAAGCTGGTATAATCCATGAGCAATATGACAACGCTTTGTCCATAGCGACTCCCTGACCAATTCGTCTGGTTAATTAAACTACGTGAAATTATTCATTCTGAAAGGTCTCTGTTGGTGTCTGTAGGCTAGGAAAACTGCAACAGCTGTACGAGTGCTGTAGAACAAGCTTGCAATTACACAGGCCCATCACTTCCGTAATTGATATTTCAGTGGTGTCATACTCACTAGTCGATATATTGGAATATCCTGGAAATTTGCAGTCTCCATTATGGAGCCATAAGCAAGTGTTTATTGAGGATGAGACACGATGGATCTTTTTAGACATTCAAAGTACACATGTGCGTCTTGTTCTGACGTTACATCCTCAATAAACGCAAAGATACTGTTTGTCATAACCTCCATCTGCGCAGGTTGGTTATCTCATATTCACAATAGTCGGTTATGAGATATTCAACCTACGGTAACAAATAGATTTGTAAAATTTGGAAGTGACGAAAGTCGGATTCGAACCCTTGACTTCTATATTGGCAAGCAGCGCCTTTACTAGTGGAGCTACAAAGGATTCATACCGGTGAGTGTTCAATATGTTGTGTCATAGCTGTAGTTATATTTTTCTAGTATTATATATACATATGTATGTATAGGTACCAACTTAAGTCTTCTTTGTGTATGGAATGAAGGATTAAGTTTGAAACCTTCCTTTCGAGTCCGTCATGAGTGTATTGGGAAGATTTCAATGATATATTTTGATAAAGTCGTATAAATCAACAAAATACCCCTTTAAAATGGCTAACGCCCTCGCGAGTTTATATGTCGTAACTTCTCGGCAACGGGTCATTATTTACTACGTAACTTAAGTATGTTATAAGTTGCATGTTGCACTTATAAAACTTAAATGATACTGAAAACCCCTTTGTATTATTGTTTACTGGTAAAAGAGATGAAGTAGGAAATACAGAGACCCAGACGTAAACTACATTTCCTTACACTCAGCTCACAAAGACCATAACTGAGTATATACAACAGGAGCTTGTCATAACCAGTTCATTCATCAGGCTTTAACAGTCCACGACATTGCCCGAGGCAATTCCTGCTAATCTGGATATTCTGATGAGGACATTGTCACGTAAATCACCAATTGATTTGATATATACCAACTATGTAGCCTTTTCCTTAAAAGGCATGTCCAGGAATTGAAAATAATGTGTAAGCTATGTGCCGTTTTAATGATTGTTTAAAGGCTATTGTTTTTTGTAAGCCTTATGATAATAAGGAGTGCAAAAGCATTTTTAATAAAAGAAAATGTCACCATTGAACCATAATATTGATTGTTTGATATTAAAGGAAGAGCTTTTCTGGTGCAGAATCTCTAATATTTTGAAAGTGAAACATTACTTTCCAAAAAGTTTATCATAAAAAGTATCATTACAAATTAATCAGGATGAATTGGTTGTAAAATTGGGAAAAATCATAAAGACTGTATTCACGTCAATGCCAAAATCAAAATCAATTCCTCTTTAAATTATGAATATATTTGCACCAAATTGGTGTGATCATTAAAAGGCTTTTCACAAGCAGAATTTTTTCAAGGCGATGATTCCAAAAGGATTTCTGATTCATGCATCGATTGTCTCGACACATGACAAAGCGTTTGTGTAAAGCATAACTGAACTGAAACACAATAAGAAATCAATGGCTCTTAAAATGAACAAATGTGATTTGTTTTCTTCAAAAAGGTTATTCAAAGGCTATACTTATCAATGCATCGATTGACTTGTCACACTAAAAAGCATTTTGGAGTATTCTGTTCGATTGTTAATCATCAGAAAGGGGAAGAATAATGAGCCTCAGGTAACACTCATCGAATATACATTATACTTCTAAATGACAATGAGTGAGTGAGTTATTGCTTAACGACGCTTCGGCAGTATCGCAGCCATTAGCGGCAAAAAATGACACCGAAGCCACCAAAGACCGCACATCTGTTTATTGAATCCCAGAATCATAAATTATTCACTGAAATCTTTAAATGTTTAACCAGTGAACCGAGGATATCAGTCTCAATGTTACTTCAAGCGTGACGGTATCACCTCACGGTGGGTATGTATATAAATATGTGAATAAAAATGAAGACATTAAACACATCACATAAATGTAAGACTCCAAACACCGTTTCAAAATCTGGAATCTTGTAGTGGGTCAACATAGAATTTAAATACTAAAAAGAATATACGCTTACTTTGAACGAATGTACGTATATCATTTCAATTTCCAACTGTAAGATAGAGTTATTATCACACTAACATTTGATACACTTTTGGGATTGATGATCTTTTACGTGGGGCCTTTGGAACTTTGAAACTTCTAACACATATGTGTATTTGTATGATTAAAGTTTTCAAATCTTAAGCCATTAAGCTCTTAATTAAATTCAATAATATACTAAAAGCTAAAATAACGTTATTATAAACACGAACTTTATAACATTTGATATTCAAACAAAAGAATCACTACAGAGGAACTATAAGATAATTCATGTCAGACAATACCCTGATTTATACCAATAATGTATCTCAAGGTAATTCATACATATAAGTTGTTTCACGTAAAATACACAAAACAAAACCAATTTAACATGATGCTAAAAGTGCCAAATATAATGATCGTATCTAAAACCGCAACACCACATGGATGCTTTAATTTGAATGGTATTTCACTTTAAAACAAGTTTCCTCATCCTAATAGAATCACTTACTTGAAACAACTTCTGCGCAAACATTCGAGACTAGAATCAATGTGAAAACATTATCATTTGTAAGAAACCGCAGGTATCAGTTGAAAGGTACTAGTATCCATTCGAGGACGTCTCTACAAAAGCTGCAGGCATTCTGGTCGCATACCCAACGTCTCCTATAGACTTCACTGTCATCGCTTATACCAGTAGTATTGATTCTACTTGGTCTCCCTCTCCTATCACATAGCAGCGACATCGCCCATTAACCAGTAGGTCAATTATGGCTGGCCTTTTAATCCACTACCTGTATTCTCTCAGGTGAAATTATATTTACCTTGGACGACGGTGCCTTCATGATACAGAGTTGAATAAGACCAGGCTTTTGTGGTCACGTCTATGGACAGACAAAGGTAGACTCAGCGGGAAATAGAGCTGCTGTCCACGATAGTTCCTTCACTAATTTTGACTGTTTGTGTGTATGTGATTCCAATCAATATGTAACAGTAAATAACAGAAATAATCAATTTCAGCTTGACTAATCCAACCACTGTTGTCCTAAATAGACATTATCTTAAACTTAAATGTATCAATACGTCTTGATTATTATATTAAAGCAACAAATAGCAATGCTTGTTGAGTATAGTTGTCGCTGTAACTAATTCGCGTTGATGAATTTATTCTAAATATAATTATCTTAATGTTAATTAAAATATGAGAAAAGAAAACTTTACACATCACATTAAAAAATCTTTATCATAGTAGACATGATGAATCATCGGGAATTTGTTGTTAAAACGTCATGACTTCATCAATTTCATGACATAAATACATGACAATCGTGTCTTTCATATTAAACAACACACAACCGATAGCAGTCACTGATCTTGGCAGTCATGTAAAGGTTAAGGTACGAAGACAAGGTCTTGGTGCCTGTAGATAGACCGCAGGGGGAGTCGGGTAGGACAGATAGACCGCGGCCGAAGGCCAATGTATATCTGTCCTACCCGACTCCCCCTGCGGTCTATCTACAGGCACCAAGACCGAGTCTGAGTACCTTAACCGGCTTATGAACTGAGGGAAGATTGAATTTAAAAAATAAAACAAAAATATAGCAGTTCAAACATACTCACACCCCTCTATGAAAATGAACTGGTCCAAATGACTTCATAGGTTTGTGACAGGATTTGGAAACCATTAATAACAATCGTTTTAAAAACGAATTTTAGTTATGTGTTAAGTAATCAAAAGCTTTAACATTACAAACAAAAAGTTGACAGTAAATATTAGTGTCATCATCAGGCGACGCAGCCGATCACGTGACATTGTGCCCGTGCATTTCGTGACACTTGTGCTTAATGCTGAAATGTACACGCTTGCACACTAAACTGCTCGACCAATGACAACATGATCAAAGTTATCCCAAACACAACACAATTTCAATAGTTACAAGACCTTTTGCACATAAAACATATTGCTACATTAATAATAATAAAAATAAGTAATGCAGAAACTGGCAATTTTACAAGAGGCAATGATATAGTGTAATCAATTGGTCATGAAAAAATCATTCTAACTTCAACTGGCTCCGTAGCCTAATGGTATGCACGTTTGGTTACAAATTGAAAGGCCAGTGGTTCGATCCCCGACTTTCGAGTGATATATTTGGAAAACTCTTGTGTTGGAAATTATATCAATTTTATAATGGGAAATGTTTGAGATTTGAAAAGAAATTAGTTTAAAATCTAATGTTGAGGTCTTTAAATCACAGATAGACCTCAAACGAGGTCCGTAAGTTACAGATAGACCTGACTTGATGTAGCCAAGGTCCTACCTCCAGGTTACGGAACGGTGCTAAACAAAGGGATGACGTCACAAGAGTTTTATAAAGTTTGTCCCTGATCAGTCACCAAAGTGTAATGAATGCACCGACTGGACTTTCCTGCAATTTGTGTATAATCTGATGCAAAATATCAACATGTAAAATAGAAAGAATATTAATGTATGACTAGTACTAGAACTTCATCAGATGATTTTAATTAATTGATTAACAGAAGCGTTTAGCTTATGTATAGCGTGTGTTAATAATTATACCTTTTGATCAAGACCTAGTTCTCCCAGTTTCCATTTATGATGAGTAAAATATTTTGAAATACAGAATGATGCCACTAAACTGAAGAGGCATGACTTATTATTAAATTGATGGAAGGAATATGATATTGTTGCTATCACATAATGTCATCAAATCACATCTCTACATGAAACTATTGCTGATGGACACTATATTATCGGTTTTGGATCATTGATATGTTACTTAAATGAGAAAAACATGACTCATAACATGTAAGTATAACATTCATGTTTTAGCTAAAAGATACCTTCAAGATAAGATATTTACTAGAATTGTGTATGTTGGTCACAAGCCATTGTTATACACAAGGCGCTCTTACTTATCACTAATGCATTAGCAATACATTATATGTATATATATATATATATATATATATATATATATATATATATATATATATGTGTATTATATAGACAACAGCTGTAACATTGTTAAATCTGAGATAACACTGTCTGCAGTAGTATCAATAGTATCAATAGTACCAATAGTACCAATAGTATCAATAGTATCAATAGTACCAATAATACCAATAGTACCCATGTCCCTTGCGAGATCCGAGGACTGATTGTTAAATAATTAACTACTTGGTGCCGGACCTCAAGTCTCGATGGCCCAGAGGGTAAACTGTTAACACAGTCAGTGCTGGAAATTGGTACTGGCTATGATTAAATGAACAGCGCAGATAGTGTGAGCCTAATTATTACAATGGTATATATTACTGTTGCACTGAATCTGTTGGTAGTTGGCCTTCCCTGTGGCCTCATACATTCCCAAACGGTCATATTATACCAAAGACAGAGTCCTAAGAAAGCCAGGGTCAATAATGCAGCTCCTTTCTGATCAAAGAAAGTCAGATCAAATAGGAATTTCAGTATTCACCGAGAAGCTAATCAGTCACGCAGGCCCTTAAATGAAGGAAATTGACACTAATATCATCTAGTCATCTGCTAATGCTTCATCTTCAAAGAAATGTGCCACGCTCCACTAGCATTACCACTGACTTAAATCTGGGGATGAACATATTCTTCAAGTCAAATACATTGTTCTCTAAGCAGTGATCTAATAGCAACATAAGATCATACAGTGGATTGCAAACGTAATTCAACAGTGTTGTTGTGAGGAAGTCATGACCAATAGGAAACACGTACAGGTTTTCATGAGTTTTAGTTTTTAACTTTCAGCATGTGATCATTATCATTGGTTGAGAGAAACATTATTATTAGAGTTATAAATATATTAATATTGTGCTTTTAAAATATAAGGATTAATAAGCAGTTATTCAGGTTGATTCCTGTCTTTACATGTCCTGAGGAAGAAGTAATCTTCACCTTTCTGACCTCAGAAAGTAATTTATTATTGTCAAGTAAATTAGCTAATGGATATTGAAGTCAGTGGTCATTTAACGGTGAAATATTTAGACGTCTTGAGTCGACTAACTCGGTATGAAGAAGATCACTAGTTGTTCATGTTTATGACCGTGGTTTCAGGGATGCTTTTACATCAGTGCCTACACGAGTGACCAAACTGTTAAAAACTATACATAACCACAAAATGTCCTCATGACATAGGATTGGAAATACACCATTAGCAATATTTTATAGGACAGCGAAGACACAAGATTTCAGAATCTTTTGAAATGTGAGTTTTTTTCAAACCGACTTTTAACATAAAAAGTGCAATGACAACTCAAAGCTGAACCACAAATAACGGTCAAGATTTTATATGAAAAATTACAATTTCATGTTTTCATATGTGTAACGTTTGCACGCAAAAGACGCAATTCAAAATATTTCTAATACAACGAAAGCATTTAGAAAATTGATGCAGAGGCAAGAAACCGAATTTAATTTCATCCATTTATAATATATATATATGTATATATATATATATATATATGTACACCATCCTGCAATATTTGGAACACAACAGTTATATTATTTTATCATTGCGAGACAGTGTACCTAATTGTGTTTGTTTGTAATAGGTGTACATTAGAATTTGAAAACAAATTGCAAGAGTTCATGGCACAGTGAATTAATGTATTTATTAGGGGATCTTGGTCAGGCACCAACTTTGGTTCTTTATCCCTACAATGTTTCTTGAATTTGGAGTACAGAACATTGTATTTGGTGTAAAAAATTTATGGCTTATTCAAAATCTTGATTAAATGAATATTTTACGTTTTCAACCCTCTCTTTATGAAGATGCGTGTCTCCATGTAGCATAAAGCATACGGCTTTATTGACAACAATTTCATCGATTTTACACAAAGGGTTTGATTAGTTAGATTAATGTTCTCCTGTGCGGGATAACTCAGTGGTAAGTGCGTTCGGCTTTGGATCAAGAGGTCCGGGGTTCGGCAAATTCGTCTGCTGTAGAGAACAGTTCTACATGCAGTAAGCTTTGGGTGCTATGCTAGACTGAATTCCAGTGCAGTACCACCCATGGTTCTCTAGTTCCAGCCGATGCTCGCAGGTTTCACCACAATGCACTACCACAATGTTGTTGAGAGCTTTCTCCCTGCATTCATACTAGCAGACGTGGTAAAAGTGAGGAAATCGTGAAAGCGACAGCTCACCTCACCACACATCACTAAAAGTCTAAATGATATCTGGGATAAAAAGCGTTGAATAGTTTTCATGATTATGTTTCTGATGATATATAAATGTTGGCCCCTCAAATTATGTGATGCATTTACACACAAGATTGTCATACTGAAAATCCAAACTCAAAATCAGCATGTTACAATCGTTCGCAAATGAAATACCCTTAATTATATATATTAATATGAACACCATCTCAATTTTGGTAAATGTATCCTAATGTCAACCGTACATTAAGCAATGCATGTACAAGGCCAAATGGAACATGATGACGTTGAAGATGAAGCCATCTTCATACAGGTATGTATCTTTTACAACGTTATCAAATATTTACATTAAATGTATACATTCTGTCAAATAAAAGGGATCTAACAAAACATTGTCGAGCCTATGCTAATTAGCAACACTGCACTGTGGCAACAAAAGTCAATGGTATCGAACAGCTGTAATATTGAACTTCCTTGATGATTTTATTATAATATATTTGTATTAATGTGAGTATTGTTTCACTTTGCTTGAGCAAAACACGAAAAAAGCGGCAGCGAGTTAGATTTAAATGATGTAAATGGTAGTGTTATTCATAATGCTGCTGATTAAGTCTTCCTGAAATAAATTTCTTAATTAAACATCGTCAATGTGTTGAAATCTTTTTTATTTTCGCTGAATATTATTTCTGGAGTGGCAAATCTGCTATCATACTGATGATTAAGTCTGTTCTGAAAAAGGTTACTTAGTAAAAACATCTTCAATGTGTTGAAAGTTAATCTTTTAATTTCCCAAGTAGGCACATCTGCTTAAAGCAACTTACCAAAATGATTGAAAATAAACGAGTTAATATTATTGATATAAGCACATGTGCACATATCACGTTTGCCTAGCAACCATTGTTTCACCGCGACTTCCCGTATTGTGACGTCTGTGACGTCATAAAACGATTGTTCGTGACGTCACTGTAGCTTGCCGTCACAAGGGAAGTGGGCCGTTTCCTGCCTATGTTTACGCGAATGAAACGGAATAGATTGGGTAATAAAGAAATTATTACACTCGAAAGTGTGTCATATGACTTTTACGAAACTCGTGCAAATTTGTCTATAGCCCTCGCTCTTACTCATGTGACACACTTCCTCAGATAATAATCTCTATATATTTGAGCAATTTGGCATTTGTTTTCAATTTTCATTTTTGTCAGTTAATTCATAGATCGTATGTTTTCAAATTAATTTCTTCTCTTGGTTTATAAAAAACATATTTGAATCAACACTAGAAGAGTTATTAATCAAATATTTAATTGAGTTGGGTATGATATTCTGATTCGTTTAATGGAACAGAGCATCATATTCCTATGTAATTATGTTGGCTGGATATCGTATTCTTTACCGATCTAAACCGATAATGATATTAGGATATTTTTGGTTTGTCTTTTAATATGCAAATATATAATATTTGTCTTATAATATTTACAAAAAAAGTAACTGTTTGTGGCAAAGTGTATGGTAAAACATATATTTTAAAAAGCATCATTCCAAAACTTCATGCTGTCGTGTCTTGGGCAAAAACAAAATAGATAGAAATTTCCTCCTATCCTCATCAGACAGAATCATGCTATGTTTGGAATTGCAGCAATACGTAAATCAGCATGAGTTCCCATTCAATTTAACAAACCAACACGCGTCATGCTGTCAAAACAGAATGGTAATGGCTGCTATCAGGATATTTCGCATCTATCTAGTGTAACTTAAATTACAAGTCGACATGCCCATAAGGTTTTAACAGAGATTTAATCTAATGAGTCACACCATCATTAACCAAACCTACATGTTCTATCACAGATGAGCGTTGTAACATGTTATTTGAAGAAATTACCTGACATTATCAATAGGGGCACAGCATGCACGCAGTCATTAAAGAACTAAAGTTAAAAATCAGACCTATTTAATGTGAAGAAATCGTCTAAACAAAGTTGCGCCATATTGATTCAAAATATGCACACGTTAGTTAAAAACGTTAGTTATAATTAGTTGCAGAAAATCTTTGAAATGTGAATAATATTATTGAATGCAATTGCTTTAAGTTGTTTATTTGATACTCTTTAGGGTTGAGGTTAGGTGAGGTGATTTGGGGTTAAAAGCCGCTTTCAAGAGTATTTCACTAAATCCTGGTTGCTAGTATTATGACAGGGAGAAAACCCACAACGCCATGTGGCTATGCATTGCGGTGAAACCTGCAAGCATTGACTGAAACTAGGGAACCATGGGTGGTACTACGCTGAAATGCAGTGTAGCATTGCATCCAAACCTTATTGCGTGTATAACAGTTCGCTGCTTACAAAGTTGTCGTGCCCCTGGCAGGATTCGAACCCTGGACCTCTTGATCCGAAGCACAACGCGCTAACCTCTGTGATTTCCTGTCAAAACCTTCGAATGAGGTATATGCAATGAGGACCAGAGTGAACGTGTGTATACCTCTCAGTTTACAAAGATCACTGACTATATAGAACAGGACATTGTTAAACCAGTTAATTCATCAACCGATAATAGTCTACGTCATTGCCATAGGCAATTCCTGTAAAATTGCGAATTTTCCTTCTATGATATATCCGAGAAAAGACGAAAATATTTCACCAAAGGAATACATTGTTAAATGATGTACATGCTACTGTTTATGTTAGTAGTGGAATTTATGTCGTAAAATAAAATACATGAACAAAGAAAGTACAAAGCATTTAAAATAATATAAATTGAAATAGAATACATAAAAAGGTTTTAAAGATTTTTCGTGATCATGATTTATCTGTTGTTTCCGAAATCTAAGAGAAAACCTGTTAGCTGATATTCATATTACAAAATATCCATGGTTGCTAGAAATTAAAATTAAAAGATAAAATCATTTTAAAATGGTTTAAGTTAAGCATAATTGAACCGAAACACGAGGTAAAATCAATGCCTATTGAACTTAACAGATTTAATTTGCCGCAAACTCCTGTGAGCAATCGTGTTCATGAAATTGATCTTTTCTCGTTGATTAGGGTTGAAGGATAGATGCATCCATTGTCTCGTCACACTACAAAGGGTATGGGAGTGTTCTGCTCGATTGCTAACTAACATGGGGTGAGAAAGGTGTGGAGATCTATAATTGGGGCTATGCAACACTGAGAGCTATCGACCAAGTACTTCTAATGGTAAAATATACCAAGACTGTACCTATACAGGTGCAAGTGATATATTTGTGTATTGATATTAGGTATATTACGAAAACCAATAACCAACAGGCAGGTGCTTATGAATTGAATTGACAATGAAATAACTTTATCTATAATATTGTACATTGACAATACCACTAAACGTAGCTTCTTTGTGGATCGCAAAACATATAACTTCGCTTGGTATGTTTGGTGAACGCTCTAAGGCACTACTTTCAAGATGTTAGATGTGCCAGAGCCTCTAGTGTAGTTTGTAAATAATTTGGAAGTTGACAGATTTGTATACTTGCAGACTGTTGGAGATGATAACCTCTTTTACAAGGTGACTCTATGTTCCATTTCTACAAGCTATACCTCCTGGAGATGATCAAGCAAAGTTACACATAGTTGCAACATGAGTTGTATTGTCCAATGGTCGAAGGAAAAGAAACCAGCGTTGAACAGTTTGCTCAATAGATATCAGGCGCTCTACAAAATGTAGCATCCTTATTTGTATACATATTATGATATATTAATTTATTATGTAGTCCGAGGTGAGATGAGGTGAGGTGAGGTGATTTGGGGTTTAACGCCGCTTTCAAGAGTATTTCACTTATATCACGGCTGCTAGTATTGCGGCAAGGAGAAAGCCCGCAATGTCATAAGTTGCCGTGCCCCTAGTAGGATTAATTTTTTTTGTACCCCTATATAATTTGAAGTTAATACTTGGTTAAATATTATATTATAACTAAAGCCTATATCAAGCTGCCCCTGGCAGGATTCGAACCCCTATCTAAATTGAAATTAATGCTTGGTTACATATTATATTAGAACTGAAGCCTGTATCAAGTTGCAGTTACGATAACCATTATCTTCACTATACAGAATGGTGATGGACTTCTGAATTAACTTAATTGAACTTTTATTAACCTCAGATTGCAAACTGCAACACAAGAGGTACATAGACATATTTACATTTACACAACACAAATCATCGGGGCCATGTATAAGTACATAACTGAAACTGCACAATAATCACATTTGATACCTTTTCAGGTGAGATGAGGTGAACTCAGATGCAAACTATCAATAATGAATATTATTATATTCCCTTTATCAATTTGAATGTAGTTTATGTCATATAAAGAGCGTATTTAAAGAGTGTTTTATGTTCACATAACATAATACGAAAACGATATATCAATCTCAAAAACAAATAGTTACTTCGAATGACATTCCACATCAACTGTGTTAAACAACACTGATAGACAACGGATGTATCACTTCAAACTGCCATTTCCAACTCGAGGCTTTCAAACATAAGCTGCAAACACCCTCGACATCGAATGTCTTCTATAAAATCCACTGTCATCCTTTATAACAAAGTATGTGATACTGATCCTTTGCGGTCTCTCGGTCCTATCATATAACAGGGACATTGCCCATTTAAGAGTAAGTCCATTATAGCTTGCCTTTTACTCTGCTACCTGTATTCTCTCAGGTGAAATTACAATTCCCGTGGACATCGGTGCATTTCATGTGACATAGTGTCATTAGACAAATCCTTGTTGTCATTTCTTAAAGCGGACAAAGGTAAACCCATTATGGAATGTGGCTGTTAGCCCTTCATGTTACTAAAAACATTGGTCTGTCTATTCATTATGACTTTCAGGTAAACTAATGAGACTAGTTCAGGTGATTTCAATCAATATCTAACAGATAATCAGTTCCAGTTTGGTGTCGGGATCGTGTTTATAATCAGATCCAGTCGAGTCTCTGATGATGTGATGTGAGTCTGTAATCCTGATGTCTCTTGATGGCATATATCAATGATACAAGCAACGAATAGCGAAACGATTGTAGAGAATATGTGTTGCTGAAACTACAAATTTCAATCAGGTCACTAAAGTCATTTTCAAAACAAAACTTAATACCAAACTGCCGTTATAATATATCAGTGACCTAAGTAACATGTTACAGTAACATGGTATGATTGCACAATGATATATTACCTTTTATATATCAATCAGTTTGTATGATACATTATGATGTATATGATTCAGGCAAATTTTAACGATGAATTATTGTATAAAACATGTTGCATAAAAGTTGTCAACAACATATTTTGAAATAGGCTGAATAAATAGGGATTGTGACGAATGGACACGTTCTAGGCCATTGAGGTACTTCTGAAGCTAAAATGTACATATCAGTCAGATTCAATACGTTGATCATTATATAAAAGTGTTGCACTTCGACATGAATTAGATTACAGCAACCAATATTGACTCTGGTTTTCCTGTATAATTAAACATCTTTCTGGAGACCAAACCACTAGTATTTCATATTTGCAAATATCCAGAAGTAGCGAAACGTTATTTGCTTGACACTTCCTGTGTTATAAAGCTAGATAATAACTCTATCATTAAAAGTACTTTTCTTATGTATACATTTTAAAAAACGAGTTATGCAGGGGAAACACTTTCAGGAGCAGTACTTATTTTATTATGTATCGATGCAGAGATTACGTATGAATGCACATTAGTATGTACAATTTAAGTCAATCAAGTTTGCACTTCATCGACAGCATTCACTTTAACAATCCAATCAAATTCTGAATTATAGCAATCCTGAATATAGTCAGACCTTTCTGGAAATCTGGTTATTTGTTTTCAGGAGATAATATATTACCAACATATATTCGAGGTTATCAAGTAACAATTGCAGTCCATATTCTGTAACAAGATTACCCAACTGTATAGCGGCCAAGTAGAGTCATGTTTATGATAGACAAGTACAAAATAAATACAACTAGATTGTATGAGCATGACATATCATATTGTTGATAACATCAACGAAATAGGAAGAGAGAAAGGTGAAAGAACATACCTTCTCCATAAATAACGCTTCTTAAACATGTTAAGTCATGTTCTTGGATATCAATCTGACCATTGATTTGGGACAAATTTGCAAGCGCAACATGACCAACTGGTGGCATTCAAAATCATGACGTACACTGTTTTTTGTAAATGTATATCGTTAGAACTGGAAACAAATCGCAAACATATCCTACACAATTGATGTCATTTAGCATTCATAAAATGTGTGTAAAATATGTTGATAAATATCAAGACACGTTCGTTAAATAGTTACATGGAGCTACATCCCAAGAGTTTAAATAATAAATTAACATCACAGTTAGAAGACTGAATAAAATTGCATCGATTTTCGTTTAAAATGTTAACATCATTTTGCATTTTGTCACTTTTCAGGACGTTTCTGTCATTTACTATCTAACACTCATCAATGTAAAATGTGCTTGATTCTGTTATTTGTTCCCTTTGCATGTACATGTTTGCATAAAACATGCATTCATTAACCGTTGTCATACTGAGGAAAACATGCATCTTTTAGAAAGTGTGCAGTCATGTTTCCCATGGTTTCCAACGTTCTCAATAGGGCAGTCAGGAGATGAGTATCAGAGAAATTCAGATCAAATAGGAATTTAAGTATCCCCAGAGAAGCTAATGGGTCGCTAGGGCCCCTGATTGTTGGAACACGAGACTAATCACTTGAATAATGAAACTAATGTCTTATCACCGCCATCAAAAGGTCCACTTTTTTAGAATGTTGTCTCGCGTCATTATGTATGTCTTTGACTTTAGTTAAATCAAAGGATGAAGAAATTCTTTGAAGTAGAATAAAGTTGTTCTAAAACTATTTGTCTTATGGAAACATTCATTGCAAAAGTAATTTGATCATGACCAAACATTTGAACAAAGGTTTGTTTCAAATATAGACTTTGCTGGAATGTATTTTTTAAAAATGGACTAAGCATTGTGATGACAAGATGATATTTAAGCATTCAATTTGACGTAATTATTTTTTCTATTCAAACATTTAATCAAATCAAAATAATATCAATGTGAAATTCTAAATCCACAATTATATGTATAAACAGTGTAAGCAGGAGTGAGTTATTGTTTAACGCCGCTTCGGCAGTACACTGGAGGAACAACCATTCTTTCCACTAGTAGAAAGGAGTTCGTTCGGAAAGGAAAGAGCGAATTTTCCAATCTTTCTACCCATGGAAAGAGACAACTTTCCAAGCCTTTCTGGCTAGGTCAAATATTTAGATTTGATATATCAGAATTTAAAGTCTTTTTAGTCTTAAGTCTTAAAGTTGCACATTATTTTTTAATTATTTTCAAATTCCCTCTGCCCCTTAAATGCCCTGGTCTTGTATAATATGACGAGGATTATATATCATGGCATGTTTGATGAGGAAGGTCTCGGATCGAATCCTAAACCCTACACTGCAACATTCAAACGGAGTTTTTTAAAATTAGGGCTTTAGGCAAAAAACAACCAATCAAGTATTCAATACATAAATTGTCTTGATAAAAAATAATAAATACTTCATTGTTTAATAGTGGAATGTCCTAGTTTTCGTGGTGTATGCTTATAAAGTGGTCGCTGTATATATATTATCTACCTTTGCAATGTAGCGCCCACAAATAAGTTCAATGAATGGTATATACTGTGTATGAGATAGCTTGTAATGTGGTTCTTGATAGAAAATGTTTCATGTAGCTACTGGTATTTAATTTCACGTTGCAATTAGGAACCGTAAGATCAACTACCTATGATAAATAATCTGGAGTGAAGGCTTGTTATGATGCGGTCAGCCATTGGAAGAAGTCAATATCCAGTTGTAATTTACTGTCAAATAAATATCATTGCCTTCTTACAATCAGGACTGAATGTGTTACCAATCATTTGTCCACTGTAACTTCTAATAGTAATTCCTAAGCAATAAATTCCCTTGCACATGCTTAGTGATTACTGATTCAGATTTGATGTGTCTTTCGATTTGGAATTTGAATTAATAAATACGTTTCATTGTGAATTACATCCATATGTCTATATACACTGTGAGATAAGTCACACTATGAATCTATAATTGATAAATATTTTCGTTTGTGTTGAAAACTCTAGTTCAGATATACATGCAGGCTTTTATGAATAACACCCAGATACATAATTTTGTGTATTTGATGTTCCAAACCCTATCATCTGATAGACGATATAACAGCATTCGCTTATGAGGAAGACTGTGATCTGATTCCTGACAGTGTCGTACCAAACATTGTTAAATATCAGGTTGTTCTTACTTTCATGTTTGACAGTCATGAGAGTCATGTGCATTTGTTCAAAACCACGACCAAGTGTGATTATTATGTTATTATTTTCAATGATTTCAATGGGTTATTGTTAGAGATTTGGCTTGTGAGGACCTGATTATAGGAAATGAATGAGACTTTTAGATTTGAAACAAATCTGTTCCTGGGGTATTAGAACAGATTTGCGAAAAGTTAGGTTAATTCGGATTTCTGTATTTTGTATACACCAAGTATCACCAAGTCGATGATTTCCTGAGTGGACGTACGGATGGATAAAAACAACAAGAGTCATATCTGATTGTTATTATTTTAACGATAACATTTTCTGCAACAGCTTTGTCTATAAAGAACGTGATAAAATGACACATTAACTGCTGCAACGTTTCGTGAATCCGATGACTTCCGTATGAAAATAGAAAACGATTCTGATTAAAATATCACAGATACTTCTGTCCATCCAGTAAGCAATTGTCATGATTATTTTACATTTGTCGCAAACATTATGACGTCATTACTGTTCCGTCACTTATCAATGTATCATGAGTACTTCAATTGTCTTTGTGATCAATTAACATGACTGAAAGAAATCCCACCATGTACAAGAAGACATCATGAATCTTCCTCTTCGTCTTCATGACGTCATGAATTCACTTTCAGTGACATTTACAGTGACATTATAACGTTTCTCTTAATGTGTAGTCCCTGTTTCATATACGTTTCACACGTCACCAGAAGAATCTATTTCATCGGAGGGTTTTCTTATGCAAGAACACATTGGAATCACGTCTACTTGTATAATAAGTGACGGTGTTTCATAAGATCATTCAGTCTGTTCACACGGGCAGCAACGATTCAACTTAATCCACTTTTGAGTGTATGGAAATAAAGACGGTTCTTCATTTCAAAATGCTCACTGCTGGTGGTCTTATTGAAAAATGAGCGAAAACTGTCGGATAAGATCAGAGGTTATGAGTAACTTCTGACGGGATAGAATGGCCATCTCCATGACATCATGAACATTTCCCCAAAATTTTGTGTTTCTTTTGACGTCATGAATCCTGCAGGCTCTGAATTTCCCGTAACTCCCGGACAGTACATAAAGCATGTAGGTACTCTGAAAACAGAGTTATAAGTCCTGCAGTGTTTTCTTTGGCAACACAGTGAGTATAAAGAGACACACACTCCTCCGTGAACTGACACAGACACAGCTGTTGTTCAACATGGCGTTGTTGAGGGGGAACCGGAAGTTGGTGTCGGGATAGTTTTAACGCATAAGCAGCAGCCATCATAACTGTTAATCTCTCTGCTAAAGATACCTGAAAAAGCAATAATGAAAACGTAAGAAATAGTTTAAAGAAAGATGTCAACATTGACCAGATAACTTCTTGTAATTTCATTTTATATAAAGTTCTCATTGAAATCACCAAATGTGAATCGTCAAATGGCGTTTCAAATTATATCTAAAAACAACCGAGTGAAGTGTCAGAATATTAAATGATTTGTGTAGTTTTTTTTAAAAGCTCATACCCTTAACCATTGCAAACTTTTCTTATTGGCGCAACATAGCTCAACCATATCAACCTTGATATTACCAATGGTTTTGGAAAACTATGAAAATATTGATTAACATAACCAGCACAAATGCATGTATCCATGATTGAACTGAAGTGAATCTAACTCACCTCACTAAGATAGTCACAATCTTTAGTGTATACTTTAATAAGCTGACATAACTTGTCACAATCTTCATCTAAACAGCTGCACAACAGAAGGTTGACATCTTCCTGTAATTATAATGATTTTAAATCAAATTCATTATGTAACTGTACTGAATCGTGATCTTCATTATTAACATTCAATCATCACGAAAAGTTAAATTGAACTTACATTACTTTCATAATCATTTGTAAAACAAATTTAAATCATAATTGAACTGTTACTTACATATACATCAAATGCTGTTTTAAAAATACACATGTTTCTTAATGGTGTGTTTCATATTACATTTTCCTTGCTGAACATAGTACAATGTTGAAGAACATTCAAGGTCAATATTTTCCGCTTTTTCCACAATTGTTGTGATGAACACAGCGAACATAAAAATGACCATTTATAAACAGATTTCTAGATAACTGGTATCATTATACTTACGAAACAATCCGCCATCACGAAATAGTAAAAGTGAACCTATATTCGTTAAGGAGAAATGAAACATTGACAAGGTATTTCATAGCACTCAAGAAAGGGGAAAAGTAATAACTCTGAAAAGAAATGTCAAATAATGTATTGACTATTTCAGTAACAAAACTTTTTGATAGATTAGCAGTAACAACGATATGGTATTGAATATCTTCATCCATTGCAACAGAGGATTCTTTTGCAATGAGAATTGAGTTACCTCTGTTGGGATAGAATTCACGATCCAATTATTCTTAGTCCCAGAAAACGGTGTGACGAATAAACGAAAATTGCAAGCAGTCATTTCAGTGTAAACACCTTTTAATGATATGAGTGATGGAAATGGATCAGCGTTGCTTAACCAAACCATAACAATTTGTTTGAGAGCTCTATTAATTGATTGAGGAGAGTTGTTATAATCCGTAACTTTCTTTTTATTTTGAAGGACTTCTTTATTTCCGTTAACAAGCGTGCTACAGAACCTTTAATAACCACCTGTTAGCAAGGGTGTGCCCAGAAAGGATACAGTAAACCTTGCTCCGTTCTCCTGTGCTACTGTGAGTATTAGGGGTCTGTCTTCAAGGTAAAGGGCGCTGTTGATATGTAGACACCGACTTAACATTCTCTTACATAACTGGAACAGAGAAATACAGACACATTAATATCGTGTAGAACGTGAAGTTCAAAGGCTACCTGCGATCTGATTGGTTGAAAAGAGCAATTTTGTTCAATACAAGACCAAAGAGTTCTTAAAGACTCAGAGGACTAATCGACGTAGCAATTTAATTCGATTACATTACAAGGTCGGTTATTCAAATAAGAGTTCAAGGCTTCTTAATTCTGTGTTAAAATTCTAAACTATTTCACCGTCAAATGTCTAGCGCAATTTCGGTTTAGTTTGCTCAACCCTCGAGGAGTATACCTTACCATTCGTATATGTCGTCTCCGTTTCCATCTTACCAGGTAGACTCCTGATATCAACAACAGGGGGAAGATAAATGTGACGAGGCGAACTGTGAGGATGTCTGAAAGAAGATAGTGAAATGCGATTATGAAAAGAGTAGCAATACAGACATACCTTATTAAAATGAATACTATAAAATGAAATAAACTATCATAGTCACACCATATCCTTGTATAATTCCTCCTCATGGAAAACCTCGCGCCAGTCTCTATCACTGGCTGATTTAAGCCTTGATACATTTCGTCAACTTTTCTGAACCAGCGTAGCACAAAAAGATGACGAAGTGCAGTAAGACTTGAATCAGTAAGTGACGGATGTTATGCTTTGCAGGGGAAACTATGTTATTCAAAGATAAAATAACGGCAAAAATCCAATAAATCAGCAACCTAGGAGCCATTGCAGTGATGTTCTTCACATTGGTGTAAGAAATATAGCAAAATCTGTTGACACAAGATCAAAATTTAAAATCGAAATGAGATAAAGTGTTAGTTTATTAGCCCAATGATTTGATTAAAACTTCAAGCTCGAAAAATCAATAACCTTAAGAGAGTGCACCAAACAGCTGTAACATCTCAACAAATATTTGCAACGTGAGCAAACGTTCGACCCCCTTTAACACATGTTAACGCATCGACTACATGATAAATTATAAAAAGACCTTGAAAACATATGTGCTGAATGCCCTTACAACCCACCAATCGATTGAGTTCTACATTTGAGAAGAAGGGAAAGAGGGAACGTTATTGCATAATTTTAATTGTACCTTGCAGGCACGATTGAAATTGTGTTTTTCTGTTAGTAGAGCTGACAGCCCTTCATATATGGAACAAAAACTATCAAAAAACTCAAGAATAGTATTGTATAACAACACGTTACCACTTATCGACTTATCCATTGTGTTTCATAAAATTTTATTTGCCTTTAATACATACAACATACAATATGTGCTGATATCAGTTCAAATACTTACACTCAACTGGCATATTCATCCCCAATCGCCAAATATATAATAATTACTAGTTTCCAATTAAAATTAAATTGACTCGTGCCACACGCAGTGCATTATCCGATTATCGATCAGAAATCGACGGTAACAGTCAGTACTCTCGATAAAATAACACAGTTTAAAACGTTGAGCATATGTGACCCCAAACAACACAATTGATATACCTTTAAATTGTCCATGCCAAAGAGCTGTGGGTTACTTTACAAAAAACGAAAGAACATGATTCTATTAAGCCATGCGGGTTCATTTCCCTTCGAGCGGCCATTTTAATGTGTTCACATTAAACTGGCCCATCGAAAGTAGTTCAAGTGATCTGACTGACGTAGCGACACCATTACACTCAGAGTAGAGCTTTGAATATGGTACAATGGTATTATGGTCAATCATCTTGCTGTCTGATCTCTGAAATTCTCGTGAGACATACAAATCTACATCTCACCCTGAAGAGCTCATATCATTTTGTTGATAATCAAAAAAGCCCAAATTAGCCAAGCAGTTTTCCATACGACCTAGTATCAACATAATTCCTAAACATTGATTTGAGAGAAAATAATAGATAATCAACACATCTTGGTTCCTGAAAAACAATATTTTATCCACACCAAAGATCAACGTAACTTGATTGGATTGATTTAGTTGAAACCAATGATCAATCTAATTTTCCTTGGATGGATTTAGCAGGGCAAAAACAGGAGCACTTTTTCTTATCTTTTTCTAGCTTGTACAGGTAATTTGTCATATATAAGGTGCATATGATGTTAGATGAAACGTATCTAATAGTCCATGGGTCAGACACTTCAACACTTAGATCATGATACAGAACCCTTACACACGACGTTTTATTAACTGCTTCACAGGCTGCAGGTCGAGTGAAATATATCTCTTTCCTTTGATGTGGGAATGAGCATAGTTCCTAAATCTCACCGACCGTAAATACGACATGAACGAGAAATCGATCGAAAGAGGGCGAACAGGCCTTATATATGTTCTTATAATGTGACATGGAAACTGTAATAATTAGGAGAAATATGATTTTGTGACTTCTGTGAATCAGGATAGTCAACTATTGGTATTGAACTTAAATATCCTTCCGAGCAGGACGGACAGGCCTTACATGTTTTTTTTCTTTTAATGTGACAGATAAAATGTAATAATTTGAGAGAGATGTGATTGTGTGACTTTTTAGGATCAAGATAGTCACCTGTTGGTAAAGAGAAGTGTTTAAAGGATAGATTAAATGACATATGGTCCAAATCGGATTCATTAAAATGGGATGTCAATTTGACAGTTGCTCGATTTTAAATTTCTGATATCGGTCAATAAATTACTTATATATGGCTTTTTTAAAAAACGCCTAATTTAGCCCCGGCTACCAGAATGATAGTCTGCGGGGGTGTATCCCATGAAGGGATGACTTCTGTGACGTATCTGGAGGAATTTGTTTTTCGGCGATAGTCATAAGTCAACGTAATTTCGCAACATTTTGATTGTTAATTTCACAAACCAACTTAATTTTCCCATATATCGTATGTTTAGATATCAAACTAGGTAATTCCGCAGATGACAATTACACAATTATTACATAAACATGTCTTTTTGGCGATGTAATGCACCTCATAAATTCATTTAGCGGCAGTGATAATCATCATTACTTAATTAACGAGACTCGGCGGAGTAGCTGTCTAGTCGGCCCAGTCTGTTGCTTATCACAGTCACGCCTCAGTGAGCATTTTCATAATGAATCGCCAAACAAATTGCGGTAGTGTTAAAATGGGTGAATTAAAATCGTCTTAATTATCAATTGCAAGTGTATATTGTCTCGATTTTATGCTCAATTGATTCTGATATACAATATACATAGAGGTAATCATCTGTCATTCTTGAGAAAAATACATTTCATCAGATCTTTAACTTATCAATAGAAACAGAGAGATTATTTGTTTAACAATATCGAATCTGATTGAAAGATAGAGACCCGAAAAATAAATAAATATTTTGCATCACTAGAAAAAAAGGGACATTAACAGTCATCAAATCTGTTTGATGATATACACATGTTAACGTCTTCACTCTCGTATGAATCTCATATCCCCTTTAACATCATCCCGTTAAATAAATACTGCATGATAAACTAAGTTAGAAACCATGATATTGATTTTTATTTAATTGCTTAAGAAGCACGCAAATACAAATTTCAAAACTGTTAACATAAGATAATTAATTGCATGAAATGAGATAAGGAGGACAGATAATTGGCATGTGCAGAATAAATAACCCTCGGTAAATATTATTACCATTTTTAATATTCATATTAAACATCAAAGTAGACAGAAATTCATGTTCTATGGAATTACACATTATTTATTGCAAGACAACGACATTTGTTGGATGTTAAACATTACATTTTTTGGAAAACCATTTAGGTACTTGCAATTTGGCACAGTGTTTTTAATTATCAATTTATAAGAATGACAATATTTAATGATGAAAAATAGAAATGTTATTGTTAAAGTTTAATATCAAGAAATAATCTTTTTTTCTTTTCTTTAATTAAAATTGTGCTTCTTTTTCAAATACAAAAAGAAACAGATGATACAGAACAACTCCAAAATTAATTTTAAAAATTTATATTTATTTCAATAAATCTTCATTAGTTTCAGAATTCACATAAAATAATTTGTGGTCAATGTTACCAGCTAAGCATCACATTTTCAGTATCTTTATCTGTATTCTGGCTAAATTATAATTGAAAATAATCTTTACATCCCGCGCTATTGTTGATGAATATCGGGAAACAATGAAGTAAGCAGTATCATGACAATTTACCATTCACTATCAGTCGTTTGTTCGATCAGTATGCATGCTATAACAATGGTTAATTGAAATGATTAAACACAAACATAACAATGGCTACTTGTAATGATTGAAATAATAACGATTGTTCAATAGTCAACACTATCACTAATACATACTTGGAAATGTGTAAAAACAAGTTTGTGAAACTTTTCAAATAAAATCCTAAATATATCACATGCAGTTTTTATCATCAAACCGTGCGTTGAAGAGCGTTACCCAGATGCAGCTTATAACTCATGGGGTTAGACAGTTTCATACTAAGATCATGATACACAATCACTTACACAAGACGTTTTATTAACTGCTTCACAGACTGCATATTGAATAAAAGAAATGTTCTTCGTTTGATCTTTGAACGAAGGTTCGTTTGTGGGTATTTGTGCATGCTGTGCAGAACAGATCAAACCGCCCAGTTTTAAATTAGGAGTTTTGTCTTTGAAAGTTTGTTTGCAATAGGATGAAGGCATTATGGGAAAGATATATTTTCTTCCTTTTTCTTCTTTATAATAATATACTTCTTGCAGATCAAACCGAGGAACAGTATATTAAGTTTTGTCTTTGAACTTTTTGCAGTAAGAACAATATATCTAAGGAAGTGTATGCTTCTTGAAGCTGAACAGAAATTAATTCAAATACTGTTGTACTTACATGTGTATGTCTGAACTTGTGAAACAATGAACTAAATAAACGAGAATCCTAGACTTGTGTAATAACTATCATTTATATTTGACAGTTCACATAAATGATTGAACTAGATATATCAACCATGAGAAAAGAATATATCAGAAAAAAGTTTTGATGAGAAAATGGATTATGATTTATTAATGGAAATTATTTGAGAAAACAAATAGGGGGAAAACGGTCACTGTGAATAACCTAACGTGTTTAAATCTATTTGTAACTATTGCTCTACTGTTAGATTTACATTTCTATGCATATCGAAGATTCACGAATCTTAAATACCTGATATTCAACTTCAGGACAATTCTATGACAGACAATGGATTTATATGTATGAGCTGAACGAATAATAATTTAATATATTTCTGATAGGTTCTTGAAAAATTAACATTATAGGAACTATGTTTTAATGGAAATGAAACAGAACTAAATGAATACATATAAACATATAATGTAATACTATCAACTATATATCAAGCCAGCTCTCTCAGTCTTTTGGACCTCATCAGCATGGTGTGTGTGGAACATGTTTGGGCTTTCAGCTATGCAAAGTTTGCAACGCAACTATGCAAAGTTTGCAACGCAACAAAGCAGTTTAAGAAAGCCCCACTCATTTGCATAAAGTGCTCAAACCGTATATCAACAGTGGGCTAGCGGTTGAGCCTTCACTTTTAGTTCCAGCCCTACAGACCTACACATTCGGACCAATTACTAGAGAGCAATGTGTCCCTCCCTACCTGCTCTGTTAGTGTCCACGAAGACAACGATGACGAGGATGAAAGCAAGAGTCCACACCCCGAATGCAGACAAGAGGACAATGGCGGGCTGCAAGGAGAAGACCCAAGGCGCTTGTGTAGATCCATGGTTCACCTGACTAATACTCTGTAGCATGTCCCAGTACTCACTCTTGTCTATCTGCAGAGGAAGGTTCACTTTGTGAGAAATTGTGAGAAAATAATTTCTATGACAAAATGAGTAGTGTTTTTGTTACCTTTGGGAATTTTAAGTGAGACAGGCCCATTGTCATTGACATAGATAGTCTTTGGCTTCAGCAGTTCACCAAGACCCACATAATATCAATTTTCTATGCAGGGTATAACTCGCTCCAGTCTCTATCAATAGGTAATTTAGTTTAATCTTGCTACATTTCGTGGCATTTTCTGTACCAGGCCGGACGTGATGATTATATACATGTATATATATATATACATGGGAGGCCCAATTTGGATAAGTCCATACTTAAACTGATATCTGAGAATGCCAGGCGTGATATGTTTATACTCACATTGATGCCATGACACCTGAGAGGCCCAGGTATATCCTCATCTTTCTCATCTATCATCAGGTGCGCCTGCAGGTATCCACGTATCTCGAACTGGACGGAGGCCAACACCTGGCCATTAACGAGATCTGGTAATAGAAGGGAAATATTAGTGTGGTACATATATTTTTTCATTTTTTTTTATTTCAAAACATTTGGTTTACGACAAGTGTTTATTTTGCATTGGTTTAAGATGTTCATGTATCTTAAAGTTTACTTAAACTGTCGAAATTCCGTAAGGCTAAACTACCATCGTGCCTTGCCGTATCAAGTTGTTTTCCCTTTGTCCAGGAAAATAGTAGTTCATTAAACAAGTTCAACTATCTGATTACATTGTTGCATTACATTTTTGCAATCACAGAAAATTTAAATTAATTTAGCTTGCGTTCAACAACAACATTTATTTTATAGACTAAATTCAAGTCTTGATCTTGATGTTAATATGAATAAAATTTATCTGTGGAGAAAATGCATTCAAAACAGAAGCCAGGGAGCTAAAGAAGATGATATTCATGAATTGAATTTAGGCTTTTAAAAAAGTAATACTTTAAAGATGTAACCTTCTCTCACGTTTGTTTTATTATCAACTTCACATGAAAAGTAAATGATGAGTTTGCAGAAGAAATAACATTCTCACCGACTCGTGTGGAAAGTACAGCTGCTATGTCACTGCTTATTGATTCGCTGCTTCGTGGAAGACGGCCTGCAAATAAGATTACATACATGTTTTTATGCTATATTTAACACCAGATGAAGGCTAAATGTATATGTAATGCCATCTTGTATGAGGGTGTTTGCATCCGTCCGGATAATTCAAATCCCAAGATCCCTTAAGAATATTCATTCTCGTGCCACTGAAGACTGGATACTCATCGCTATATACACAGCAAAAGAAACGCGGGACCATTGTAAAAATTTCATACTTACTGTTAACGGTGTAATCAGCAAATTTATAATATCAGAGCATTCATATTTTGTTAACATGATGTTCATAACGTGTTGAACAATCGGCAGACATAACGAAAAGTCAATACTGGTGTAGAACTTCTGTATTATCTTGAGCGTTAGTCACTCTTGGGGAAAGTCATGTTCTTGTTCAGATGATGAAGGGCCCATGTGATTTTAAATGCAATTGGAACCTGTGCAAACACTCCCATGAAGTTGTTTGATGTTGTTTGTTGATGTTGATTTGACGTTATGACGTCATTTTCAATTTCATTCAGAATGGTTCTATGGGTCTCACTTTGGTAAACCTTCAAGGTATTGCATTCTTTCTCGGTACCAATGTGTTCCACGAGCACATTTACTGATACCCTTTGACTTTGCAATGGTAACCATCTGTACTCTACAGAACCAATAGCTGAACATGCATATGTTCTCTGACATTTACTATTGATATGACAAAGCACAGGCTGATGTGCAAACACATTAAAACTCGCGTTTCTTTTGCTGTTCAGTATATACATGTAGCAAGTATTTGCCAATGTATTGTCTTGGTTTGAAAATGATGATAGTTTATCGGTCTTTTCATCCGGGACCTGCCTTGATTGCTTGATTTAATTTAATTAAACTTAATTGGCTGGGTATAAATAGTGCGATTTGAGAAAAAAGGCACATATGACATCATTGACGTAACCTTGAAGATACAAATTCCCTGATGACATACAATTCACCAACTAAAGATGAATGGTTCAGTGACAGGTGCTGAGGAGGCTTATTAGGCCTGAACTCTTTATCTACAGTGAGAAAATATTGCTTACACTCTTGCTAATTTGAAGTCACTCGCCCACTGGCAAGCGGGAAATGCAATCAACACTTTGGCAAGATCACAATTTGAGACCACATCCGTTTAGGTGTTACATTAAGACCTACCTCCTCAGTTGTCGAACAATTTACATACAGACAGAACAATAATTTACTAAAACGCCACTGGCCCAAACTATGCACCAGAGCATGCCCCCTCCACCCAATACCTTATGACAGTAATTTCCATTTTCTATCCAACGGTAGAACAATTAAGAAAGTTGTCAAAAAACGATGACCACTACTTTTACACACATCACCAGACGAGTGTGGCAGATTCTAAAGAGTTTAAGAAAGTTGTCAAAAAACGATGACTAATTCCTATACATACATCACCAGACGAGTGTGACATTCTATAGAGTTTTCAATATGTTTTGGAACCGTAGCAGAAATCATGATTCAATGGCTTGTGCTTTTTAACACATCATCCTATTTGATAAAACAAGGTTAAAGATGTTCAACGAGATACTGACTGAACACAACTTTTTTAGTACAAGTTTCTAAATGCGAATATTCTTGTAAACGAGTGTTAATATAATTAAAGACTACTTGTGATTGTCAATTCCTGTTCATTCATTAATCACAGAACTTGAACAGAACTTAATAATTTCACACAAAAAGAAGTTATGATGGCAGAACAAATTTAGTGAGCTATAGAGGATATCTGTCTTTTCTTGACTAATACCATGTTTATCTCATCGAGTGAGGTAGAAAGGTTATATTTTCACGAGTGGCGCAGCCACGAGTGAAAATATATAACTTTTCTACCTCACGAGATGAGATAAGCATGGTATTTGTCAAGAATTGACGGATATTCTATTTATTATATGATATTATCCATGTAATTACGTCCGAAAAGGGTCGTTTTCACGCCAAGCGGCCGCAAGGAACAGCCCGTCTCCTCAGTAACACTGTGACGTCATAAGCTAAATCGCCGCGCGAGACCATTGTTTTATGACGTCAAATTATATCAGTCACCGTTCGCAGTGAAAATATAAGTTATTTTCACTGTAGCTTGATAGACAGTTTATTTCAATGATAAATCCTGCTCGTCATATAATAAAAACGGATATCAGTTTCTTTTTTGGTACAACGTTTCACTGAAAAACGTCAACATGGTGATAACTCTCAGAAGATACAGACTTGTGTCAATATGAAGGATTTCATTGTGAGATGTTTGATGAATGGCCAGGAAGTAGCCCAGATCTATCTTTTTTGATAATAAAGACGTTGCAATCCATGTATCATACGTTGATGCAGATTGCTTTTTTAAAACTATCTTTTATTCAATTAAACAGGAAAATAGACCAACAATGTATTTAGATAGTGACTATACGTAACATGGTTATATATGGGCTCTGTCACAGTATTGATTATTATTCTCTTTCGGGACTAGGCTCTTACGGCATTGGAACCCACACCCGTAGAGTCAGGCACCGACCTTCCACACAGACTGCTGCAGCAAATTACCCATTGGGCCATCGTGCAAATAGTATGGTCCCAAATATAACAATATCACAGTGTAAACAGGAGATTTTGAGATAATGCAATAAAGCACATCAATGCAACGTAAAGAGTAAAATTTAGTACAGACAGTATCCATGTCCCATTAATGCATTGCTTATAAACGTGAGGAGAAATAATTCATGATCTGATGCTTCCACATAACACCCAGCTAAATCAACCTTCTTTTCTTGCGATTGCCTGTGTAAGTGTAAGCCAAAATAGAATACAAACCTTAACATGAAAATGTTTTCAAATGTCTCTTCTCTCAATAGTGGATAAAATGCCGTTTTCGAAGTGTGCATCAACTTTATTCTTTCTAATTGTATCCAATGCAATGGTTATCTTAATAACGCTAGCCTTTAAAATGAGGACACTTGTAAGGACATTCGTTTTAACTGGAAAGTGACCAATAAAGAGATTGACGTTATTTACTGAATACAAGAGTAACATATTATTTATATTTAAACCCTAACTATTTCTTCTTCAACCTAACAAAAATTATATTTATCTGAGTGGTAGTGACAGGAACATGTTTACACCACTTATGACAGAACAGAGTGAGTGAGGAAAAAGTGTCTTGTTATTCTAGATTCGGATTTAAATATGTGTATAACTCTGAATCGAAGGATATCTTGATTTTGTGTTTTATTTTTCAGGAATCTACTGAAAAAGAATGGCTGATAGCCATGTGTGAAAGGCATTTACTCGTAAACATGGAATGGATATTTGACAGGATGTCGCATCCTATTCAATTATCCATATATTTTACTTTTGTTTATGTTTTTCAAGTTTCAAACATTCACTACTTTATGATACTGTTTGAAAGGTATTATTTCCCTCATTCAACAGTTAATCAGTGCACGGTATTCATAAAACTTAGTTCAGTAAGTTACAATGTAACAGTTAACATTTGAGAATAATTCCATTTCATTTTATTGTTCAATAATCATAGAACGTTTTTAACAATTTCGCAAATGATGAAGTGAAGATAGAGAACAAAGTGAGTTATTAATACACTGAGTGGATATTAGTTTCTATTCTGCTATAAAGTTCACTGAAAAACGTCAACATGGTGATGATAATCAGAAGTCGAGATGACGGATATCATTTTGAGATGTTTGATGAATGGGCAAGATGTAGCCAAAACGCTGCGTTGTAAACTATATATCACATGTTGTTGTAATATTGAAATATAGTATGCTCCAGTAAACATGACTTTAAATCTACATACAATTTAGATAGTGAACATATCTGACATTGTTAGATTTGGAATCACAAATTCTGCAATAGTACAAAATCTTGTATTTTTTCGGGATATAGAGAATTTTAAAAAATATATGATGCAACAAGATGTTCGTCTTAGCATATCCAGTCAAGCCAGTAACATTCATCCTTTATTATTTTTTTCTTGTCTTGAGAGTGAGTTAAATAATAATACTTAATACTTAATAAGACACCATCACTGTGTTAATCTAAACTGTATGTGCCTCTTGCCTGTCGATTGGTGCTCATTGAAGAATAATCCAATCAAATGAATGAATAGGAAAATGACGTTGACATTCTTCTTATTTATGTTATAATGTTGTCCCTTCTTCTTTCAGTCTAATGTATCAGATGTAAAGGTTATATGAGTGACGCCAGTCATTAAACTGACACAAGTAAAAGCATTAGTTTTAGCTGCAATGTGACAAATGAGAGCTTGGACTTATCTTCTAAATATCTTCTAAACACAGTAGAATTGATCCTGAAATTTTCCTTGCAAAAGTAACAGATTTAAGAAACTAATTATTGCTTCTTCCACCTTTAAAATCTTTATATCAGAATGATGGCGGGAAACAACATGGTTACATCATTTGGGAATATAGAGTAATTACTCACATATATATATCACGGAAATATGTTTGTACAAATGTTACGCACTCAGCGACACATCAATCGCAGAATTTTTTCTCCATTAGGCAAATAATTAAATATTGATGAAGAAGAAGAACAAAGTTTGTTTTAGTACTGCATATGTTGTTAATTCTTGTGTAATGCATTGTAAGAAAGTACCTCGTGTAAAGTAACTATAGCCTTCAAATCCGATGTCAATCGAAGTGAGATTGATACATGGAAAGTAAAGGATAAAAAGTGTGTCTACAAGATACTTTCCGTTCTCCTTCACAATCTTTAATCTAGCAGGCAATTAGGGATACTTCTTTAGAGAAGCGTACTTCAGGATACTTCTGAAAATTAGTTAAAACTCTGATTGGGCATATCAGGTAACACTTTATTCATATACATGTCAAGAAAGATGTAATGCATATGTGGCAAATCCTGAAGGATCATTAGTTTTACTTTTCTTCTCCATTCCAAAGAGGAAGTATGGATGACAGCTGAGTTATGTTGACAGGAAGTCTATTTTGGCCTCGGATTTAAATACGTCAATAACTTTGAATTGATGAACATCTTGATTTTGTGTTTCATTTTCTAATTAGGAAAGATATTTGGATTCGAAGGACATTTAGTCATACAAATGAAATGGATAAGAACAGGAAGATTTCTTGATGTCTAAAAGAATGTTTGATCATATTCAACTATCCAGATATCTTAAAAAAAATTTGTTAAAGTATCATATCTCAGTTTAAAATTTCATTAGTGCCCTGTATTTATTCATTACATTTCATTCAGTAATGTTTGGAACAATGTAAGACAATTGTGTTGTAAATGAAGTCGAAAATTAATACAAATATTTTCAATAACATTGTGCATTTCTCAATTACTCTTAGACACTAGAACGGAATAATATTTGCAACATGTTTGAGGTTTTAAATTTGGGAGATATGGCATATTAGTCATATACTTTTTATTATAATCCTTCAATGTACTTGATCGAAGTTCCCATTACGTCGATACGGACAATTATATTACAATATTAAAGAAATTGGAATAAACTGTTGACTCCTGTTGATTCATCTTTCCATGCTTCGAGGCTTTTGATGCCCCAATCTGACGAATGTGAATGATTTTTGTGCATAAATATTGTCAGTGCAAATACGGTTATTCAATTGACGTCTAACTGAAATGGAAATCACATGATATTTGAACTTTGATAGGTAGGTGAATACACTTTTGGGATGCAAATGTACACTCAGCTAGTAATTCGTTTGACAGTTAATTACCTACATTCGCTAAAAATCAAGAAGTAAAATAATGTATGTTTAACTTTGCTGTAATGCTGTATATATTTGTTAATATCATTCATTGATATATAATGCCCTTTTATAAAACATGTAAAGTTCATAGTAGTATCATCATTGTTGACATATCAAATTTCATTAATCTCTGGCGTGGAGACCTTTGTTATCCATAAACACAAAATATTGGAAATGTATGAAGTTGGCTTAAAGAGCCATCAAGGATGTTGATGAACATATCGAAAATTTTCCAAAAATCTATCTCCATGAAATAAACACGATTAATTTTTCCCAATTTTTTTCAACTTAAAATAAGCCGAGAAATTGCATTAATTAGCAAAGGTGTTTTCCAGTCTAAATATAGATCCAGTCTATCATTTTCAAGCGCAAAGCATTATGGTCTAGCTCACACACAGTAAACAAAGACACGAAAGAATAACAAAAATTATGACTGAGCAATGAAAGAAATCGAAACATATAATTTTGAAGGCGGTTATTTATTTACCATTTCATTTATTTATGTATTTGCTACAGATACTGGAATAATTGTTTTACCCAACTAGGTATTTTTCTTGAATTTTATAATTAATAAGAGTAACAATTTGTCATAAGTTGCTGGTCTTATCTCAATAAAAAGTACATTAAACAGGCAATAATGTGTATATTCTCATGACATTTAGAAACATTGTTTGTAAAGCAATCGTCACATTCAGTAATGTGTGACAAGGGTAACTTGCAAGAGAGACACATGCAGCACATGGGTTGTTATGGCGACTTGCGCTAGAGGCGAGCCTTCACGCTTCGGAAGCGCTAACTGTTTGTGTAGTAGGTATTACGCAAAAAAGGAGATTCTGTTTATATGACGTCAGATACCCTTAGCGCGCGCTAGTCGAAGTGGTACTTCTCTTTGAAACCAAATTTCATTACATTGTCGTGATATGAAAATTATTTAACCTATGCCATGTTGTAGATAAAAGATTTCTCTGGCGAATGACGTTATAAGTATATTTTCCAAAAATTTGAAACACTTACATCCTTGATGGCTCTTTAAACAGATGGAAATGAAAAGGGAGAAGACTGTACTTAGAATAACCTGTCCTCCAAGGTTTATGTATTTCTTCCAGACCATCCATTCAGTAACTCATGCAGTAACTCATGCAGTAACTCATGCAGTAAATCATGCAGTAACTCATGCAGTAACTCAGGCAGTAACTCAGGCAGTAACTCAGACAGTAACTCAGGCAGTAACTCAGGCAGTAACTCAGGCAGTAACTCATGCAGTAACTCATGCAGTAACTCAGGCAGTAACTCACGCAGTACCTCAGGCAGTAACTCCAACAGTAACTTCTCCTGGCCAGATCGATTGGACGATGTTCGATTACATGGCTTAATGCTCAGTGCAATTTATAATCCTGAAAGACATTTGTTGGGTGCCAACCTCATCTACAAAAAGGGAAGGACAATAACTTAAGCTCAGTTTAGAAGATGTTGACAGGAAGGATTAAGATGCACATCCTCTGGTCCTTTAAACGAAGACGTTGTGTTTGCATGAATTACCAGGCTTCAAGAGACATCTCACTTAAAAAGTTTTAGAAGGAAGAAAGTTAAATGAGATACTATATATATATATAACCATTTGTAGAAGGATAGAAGTTAGGTTATAAGTCAATTTGGAATTAAATGAACACTCAAACTGGGATCATGAGATGAAAGTCAATTGTAACCCACTTTGAATTTAGCTGTTGGTTAATGTCTCGTAACTACGATATAAATATACAATGATGTAAAGTAAGATTGGAAGACAATCATGCATTAAAGGAACTCTCGAACGCAGATCATGAGACGACAGTCAATTACAGTCTACTTATAACGTAGCTATTGGTTAATCTTTCGTAACCACATATACCATAAAAGGATGAATATTTAGATTGGAAGAAAATCGTGCATTACAAGAACATTACAATAGGGATCATGTAACAGGAGCCAATTGCAGTCTACTTTAAACTTGGCTATCGGTAAAACTTTCGGCCCATGATATAACAATAAGGGATGATGTATCGTGATGTAAACATTCCACAGGGGATCATGAGATAATAGTCAATCCAAATTTACTTTCAACTCAATAGCTGGTAAATCCTTCGTACCTACGACATCTAAGGATGATGTGTCGTTGGCTTTATCAGTCATTTTTGTCTTGCACTTAATACATATATGTTTAATCTGTGATCAAGAGATGAAAGGGAATTGCTTAGTTGTTTGTGAAGGTACATATCATCTATCGCCGATTTCAAATGAACGAATCAAGACATCACTGTCATGATGTACATGATTTACAAGTTTAGTAGAAGGACTGCTCAACATATCCTACTTTTTATTTCCTTCGAAATGATAAATTATTGCGCATATGCGAAAGATGAAATACAGGTAAATAACTACACTGAGTCAAAAGGAGATTAGCTCTGCAAATACACAATACAGTAGATTCTATCACTCTATGCATTTCATGACATTGTCAAAATATGACCCATGCATATATATACAATGTACACATCATTGCAGTTTAACTGTCGAATGATATATAACGATTTTCCTTGAACGTAGACAGCAATCATATGCAATGTATCTTTTCCGTGTATGATGATTGTTATTGATTATTATTACTTTTGTAACTGACAATATTGTCTAAATGTCTATGAACAGCAACCAAATGGTAAGACGACCACATTATGCTTGAACACTGACATTTATCAAAACGGACCATATGTCACCCTGCATACGCAATCATACCCAATGTTAAACATATGACAAGTACTCATCTCCAAGAAAATCTGGCAATAGTATTATGCTTGTGTTGAAAATACTTGAATATATATGGCAGTATTCACATTATTAACCTATATATGTCTGTTTGTCTCTTATAGATATCTTTCAACACTTACTATACATTTGATTAATTCTTGGTATCCATAAAAAATAGCTACTTTCACCATTATATTGTCAGTTTACTGAACTAGCTTCAGTGCCAGTCAATAATGCCGATAACATAACGCAGTTTATAACCTTTGACGTAAAGTGACTCCAAAAGCACATCTATTGTCCCTTAGAAAATCAGTAATGCCAAGTTTGTGAATGTAAACTATAAGTGTTCATCAAAGTTACATTTTAATTTTAACATTTCAATTTTACTCCGTTTTAGTATTAATCAAAATAAACAAAAAGGAACATCACTCCTTACTCCCACAAACAATATATTTATATCTTATTGAACCTTAAAATTGAACAACAATATAAACGTTAATACGAGTAATTCTGTACTTACCACTTTTCAACCTGCTTGCAAAAAGATGAAAGAAACCAGGTTCAGTTGCATCCAGATAACTACATATATCCAATATCTCTGGAATATCACAATCATCAGTCTTAACCACCAACATGCGTTGTTTATGAAGACTCGTTGCAGTCAAACTCTTAAGGATATCCTGGAACTCTGGCCAAGTCTCCTCGATATATTTCTTTGATAGCACCAACACAACACGTTCACTTAGCATCACTGCACACAGGAGGTTCTGGGTTATACTGAGCCTCCTGTTGAACCTCTCACACAAATGATACGTCTTGTACTTATAGGGCGGACTCTCGAGCCTATCCACTGTCTTCCTGACCCACTCGACATCCGATGGGTTGTGAGAGAAGAAGATGTGGTACCTGTGAAGGTAGAAACGTTAAAGGATCACCAACGTATGTTTATACTTATGACATTGGTTGTTTAATGGCGAAATAACCTCTTCCAATTACAAGTTCAACGCTGCTAGAACAGAACTCTCCTGGAGTATACAACCTAGAACACATTTAAAGGGTCAGTAGCACATTTTTTCCGCTCAAATAACTTGAATATATATTGGAAAAATAATGTCAATAATAGTAAAACACCCTTTTCTGATTGGAAAATGATATGAAAATTACAAAATGACTGTACATGGTTCGGTTAAGTCACGGGAATCGTTTTTGTAATTCGAAATAATAAATGTGTTCACTTTAAAATTGCCGCCATGCAACACCGTTATTGCCACTACGGATAATTGGTTTGTGTTATAAGATGTTTCACCCTCTAAATATAAAGAACATAAACTATTATTATAAATGGGAAATTAAAAAAAATAGAATTTGCAAAAAACGTGCTACAGCCCCTGTAAGTCTCTGTATGATTATCTCTTAAATAGTCTTCATGATCACTACTATACCACTAACTTTGGGTGAAGATCAGCACAATTTGAATAAATCACTTGCCAAACAAGTCTCATATCCCCTGCCTCTATGTGGCTGTACTGTATTTGGGATACATACTCTGTGAATATGAGTTAGGTGATTGAGTTTAACGCCGTTTAGGCAATTTTGCACCCATTTGCGTCGCATTGTGACTTAAGACTCTAATGACAGAGGATGAATAGCCAATACTTGGGACTATAAATGATGCTGCATTTTATCTTGAAACAAACTTGAGGTGAGGTGAGGTGAGTTGGGGTTTTACGCTGCTTTCAAGAGTATTTCACTTATATCGCAGCTGCTAGTATTGCACCCAAACCCTACTGCGTGTAGAACAGTTCTGTACTGCCGTGCCCCTGGCGGGATTCGAACCCCGGACCTCTTGATCCGAAGCCGAAAGCGCTAACAAACTAACTAACTAACTAACTAATATACTATTATTATTTATTATTAAGCCCATTTGCAACGTGTTGACGGACAATCAGCATATATTTCAAGGGCATCATTTGGAAGGTAATCAATATGAACAAGGAGACATGGTGTCCTCCACTACTAGCAACTATTAGATTGTGTCTAAAATAGGTCACCTGTAGAGGTCATTAAGGGACGGAGCTTCCAACTGGACATCGTCCTCCATGTCCACATAGCTGTCAATATAACTGTCCACACAGCTGTCCACAAGGCTGTCCTCAGCCAAGGACACGTCCTCCCTGTATAGCTGATAGCCATTCTCGCACTGGTAGTCACCTGTCAGGTATAGTGTGTCCTCTTGTTGGGTTTCTCGTGGTATAAGGATCTGGTGATCTGTGGTGAAATGAAGTGAGTTGTATGTATTTGTAAGTACATAATAATATAATATAAATGTATATCTAAATACATAAAAAAACAAAAACGACATGCATGTATGCTTTAGTTATTACTTTAAAAGCGCTGTAGCACGTTTTCTCAAATTTGCCATACAATTTTAAAGTTTACATAAAATATTTTAACATTAACGAGTAAAACAACTTACAGCTACGACACTAAGCCGTATCCAATAACTGGATTCGAAGAAAATGCAACAGTGTGAGAATTTTAGACTTCTGACAGCAAGAGCGTTTAGGTATGCCTACATCAGTCAGACCACATAAACTACCTTCGAGCGGCCATTTTAATGTGAACATATTCAGATGACAGTTCGATGGCAAATGGACTCGCACTGCTTAACATAACCATGCAGATTAAGTCTTTTTTTATTGATTCAGGAGTATTGTGTAGCCATTGGTAATCCATTTATATTTTTGTGAAGGCACTTTATTTCAGTACGAAACTCGTGCTACAGTGCCTTTAATGATGGCTGGATGAGTCGCATTTCGAGTTGTTAGCAAGTCTTTTCAACACTTGTGAATTCATGTAATAGTATGATTTTAAATGGATTACACAAGGATATGTCAGTTGTAAACTGTCCTCTTGTTGGGTGTGTCAAAATCTGTTTGGTTAGGGAGTAAAGGAAATTTCAGTTGCAGTACTAGTGTGTCCGATTTCTTGGTTTTGGCATTCTGGATGACGAATCAGAGCATAAGGTACGCAAGTTGGTCTTATTATCTTATTTTTGAACATGTTGATTTTTATCTCTTGAGAATTTAAGTATTATTGTTTCTGAGAAATAGCCTCACTTAAGATTATGCCTAACTAGTGCGACCTATCTTAGTGCTAAATTCACAGGAACTAATGCCACCATGATTCTCTAATCCACCCGTACACTTAGGGGAAACTTTGGGGAATCGGAAATAGAGTTCAGCAAAACCTTCCCAAAACCGAGTCCATGGCCTCTTTATAATGAAAATGTCTACATTATGAAATCAAGTATTACTCCTATATATCCCTTATATCTACCACAGCTGTACTATTTATTTAATTATTTTATATTATTATCAGGGATAGAACTGCCTCCATACAAATAAGTATTTCCAATGTTAAAAGTACATATAATGCTTCAATCAGGCAATTTATTAATTAATATACATAGACATGGTAGCAAGACATGCATAATTCATTCACCTCGATTAATTTAACATCTGGTACGATTGTTCACAATATATGCATTTATAAATGAAAAAAACACTTTAACAATAGTAGATTATATTCATGATATAAAACGATGTGTTAAAACGTCTACTAGGTTTCATTAACCCAGTCTCACATAAACACATTAAACAATATTTGTTTTACCTAAAAGAAAACTATACATGTCAAAGACATACATCGTTAAGGAACTGACAGTTAATGCTCCATACCCGAGAAGATAAAATTTAAAAAAGATAAAACATTCTTCAACGGCATTTAGAAAGTGGTATTGTAACGGAAAACGCAACTTCCCTATTTACTTTCAAACATAGAGAAGTTGTCATTAAATTTGTCTCTCATGATAGTAATATCTTAGCCGAAAATATACTGATCTTAACATTTAATCCACTCGGTTTTTATCGTATGCATACATCCTGGAAAATGGCTGTTAATGAGGAAAAACTTTCCTTGTTACTGTAAGAGACAAATACATTTCTGCACCTTGCACGCCAAATTCCCAATGAAAGGCATAACTCTTGCCAGTCTCCATTTCTTAAATCAACCAGTAATGGAGACTGGCAAGAGTTATACCTTGCGTTTGGAAGTTGCTTACACACTCACCTTCACTGACACTCCTGGATATACACATTCCTGTGTAGCAGATTGACATAACCCTATTAAATATCTGATCACACAGAAAGGTGAATCATGATCTGTAAAACCATCAGTCGTGTAGTATATGGTTCAACCTTGTTAGGAACATTCACAATTCACAGTTCACAGAACAAATAAAGCATGAACCTTCGATACCAGCTGCAAGTCACTGTCAAAGAGAACGACACTGTACAACACTGTATCTGTATGCGAGGTGGGACTAAAATTTAAATATCACAAATAATGGTCCCACATTCTAAAATGAAAAATGATAAGTATAGTCTTCAAAACACTGGCAAAGCACTACCATATGTTGTTACAAGATCTCTGTTCTCAGAATAACATTGGCGAATTCTATCAATCAAACACAGTTCACATCACTCAATTGGTATTTTTCTGTCCAAATACTGGTTGTAAGTAATTGTAGATTATGTCAAAATGATGTTTGACTGGAGGAGCTGAGTCTTGTATTTATAAGCGCATTGATAGAACAGTAGCACTCAAGGTTAAAAAAAGTCTGTATCGTAAGCATGAACCGGTAACAAAGGTCCTTGTTCTGAGCGAGAACAGTTTACATTATTCACTGTGCATTGGTTTGACTTGAGTGTTGTTTCAATAGCTCAAACGACCGTAAGCCTTTGTTGACCATGTCAAGATGAGGCCTGTGCTGAGGACTCGTCTCTTTAGCACATTGACAGATCAGTGCCAATTAAGGTAACAACGAACTTTGTACCACTTGGTCTGCATGTATTTGCTTTGAGTACTGTTCCAAGAGTCCAACTGTTCGTCAGGCACTGTTATCCATTTTAGGATGAGGGCTGAGTAGAAGAAACGTAAGGCTTGTCTTTCTAAGCAAATCAGTGTCCATAAAGATAGCAAAAGTCCTGTCCTCGTATGAACATTGACAAGCCACTGCGAAGTGACGACCTTCTACAACGCTTTGTCTGCTCTGTTTGACTTGACTACCGTTCAGAGAGCACAAACAAGATTGGCAGACAATTTCTGGAGATGATTGAGATCTTCATAGGGATTATTACAGTGTCCTCCGCACATAAAGACTGATTGTCATGGACTGAAGACAATCAAATGGTTAGATACAATGCAGCCTTGTGTTGACCGAGAAGCTAGAAGTGGTGTGTGCTTAATTAGGAAGTGATACTGGCATCACTTGTGGTTTCACTTGACGTTGGAACTCCTTCACGTGTCTATCTAAGTGCTAATTGTAGTGATTGATAAGTGCTCTCTTATCCTGTAGGTAAGCTTAAAGTGATTGTTTAGATTCCTTAGCAACGCACGTACATAATTAATTAAAGTGTCAATGCTAGGTGAATGAATTTGTTATAGACGTACACGATTATGTCGTAACAAAGGACCCACATTTCAATTTCAATTTCTATATCCATAAAACTCGTTCTCCATCAGGAACTACATAGGCTATGCAGCATAAACATATAAATTAAATTTTATCATATGCCCTTTATGGCATATTGTAATAGTTTGGTTATAAATGAACTAAACTATTTTTAAACAAAACATATATTATAAGTTAATATTGCTAAGTAATATAAGTCGTTCTAATTTCCGGAAGTTAGAATACTCTGTCTACAAATACTAATATGTGTGATAATTTGGTACTTGTCTTTATCAATATGTAACTAAGTTTGTGTGAAATAAGCAATTTCAATCAACTGGAATTAACATTGTGGAATACTAGTTTGACGGTATCAGAAAGAAGAAACTAATAACATCATGGTAATAAGGGATCCACGAATAGTTAGACTAAATATATTCTCCAATACTGTGTAACTAAGCTTCATACCCAAACGTATTGGAAAAGCCTTATCAAAAGAAAGAACTATAACATAATTGGATACATTCAGAGAGAATGAGCAATAATTTGAACAACTATTATATCTGGCACAATCGATGGCGAGCCAGGCGATAAACGTTGTCCTAGACGCATAAGGAACCAATAAGATATAACAGTGTTTCTGAAATATTACAGAAAACGTTGTTGGATCATAAATAATATTTATATTGGAAACAAATATATGCTGATTGACAGGTGGTGTTACTAGACATATGACATCTATATATCTAAAATTCTAAATGATTTGCCCTCTTTCTTATTTTGAGAAATAGGATTTTAGTATTTATATACATGTATAAGTTTCTAAGACGTATTAATAACAATGTTATTGTATTATCAATGCATATTGTTCATGTGGACTAACACGTACTTATACCATTAAGAGTTCTTAAAATGTAAGATCTGTAAGCCTAATTTTGTTCATGGACTTGACGATGGGAACAATTAACTTAAAAAAAACTAAAGCAATAGGAATCATTGCCCTAATATACACTTTTCATGATCTTGTTCTCGGAAACCTTTAAAAGAGGAAAATCATCCTATTAAAATAGAGACATGCAAAATCCAAGACATGCACTCCATTGGCACCGCTTTCCTGTGTTCTAATCTCACTTAATCCTTTCCTTGAGGATAGGATCAGCCCTTAATCCCTTTTCAAATTCAGTGTTGTTTTACTAAATAAAATGTGGTTTGACATTGCTATAAAAATGAACTTTAGTTTATTTTAATGGTGACAAATATTGACAGTAGGCATTCACATTATTGTATTTATTAAGAATACATTTGTGTTGGAAGTTTGGTAAGTATATAAGATCATTCGGGGAAAATGTGATTTTACATAACTATTTAATTTGCTAAGAAGTAATTTATTAAAATTGTATCGCATTGATGAGCGTATTGTTTAAGTGAAACAACACATACTTAAACCATTAATAGCTCTTAAAATGTCTGTAAAATCTGTAAGCCTAATTTTGTTTATGGAGTTATGGTCGAAAGGATCCCTTGATTTCAATAACATTAAATCAAACACGTACAGAGTTAGACAATGATCTTTAATCAAACACAATAGGTTAAAAAGTTATAGAAGAAGATACCATTGAGCTTCATCGATCAATAGGATTCAGTGTATATATATTGTGACAGACAAGTTCTCGTTCTTAGAGATTTTAAAAGATTCATCTTTGTAAAATAATGACATACAAAAGCCATGCCATACACTTAATTGGCACCGCTTTCCCCTGTTCAAATCTCATTCAATACTGAGCTTGAGGATAGGATCAACCCTAAATTCCTTTTCAAAATCGGTTGCTTTTTTTAAATGAAAAAAAGAGATAACATTGATTTGAATAAGGATTGTATTTAATCCCGTTACAAGGCGATCACTACACACACAACTACCAGAATATTATACTTGACAAGGACAGGAGATGTCTCAGAGAATATCAATATTATTAATTTGGTGTTGTATTTATCGATGGTTTGATTTGGTATTTCTATTCGTTTAAAGTCACATTGGTTACATTTAAATCGTTTTTGGTTTCATTTTTTTACGAATCATTACGAAAATTTAACTTGTTTTGAGTTGTGTTGCAGATTGTCTGTGACCAGAAGTGCTATCAAATTGCATCTCTTTGTTAGTATTTTACTACAGTTGCTTGATATCGATTGAATGGAACATGCGAGTATACCCTTGAAAATTAATATAGCAACACCCAATTTTGCAAAATCGTTCCGATTTGAAAGAAGGCAATATGTCAGGAAAACTTATAGTGATTTTAGGTAGAACAATCATTCAGCAGTGTTGAAACGAAAGGTTAGTCAAATAACGGTTCAATGTCTTTTGGATAACAACTATTACAATAATTCGGCATTTTAGTGTCAAAATCCAAGTTTCATTATGAAATGAAATAAAAGTCAATATTTGTTGCTTTAATGTAATTAGTGTCATTCTTTTTAGTTAAGTGATTACACTTTACTTATTGATTTTTAACAAAATTTCCTAGTTATAGCAGTATGCACCTTCAAACTCAAAAATCATGAAGCTGTCAATTTCAATAAACTTGTCTTAATGAACAAATACGGTCACTACTCACGGTGTTGGCTTATCTGAAGTGAGAAGAAGTGTTTAATAAACAGATTGAACTCAAATAATCTGATATTTATTTACAGATCATACGGTTGTAGGCATTTTCTCAATTATCGTTAAAAAGGGGGTTTAATGCCTGTTTAGCTTATTATGCATGATAAAAGATATTTTGGTGTGTGAATGTCAACTATCAACAATGTTGTTTACAATAAATCAATTCTGAAGTTTGAAGTGTAGTTTTCTTCTAGGACAGGGGGCAGGATAGCGCAGTGGTTAGCGCGTTCGGCTTCGGATCAAAAGGTCAGGGGTTCGAATCCCGCCAGGGGCACGGCAACGTTGTCTACAGTAAAGAACTGTTCTAGACGCAGTAAGGTTTTGGTGCATTGCTACCCTGAATTTCATCGTAGTACCACCCATGGTTCGCTAATTCCAGCTGAAGCTCACAGATTTCACCACAGTGCATAGCCAAATGGCGTTGTGGGTATTCTACCTGCCATAATTCTAGCTTTCTCCCTGCTGTAATACAAGCAGCCGCTATGAGTGAAATATTCTTGAAAGCGGCGTTCAACCCCAAAATCAACTCACCTCACATCACCTCTTCTTGGACAAATCACATTTTCCAACACATTTTCATAACTTTTCCATATGATTGATTTTTTATTTTAGTGAAATGGTCGCTAAATAACCAATTGTCATGTCTGGGGTGATAAAATCGTTCAATTTATCCTAACAATCCCAGAGCAACATAGTTCAGTTTACAAACAAAGGTGTTAATTTCAAAGTTTATAATAGAACTAATATCGTTTCTCGGATATTTGCATGGCAATAAACACTACTACTGTTGCATTCACTACGCTGTTGACACCGTTGACCTAAAGTCATACAATATGCTATAAAATAATCTACAAAAAAGAACTATGATTAAAAAGTGAAGCTTTTATTACATATGACACCTGTTTCCGTTGAATTATAAACATGTTTTGAATAACTTAGCAACCTTTTCAATAAAATTTAATACTATTTTGTCTTTTTTATCACAATTTATTTGCTAAAATGGTATATTAGGCATTTGTACAGATGAATACGCAAAGCTGCTTTATCAAATACCAAGTTACTAATATTAGTTTCCTAATCCATCCAACACCGACATTCAAAGTCAATATTCAGCTGGAAATATTTAGGATTATTGTACTTCTCAATAATGTCAGTATTTCCATAACACCTAAATAACTAAACAATAATTTCATGATTAGAATTGGATACATATAGACATATTCTTACCGTCGTCCATTGCTAAAGCTGTTGTCCAGGCTTTATGTTCCTTGTTATAGACATTGCGACAGTCTGAAAGCAAAGAGAAATGGCATAAGAGAACAACCTTCATCAGTTGATTTACATCTATGTTGACGGTATTTGGATGACTATGTCATTCAATCACAGACTGGTGAGATCAACACCGAGGAGAAAGTCATAGGTCAATATTTTTTTTGACGGGTGCACACAAAAATTGACACCTGTCTATATTATCTCAGTATATTGTAACGGAAGGCGACTAAGGACCAGTTAAGGTTATGTAAATTTAGTAACGTATGCTGCCACCAGTCACAACTCATGTGACAAAAGTAAATTACCAGTTTCGGAAGACGTAGTTCAGTGAAAGTATATCACAAGGTTCAGAAGAACTCGAGTCAAAACCATGCAAACAATAAACAAGCATGCAGATATAGGACACAACAAGAAGAATTCAATTAATAAAGTTTATTCAGCAAATAACAAGGTAGATACTATCTGCGGGAGTCAGATGCTGGAACTTGGCTGTACTTGCACTGTACTGGGATTCCTTGACTTGCTTGAATACTTGGTATACTTACCGCATCATAAGTTACCCACGCACATAACGGATCTAATATAAGAAATTAATAAACAACTAACGCTAATATTAACAATATATCCCACTTAAATATAACCCAGAACAACCCATGAAGCTATCCTATCAACCACCCAAACCTGGAAGTTAACATCCCAAGTGTGACCCGGAAGTATTGACCCATGACCCGGAAGTGATTCCGGAGTTGACCTATCAGCTGATTTCTACAAGGGGACGAGGCCCCAACAACACATTGACGTAACGTGAATGATCGATCTACAAATAAACACTACAACTGGAGTTTATGGAGACCCCCCCCCCCCCCCCCCCCCCTCACATAGGAAATGAGAGATCATTTGACCCGAGTATACATCCCGTGAGAGCAGACCATATATTAAACAGTGGAGAAAGCTATGGAAACGAACGTCCTTTAAAACTAAGTCACTACACACACCACTTACCAATACATATAGCAATGCAGGGTGACGCTTGTTCTGTGTAAATTCTGTAATAATGGAACTTGAACTTGTACTTGAACTTGAACTGTAATTGGATCTATGTCTTGGAATGCCCTCTCACTCAACCTAACATTACTATATATAGAATCCGTCGGATCTGGATTCAAAGGAATCGGATCTGCCGGATTCGGATCTGTCGGATTCGGATCTGCCGGAATCGGAATTTCCGGAATCGGAATTGCCGGAGTCGGAATTTCCGGAATGCACCCAACAAGGAATTGTACTACTAAGTGAATTAACGAATATTACAACAATGTATTCCTACGATGACATATTCAAGGCCCTACGCTAACAAATACATTAATTATCAGAGGTGACGGAATTAGATCCGTCGGAATCGGATTCACTGGATTATCAAACAAATCTAGACAAGTAAAGTGCAGAACGCTAATTAAAACCTACGTCTTGAGTCTGTACTTGAGCTGTGACTTGCATCTGTTATTTAATTCTGAGATACACTATTCCTAACAAGAAGTCTGGCAGATACGGCAGTGACGGAATCAGATCCGTCGGAATCGGATTCACAGGATTCGGACAAGATTAAGTAATAAAATAATTCTAAGCACCCTACACGAAATAGAAAACATGTATCAAAAGTTATCAGGAATTAGATAATTAATAAGAAGTAATTAATGACGTGATCTAGGATTAATCTGAGATCCCTACCTTACTATGGCTGTCCTTAAGATCCTAACGCTCTTGAATTCTTGAACTTCTCTCCTGAGAACCTGTGTGTGGCGCTATTTATAGTTTTACCGAGTCACGTGATATGCTAACCTGACGTCATATACTTGACCCAAAATGGCGGATCGCAAATGTACGGCAAAGGATAGAATGAGGAATTAACTTACACGATGTATTTACAATTAATCTGAGGTAGGGATACGACATCATTAGATGCATATTACTTTAGAAAAGCAAAATGTGACACATGCACTAAGTGACATGTTACTTGGTCTACGTTTTACAAGCAGAACATAATTGTTTACACTAATCCCTGATGAAGGCCATGGTTACATACGGTGAACCAGGAAGTAACAACGATTTCAGAAATGAGGATAAACTGATCGACTGAATTCCGTTACAATGTTAACTGTAAAGGGGAATAAACCAATAATCTACACTCTGGAAATATATTGATGTGATATTAAAGGAAAACTAACAAATGACATCATAAGAATACTAACGTGACGTAATAGACAAAGAGGTTTACACCATTTTGTCGAACTAAAGTCAATATCTTTTCAAACGGGCATGGGATGGAGTCATCACAATTGATATGTCGACAGTCACATGACGACATATGTACACATTAGATTTCGGGGTTAACATATTTACAGGTCTAGCTAGACTTGCTCAGTCTGTAAAAGTAGAGCCTTTAATGCACTCTAGTTTTATCAAATCTATAGATTTGTGAATAAACATAAACTAGAATAAGTAAAAGGCTGTTTCTACGGAATATATCTTTAGTCAACATTAAATCTAAACTTAGCCAAAGGCAGACCTATTACTTTGTTTTGTGAAACCAAATCGATTATATATGAATGGTGCACAAATCGATCGATTTAATTACATTAATTTATATACACGTGAATAACGATACACAACTACTTATAATCACGCATCAATTACTACTTACAAACATATCTTATTCATTATTCAGAATGTCCCAAAATAACCTAAAGGTGCAACACAATCAGCCATTGATAAGCACACGAACCCGTTGACACACAGAAGAAATTATTGCTACATATAAGAAACAACCAACACACTGATAACTACTGCCAAATGCACTTATTATATCCTCATACAAATGAGTCACTATCGGCCCACATGGGCGAATATAAACTCCTCACCTAATGCAGTTTGAAATACAAACAATTAAGTTTCTATACGCATGTCTTAAGGAATAACAAGAAGGCAACAGCATTCTAGCCAACGCATGGTATGAACATCATGACAAACTTAATATTAACAAGTGTTTCAGAATGAACCAATTATCTTTACATGCAGTGCGCATTTAGTGTTCAGTTCTTTATCTTTCATTCACATTTCTCATCGCAAACCTTGTCAAATTATCACAGTTCAGACACAATGATTTGTTAATTTAAAAAATAATTTAATAAGAATCTATGATCAATATGCGAGTCTTAAGTAGATATAATAAAGTTAACCTGAAATGTCAATACATTGATTTATGAACATAATCAACACATAATAATAATAATAATAATAATTAATTTATATAGCGCCGAAAATCCATCTTGAAGGTGCTCAGTGGCGCTGTACACAAGAGAGAGTTATTGGTACATACATACTGAACAAACGTGATTATGTGTATGATAAACGTTGTACTCAATCCGTGACTGGTGTATATAGAATTTAGTTCCAAGTCATCATTTTCATTTCCAGTTCTAAATCCTCGACTTGTGTATATTGAATTTAGTCATCATGTTCATTCAAGGTTCTGTGTAAATAATCAAAATACACACTTAAGTCAAGCTGCCACAAACAATACGAAATGCATGGAACTGATATACATGGGCGAAAATTAATTCAATGCCTTAGAATATTAAAATGTTCATCTTAATGTCAGTACAATGTGCAATTAACTAAAACAGTTACTTAACCCAAGATGTTACCTACACGGCGAAGGTAATACTATATGAATTGAACTGACATTCATAGGCGAATATGAAAAAAATAACCAACACAGATCAACCTGAACATTGCATCCACCTTTCAATACACAAGTCTAAAAAGTCACAAAATCTAAAATGCATACTTAAATCAAGCTGATACACAGTCAAATACTCAGTGGAAGTGATATACATGGACAAACATGAACTTACCTAAATATGACATCTACATCTCAATTCAAGTCTATGCAAATAACCAAAACATTATTAACTCAAGCTACACAAATGGCAATAAGAATTCAATGGAATTGATATACATGGGGAAATGTGAATTAACTTCCCAGCACAGTTTTGCCTTTAAAGGGGCAGTAGCACATTTTTTGGCACAATTATATTTTTTCAAATTTTCCATTTACAATGATAGTTTATGTCATTTTTATTTATTCTAGAGGGTAAAACATCTTATTACACAAACCAATTATCCGTAATGGTAATAATGGTGTTGCGTAAAAAGTAAAAATTGCATGGCGGCCATTTTATTATGAACACATTTTATTATTTCGAAAGATAAAAACGATTCCCACGGCTTAATGGAACCATGTTCACTCATATTTTTAACTTCATTTTTTGAAGAGAGAAGGGTTTTTAACTATTGTTGACATTATTTTTCGATAATATATTCTTCGATTTATTTCCACGAAAATTTTGCTACTGCCCCTTTAAGTTTCAGCAACAGCAACAACCTCAGCAATCAAGCAAACTACATACTTAACCCAGCCAGCTACACTCATGGTAAGATCAATACCATATCCATGCTACTGGTGTATTTGAATTAAACAGAATTAACTCAGAGCACAATTTAACCTCAAAATTTCAAAATCCCCAAAAAAGGTCGATGCCAATTACTCGAGCGCAACCTTAACCCTGGCTGCTACATACATGAAAAGCTAATACAAAATCCATCGACCTGAGATATGTAGCTAGAATCCAGTACAGTTTAACCTGATGATGTACGTTGAATTCAGTACAACATGCATAAAGCCGTTTGTTCGTATCACTAGATTAAGCATGTAACAATTTTCATGTGTTCATTTAGCACCAAAATACTGAAAGTATCGTACAATTTACATGTCAATTCACATATATATAATCAATACAGAACTAACTCACCCGACGTCATGATGAAGCTAGTATAATCCATGAGAAATAAGACAACGCTTTGTCCACAGCAACTCCCTGAGCAATTCGTCTGGTTAATTAACCTACGTGACATTATTCATTCTGATAGGTCTCTGGTGGTGTCTGTACGCTAGGAAAACTGCAACAGCTGTGCGAGTGCTGTAGAACAAGCTTGCAATTACACAGGACCATCACTTCCGTAATTGATATTTCAGTGGTGTCATACTCACTACTCGATATACTGGAATATCCTGAAAATTCGGTCTCCATTATGGAGCCATAAGCAAGTGTTTAATTGAGGATGAGACAGAGACATGGTGGATCTTATGAGACATTCAAAGTGCACGTCTGTGTCTTGGTCTGACGTTACATCCTCAATAAATGCGAATAAATGCGGTACTGCATGCGACGTGACATATCTTCATCAAGTTCATTACATGTAATTTAAGTATGTTATCAGGTGCATGTTGCATTTATAAAGGATAAATGATACTAAAAAAAACTTTTATTTGTAGAACTGTTTACTGGTATAAGAGATGAAATAGGAAATACAAATACCCAGACGTAACCTACATTTTCTTACAGCTCACAAAGACCATAACTGATTATATACAACAGGAGCTTGTCATAACCAGTTCATTCATCAAGCTATAACAGTCCACGACGTTGCCCTAGGCAATTCCTGCTAATCTGGACATTCTGATCAGGAGATTGTCACGTAAATCACCAATTGACTTGATATATACCAACTATGTAGCCTTTTGCTTTAAAAGCATGTCCAGGAATTGAAAATAATGTATAAGCATTGTGCCGTTTTATTCACTGTTTAAAGGCTATTGTTTTTGTAAGCCTTATGACAATAAGGAGTGCAAAGCATTTTTTATAAAAGAAATTCAATCATATGTTTAAAAATTCAAATATAGATATCACCATTGAACCATAATATTGATTGTTTGATATTAAAGGAAAGGCTTTTCTGGTGTAAACTCTCTAATATTTTGAAAGTGAAACATTACTTTTATTCCTAAAAGTTTATCATAAAAATTATCATTACAAATATGTCAGGATTAATTGGTCGTAAAATTAGGAAAAAATCATAAAGACTGTATTCATGTCAATGCCAAAATCAAAATCAATTCCTCTTTAAATTATGAATATATTTGCACCAAATTGGTGTGATCATTACACGCTTTTCACAATCAGAATTTTTTCAAGGCGATGATTCCAAAGAACTACTGATTCATGCATCGATTGTCTTGACAAATAAAAAAGCGTTTGTGTAAAGCATAACTGAACTGAAACACAATAAGTAATCAATTTCTCTTAAAATGAACAAATGTGATTTGTTTTCTTCAAAAAGGCTATTAATGAATATATCTTTTTCTAGGCGATGATTCTAAAACAACAGCTACTAATCAAAGCATCGATTGACTTGTCACACTACAAAGCAACTTGGAGCATTCTGTTCGAGTGTTAATCATGGCGTGAGAAAGGGGAAGAATAATGAACCTTAGGTAACACTCATCGAATATACATTATACTTCTAAATGACAAAGAGTGAGTGAGTTATTGTTTAACGACGCTTCGGCAGTATCGCAACCATTAGCAGCGACAAATGACAAAGAAACCAACAAAGACCACACATCTGTTTATTGAATCCCAGAATCATAAATTATTCACTGAAATCGTTAAATGTTTAACCAATGAACCGGGGATAATAGCCTTAATGTTACTTCAAGCGTGACGCTATTACACAGACATTAAACACATCACATAGATGTAAGATTATGAACACCGTTTCAAAATCTGGAATCTTGTAGTTGGTCAACAAAGAATTTAAATACTAAGAAGAATATATGCTTACTTTGAACGAATGTAGGTATATCATTTCAATTTTAACGTTATTAACGGATTAACATTTGATACACTTTTGGGATTGATGAACTTTTACGTAGGGCCTTTGCAACTTTGCAACTTCTTACACATATGTGTATTTGTACGATCAAAGTTTTCAAATCTTAAGCCATTAAGCTCTTAATTAAATTCAATAATAAACTAAAAACTAATCTAACGTTATTATATATAAACACGAAAATTATAACATTTGATATTCAAACAACAGAATCACTACAGACTAATTATAAGATAATTCATGTCAGACAACACACTGATTTATACCAATAATGTATCTCAATGCGATTCATACATATACGTTGTTTCACGTAAAATACAAAAAAAACCCAATTTAACATGATGCTAAGAGTGCCAAATATAATGATCGTATCTAAAACCGCAACACCACTATAAACATTCAAAATACATGGATGCTTTAAATTGAATGGTATTTCACTTTAAAACAACTTTCATCATCCTAATAGAATTACTTGAAACAACTTCTGCGCAAACATTCGAGACTGCTTGAATCAATGTGAAAACATTATCATTTGTAAGAAAACGCAGGTATCAGTACCAGTATCCATTCGAGGACGTCTCTACAAAAGCTGCAGGCATTCTGGTCGCACACCCAACGTCTCCTATAGACTTCACTGTCATCGATTATACCAGTAGTATTGATTCTAGTGGTCTCTTATCCTATCATATAGCAGCGACATCGCCCATTAACCAGTAGGTCAGTTATGGCTGGCCTTTTATTCCACTACCTGTATTCTCTCAGGTGAATTTGCAATTACCATGAACGAAAGTGCCTTTCATGATTCATAGTTGAATAAGACAAGGCCTTTGCGGTCATTTCTATGGACAGACACAGATAACTCAGCTGGAAATAGAGCTGCTATCAGCTATAGTTCCTTCACTAATTTTGACTGTTTGTGTGTAGGTGATTCCAATCAATTTGTAGCAGTACATAACAGAAATAACCAGATCTAGTTTGACTCATCCAACCACTGTTGTCCTAAATAGCCTAAATAGATCATATCTTGATAGTAAATGTATTAATAAGTCTTGATTAAATAAAAACGCAACAAATAGCAAAGAAGTTTTGAGAACAGTTGTCGTTGTAACTAATTCGCGTTGATGTTTATTTTAAAGATGATTATCTTAATGTTAATAAGAAAAGAGAAAATAAACATTTACACATTACATTAATTTTTTTTATCATAGTGGGCATGATGACGTCATCAGGAATTTGTTGTTAAAGCGTCAATTTCATGACATAAATACATCGCAATCGTGTCTTTCATAATAAACAACACACAACCGGTAGCAGTCACTGATCTTGGTGCTAAACAAAGGGATGACGTCACAAGAGTTTTATAAAGTTTGTCCCTGATCAGTCACCAAAGTGTAATGAATGCACCGACTGGACTTGACTTTCCTGCAATTTGTTTATAATTTGATGCAAAAAATCAACGTGTAAAATCAAGAGAATATTAAAGTATGACTAGTACTAAAACTACATAACATCATTTTAATTAATTGATTAACACAAGCGTTTAGCTGATGTTTGTGTTAATAATTATACCTATAGATCAAGACCTTGTTCTCCCCATTTCCATGCATGATGAGCAAAATATTTTGAAATACAGAATGACGCCACTTCACTGAACAGGCATGACTTATTCTAAAATTGATGGAAGGAATATGATATTGTTGCTATCACATGATGTCATCAAATCACATACACTGCCGACCAAAAGCAACGCCTACTTGATTGTCCTTAAAGTGAAAGTTGCAATAAGTTCTTAAATATAATTAATGGTGGTCTCCACGTTATGGTGAAGCAATTACTAATATGAAAGTCCATTGAAATCGTGGAAAACAGTGATTCGAGTCGATAACATTCATGAAAACCACGCCCAATGAAGACGGCTATTTTCGGTTGATTCACTTGCTCACCGTAACCACTTACATCTGTAGCATCATCACCACTTTAATGCGAATGGGTGGCTATATTGTTGCCCGTGGTTGTATGAAAATCGTTTTAAAATGTTTTTCTGACCACGCACTGATCGAAAACTGAACAGTTATTGTTTTCGCATTTCAACAATCGCCATTCTTTCGTGACATGAACTTCTGAAATTCAAATATTTTATGCAGAAATGGTGCAACTTCATTATGCTATAATATTGCTAGTCTGTTCATTATAGTTTGAGATATCTGATAAGATATCTAGTAGGCATGAAACTTTTGCTGATTGAAACTATATTATCGACTTTGGATCATTGATATGCTACTTAAATGAGAATAAACATGACTCATAACATGTAAGTATAACATTCATGTGTTAGCTAAAAGATACTTTTTAGATAAGATATTTACTTGAATTGTGTATTTTGGTCACAAGCCATTGTTATACACAAGACGCTTTTACTTATCACTAATGCATTAGCAATACATTTAGATAGACAACAAATGTAACATTGTTAAATCTGAGATACTACTGTCTGCAATAGTACCAATACTCCCCATGTCCCTTGCGGGATCCGATGACTGAATATAAAATAACTAACTACTTAGTCTCGACCTCAAGTCTCGATGGCCGAGTGGGTAAACTGTTAACACAGTCAGTGCTGGAAATTGGTACTGGCTATGAGTATATGAACAGCGAAGATACTGTGGGCCTAAGTATTACAATGGTATATATTACTTTTGCACTGAATATGTTGGTCGTTGGCCTTCCCTGTGGCCTCATACATTCCCAAACGGTCATGTTATACCAAGGACAGGGTCCTAAGAAAGCCAGGGTCAATAATGCAGCTCCTTTCTGATCAGAGAAATTCAGATCAAATAGGAATTTCAGTATTCACGGAGAGCTAATCAGTCACGTAGGCCCTTAAATGAAGGAAATTGACACTAACTAATGCTTCATCTTCAAATAAATTTGCCACGCTTCACTGTCATTACCACTGACTTTGGGTAAATCTGAGGATGAACATATTCTTGAAGTCAAATAAATTGTTCTTTAAGCAGTCATCTAATAGCAACATCAGTGGAAAACGTAATTCAACAGTGTGACAGTGTTGTTGTGAGGATCTCATGACCAATAGGAAACACAGGTTTTCATCTATTTTAGTTTTTAATGGTTGAATGAAACGTTATTATTAGATATATTAATTTCGTGCTTTTAAAATATCAGGAATAATAAGGATTTATTCAGGTTGATTCCTGAAACTGTCCCGAGGAAGAAGTAATATTCACCTTTCTGACCTCATCATTAAAAGTAATTTATTATTGTCAAGTTAATTAGCTAATGGATATTGAAGTCAGTGGTCATTTAACGGTGAAATATATAGACGTCTTTAGTCGACTAAGTCTAGTCAAACTAGAAGATCACTAGTTGTTCATGTTTATGACCGTGGTTTCAGGGATGCTTTTACATCAGTGCCTACGCGGTGACAAAACTGATAAAAACTTTACATAACCACATAAAGTTCTCATGACGTGAAATGACAACTCAAAGCAGGACCACGAATAAGGATCAAGATTTTATATGAAAAATTACAAGCAAGTTCTCATATGTGTAACGTTTGCACACAAATAATCGTGAAAGCGACGTTAAACACCAACTCACCTCACATTTATACTTAAAGTCTAAATGATAACTGGGATAGGATTATAGGCGTTGAATAGTTTTCATGATTATGTTTTTGATGATATATAAATGTTGGCCAATCAAATTATGTGATGCATTTACACACAAGATTGTCATACTGAAAATCCAAACTCAAAATCAGCATGTTACAATCGTTCGCAAATGAAATACCGTTAATTAATATGAACACCATCTCAATTTTGGTAAATGTATCCTAATGTCAACCGTACATTAAGCAATGCATGTACAAGGCCAAATGGAAGCCATCTTCATACAGGTATGTATCTTTTACAACGTTATCAAATATTTACATTAAATGTATACATTTTGTCAAATAAAAGGGATATAACAAAACATTGTCGAGCCTATGCTAATTAGCAACACTGCACTGTGGCAACAAAAGTCATGTGATATCGAACAGCTGTAATATTGAACTTCCTTGATGATTTTATTATAATATATTTGTATTAATGTGAGTATTGTTTCACTTTGCTTGAGCAAAACACGAAAACAGCGGCAGCGAGTTAGATTTAAATGATGTAAATGGTAGTGTTATTCATAATGCTGCTGATTAAGTCTTCCTGAAATAAATTTCTTAATTAAACATCGCCAATGTGTTGAAATCTTTTTTATTTTCGCTGAATATTATTTCTGGAGTGGCAAATCTGCTATCATACTGATGATTAAGTCTGTTCTGAAAAAGGTTACTTAGTAAAAACATCTTCAATGTGTTGAAAGTTAATCTTTTAATTTCCCAAGTAGGCACATCTGCTTAAGCAACTTACCCAAATGGTTGAAAATAAACGAGTTAATATTATTGATATAAGCTCTTGGCACATATCACGTTTGCCTAGCAACCATTGTTTCACCGCGACTTCCCGTATTGTGACGTCTGTGACGTCATAAAACGATTGTTCGTGACGTCACTGTAGCTTGCCTTCGCAAGGGAAGTGGGCCGTTTCCTGCCTATGTTTACGCGAATGAAACGGAATAGATTTGGTAATAAAGAAATTATTACACTCGAAAGTGTGTCATATGACTTTAACGAAACTCGTGCAAATTTGTCTATAGCCCTCGCTCTTACTCATGTGACACACTTCCTCGGATAATAATCTCTATATATTTGAGCAATTTGGCATTTGTTTTCAATTTTCATTGATTCATAGATCGTATGTTTTCAAATAAATTTCTACTCTTGTTTTATAAAAACATATTTGAATCAACACTAGAAGAGTTATTAATCAAATATTTAATTGAGTTGGGTATGATATTCTGATTCGTTTAATGGAACAGAGCATCATATTCCTATGTAATTATGTTGGCTGGATATCGTAGTCTTTACCGATCTAAACCGAGAATGATATTAGGATATTTTTGGTTTGTCTTTTAATATGCAAATATATAATATTTGTCTTATAATATTTACAAAAAAGTAACTGTTTGTGGCAAAGTGTATGGTAAAACATATATTTTAAAAGCATCATTCCAAAACTTCATGCTGTCGTGTCTGGGGCAAAACAAAAATAGATAGAAATTTCCTCCTATCCTCATCAGACAGAATCATGCTATGTTTGGAATTGCAGCAATACGTAAAGCAGCATGAGTTCCCATTCAATTTAACCAAACCAACACGCGTCATGCTGTCAAAACAGAATGGTAATGGCTGCTATCAGGATATTTCGCATCTATCTAGTGTAACTTAAATTACAAGTCGACATGCCCATAAGGTTTTAACAGAGATTTAATCTAATGAGTTACACCATCATTAATCAAACGTACATGTTCTGTCACAGATGAGCGTTGTAACATGTTATTTGAAGAAATTACCTGACATTATCAATAGGGGCACAGCATGCACGCAGTCATTAAAGAACTAAAGTTAAAAATCAGACCTATTTAATGTGAAGAAGTCGTCTAAACAAAGTTGCGCCATATTGATTCAAAATATGCACACGTTAGTTAAAAACGTTAGTTATAATTAGTTGCAGAAAATCTTTGAAATGTGAATAATATTATTGAATGCAATTGCTTTAAGTTGTTTATTTGATACTCTTTAGGGTTGAGGTTAGGTGAGGTGATTTGGGGTTAAACGCCGCTTTCAAGAGTATTTCACTAAATCCTGGTTGCTAGTATTATGGCAGGGAGAAAACCCACAACGCCATGTGGCTATGCATTGCGGTGAAACCTGCAAGCATCGACTGAAACTAGGGAACCATGGGTGGTACTACGCTGAAATGCAGTGTAGCATTGCATCCAAACCTTATTGCTTACAAAGTTGTCTTGCCCCTGGCAGGATTCGAACCCTGGACCTCTTGATCCGAAGCACAATGCGCTAACCTCTGTGATTTCCTGTCAAAACCTTCGAATGAGGTATATGCAATGAGGACCAGAGTGAACGTGTGTGTACCTCTCAGTTTACAAAGATCACTGACTATATAGAACAGGACATTGTTAAACCAGTTAATTCATCAACCGATAATAGTCTACGTCATTGCCACAGGCAATTCCTGTAAAATTGCGAATTTTCCTTCTATGATATATCCGAGAAAAGAAGAAAATATTTCACCAAAGGAATGCATTGTTAAATTATGTACATGCTACTGTTTATGTTAGTAGTGGAATTTATGTCGTAAAATAAAATACATGAACAAAGAAAGTACAAAGCATTTAAAATAATATAAATTGACATAGAATACATAAAAACTTTAAAACCTTGTTTTAAAGATTTTTCGTGATCATGATTTATCTGTTGTTTCCCAAATCTAAGAGAAAACCTGTTAGCTGATATTCATATTACAAAATATCCATGGTTGCTAGAAATTAAAATTAAAAGATAAAATCATTTTAAAATGGTTTAAGTTAAGCTTAATTGAACCGAAACACGAGGTAAAATCAATGCCTATTGAACTTAACAGATTTAATTTGCCGCAAACTCCTGTGAGCAATCGTGTTCATGAAATTGATCTTTTCTCGTTGATTAGGGTTGAAGGATAGATGCATCCATTGTCTCGTCCCACTACAAAGCGTATGGGAGTGTTCTGCTCGATTGCTAACTAACATGGGGTGAGAAAGGTGTGGAGATCTATAATGGGGGCTATGCAACACTGAGAGCTATCGACCAAGTACTTCTAATGGTAAAATATACCAAGACTGTACGTATACAGGTGCAAGTGATATATTTGTGTATTGATATTATGTATATTACGAAAACCAATAACCAACAGGTGCTTATGAATTGAATTGACAATGAAATAACTTTATCTATAATATTGTAAATTGACAATACCACTAAACGTAGCTTCTTTGTGGATCGCAAAACACATAACTTCGCTTGGTATGTTTGGTGAACGCTCTAAGGCACTACTTTCAAGATGTTAGATGTGCCAGAGCCTCTAGTGTAGTTTGTAAATAATTTGGAAGTTGACAGATATGTATACTTGCAGACTGTTGGAGATGATAACCTCTTTTACAAGGTGACTCTATGTTCAATTTCTACAAGCTATACCTCCTGGAGTTGTATTGTCCAATGGTCGAAGGAAAAGAAACCAGCGTTGAACAGTTTGCTCAATAGATATCAGGCGCTCTACAAAATGTAGCATCCTTATTTGTATACATATTATGATATATTAGTTTATTATGTAGTCCGAGGTGAGATGAGGTGAGGTGAGGTGATTTGGGGTTTAACGCCGCTTTCAAGAGTATTTCACTTATATCACGGCTGCTAGTATTACGGCAAGGAGAAAGCCCGCAACGTCATAAGTTGCCGTGCCCCTGGTAGCATTCGTACCCCTATATAATTTGAAGTTAATACTTGGTTAAATATTATATTATAACTAAAGCCTATATCAAGCTGCCCCTGGCAGGATTTGAACACCTATCTAAATTGAAATTAATACTTGGTTAAATATTATATTAGAACTGAAGCCTGTATAAAGTTGCAGTTACGATAACCATTATCTTCACTATACAGAATGGTGATGGACTTCTGAATTAACTTAATTGAACTTTTATTAACCTCAGATTGCAAACTGCAACACAAGAGGTACATGGACATATTTACATTTACACAACACAAATCATTAGGGCCATGTATAAGTACATAACCTCAAAAAATGGTTGCAACTGAAACTGCAAAATTATCACATTTGATACCTTTTCAGGTGAGATGAGGTGAACTCAGATGCAAACTATCAATAATGAATATTATTATATTCCCTTTATCAATTTGAATGTAGTTTATGTCATATAAAGAGCGTATTTAAAGAGTGTTTTATGTTCACATAACATAATACGACAACGATATATCAATCTCAAAAACAAATAGTTACTTCGAATGACATTCCACATCAACTGTGTTAAACAACACTGATAGACAACGCTTGTATCACTTAAAACTGCCATTTCCAACTCGAGGCTTTCAAACAGAAGCTGCAAACACCCTCGACATCCAATGTCTTCTATTGAATCCACTGTCATCCTTTATAACAAAGTATGTGATATTGATCCTTTGCGGTCTCTCGGTCCTATCATATAACAGGGACATTGCCCATTTAAGAGTAAGTCCATTATAGCTTGCCTTTTACTCTGCTACCTGTATTCTCTCAGGTGAAATTACAATTCCCGTGGACATCGGTGCATTTCATCTGACATAGTGTCATTAGACAAATCCTTTGTTGTCATTTCTTAAAGCGGACAAAGGTAAACCCATTATGGAATGTGGCTGTTAGCCCTTCATGTTACTAAAAACATTGGTCTGTCTATTCATTATGACTTTCAGGTAAACTAATGAGACTAGTTCAGGTGATTTCAATCAATATCTAACAGATAATCAGTTCCAGTTTGGTGTCGGGATCGTGTTTATAATCAGATCCAGTCGAGTCTCTGATGATGTGATGTGAGTCTGTCATCCTGATGTCTCTTGATGGCGTATATCAATGATACAAGCAACGAATAGCGAAACGATTGTAGAGAATATGTGTTGCTGAAACTACAAATTTCAATCAGGTCACTAAAGTCATTTTCAAAACAAAACTTAATACCAAACTGCCGTTATAATATATCAGTGACCTAAGTAACATGTAACAGTTACATGGTATGATTGCACAATGATATATCACCTTTTATATATCAATCAATTTGTATGATACATTATGATGTATATGATTCAGGCAAATTTTAACGATGAATTATTGTATAAAACATGTTGCATAAAAGTTGTCAACAACATATTTTGAAATAGGCTGAATAAATAGGGATTGTGACGAATGGACACGTTCTAGGCGATTGAGGTACTGCTGAAGCTAAAATGTACATATCCGTCAGATTCAATACGTTGATCATTATATAAAAGTGTTGCACTCCGACATGAATTCGATTACAGCAACCAATATTGACTTTGGTTTTCCTGTATAATTAAACATCTTTCTGGAGACCAAACCACTAGTATTTCATATTTGCAAATATCCAGAAGTAGCGAAACGTTATTTGCTTGACACTTCCTGTGTTATAAAGATAGATAATAACTCTATCATTAAAAGTACTTTTCTTATGTGTACATTTTAAAAGACGAGTTATGCGGGGGAAACACTTTCAGGAGCAGTACTTATTTTATTATGTATAGATGCAGAGATAACGTATGAATGCACATTAGTATGTACAATTTAAGTCAATCAAGCTTGCACTTCATCGACAGCATTCACTTTAACAATCCAATCAAATTCTGAATTATAGCAATCCTGAATATAGTCAGACCTTTCTGAAAATCTGGTTATTAGTTTTCAGGAGATAATATATTACCAACATATATTCGAGGTTATCAAGTAACGATTGCAGTCCATATTCTGTAACAAGATTACCTAACTGTATAGCGGCCAAGTAGCGTCATGTTTATGATAGACAAGTACAAAATAAATACAACTAGATTGTATGAGCATGACATATCATATTGTCGATAACATCAACGAAATAGGAAGACAGAAAGGTGAAAGAACATACCTTCTCCATAAATAACTCTTCTTAAACATGTTTAGTCATGTTCTTGGTAATCAATCTGACCATTGATTTGGGACAAATTTGCAAGCGCACCATGACCAACTGGTGGCATTCAAAATCATGACGTACACTGTTTTTTGTAAATGTATATCGTTAGAACTGGAAAAAAATCGCAAACATATCCTACACAATTGATGTCATTAAGCATTCATGAAATGTGTGTAAAATATGTTGATGAATATCAAGACACGTTCGTTAAATAGTTACATGGAGCTACATCCCAAGAGTTTAAATAATATATTAACATCACAGTTAGAAGACTGAATAAAATTGCATCGATTTTCGTTTAAAATGTTAACATCATTTTGCATTTTGTCACTTTTCAGGACGTTTCTGTCATTTACTATCTAACACTCATCAATGTAAAATGTGCTTGATTCTGTTATTTGTCTCCTTTGCATGTACATGTTTGCATAAAACATGCATTCATTAACCGTTGTCATACTGAGGAAGACATGCGTCTTTTAGAAAGTGTGCAGTCATGTTATTCCCCATGGTTTCCAACGTTCTCAATAGGGCAGTCAGGAGATGAGTATCAGAGAAATTCAGATCAAATAGGAATTTAAGTATCCCCAGAGAAGCTAATGGGTCGCTAGGGCCCCTGATTGTTGGAACACGAGACTAATCACTTGAATAATGAAACTAATGTCTTATCACCACCATCAAAAGGTCCACTGTTTTAGAATGTTGTCTCACGTCATTATGTATGTCTTTGACTTTAGTTAAATCAAAGGATGAAGAAATTCTTTGAAGTAGAATAAAGTTGTTCTAACACTATTTGTCTTATGGTAACATTCATTGCAAAAGTAATTTGATCATGACCAAACATTTGAACAAAAGTTTGTTTCAAATATAGACTTTGCTGGAATGTATTTTTTAAAAATGGACTAAGCATTGTGATGACAAGATGATATTTAAGCATTCAATTTGACGTAATTATTTTTTCTATTCAAACATTTAATCAAATCAAAATAATATCAATGTGAAATTCTAAATCCACAATTATATGTATAAACAGTGTAAGCAGGAGTGAGTTATTGTTTAACGCCGCTTCGGCAGTACACTGGAGGAACAACCGTTCTTTCCACTAGTAGAAAGGAGTTCGTTCGGAAAGGAAAGAGCGAATTTTCCAATCTTTCTACCCATGGAAAGAGACAACTTTCCACGCCTTTCTGGCTGGGTCAAATATTTAGATTTGATATATCAGAATTTATAAGTCTTAAAGTTGCACATTATTTTTTAATTATTTTCAAATTCCCTCTGCCCCTTAAATGCCCTGGTCTTGTATAATATGACGAGGATTATATATCATGGCATGTTTGATGAAGAAGGTCTCGGATCGAATCCTAAACCCTACACCACAACATTCAAACGGAGTTTTTAAAATTAGGGCTTTAGGCAAAAAACAACCAATCAAGTATTCAATACATAAATTGTCTTGATAAAAAATAATAAATACGTCATTGTTTAATAGTGGAATGTCCTAGTTTTTGTTGTGTATGCTTATAAAGTGGTCGCTGTATATATATTATCTACCTTTGCGATGTAGCGCCAACAAATAAGTTCAATGAACGGTATATACTGTGTATGAGATAGCTTGTAATGTGGTTCTTGATAGAAATTTTTTCATGTAGCTACTGGTATTTAATCAAGATCAACTACCTATGATAAATAATTTGGAGTGAAGGCTTGTTATGATGCGGTCAGCCATTGGAAGAAGTCAATATCCAGTTGTAATTAACTGTCAAATAAATATCATTGTCTTCTTACAATCAGGACTGAATGTGTTACCAATCATTTGTCCACTGTAACTTCTAATAGTAATTCCTAAGCAATAAATTCCCTTGTACATGCTTAGTGATTACTGATTCAGATTTGATGTGTCTTTCGATTTGGAATTTGAATTAATAAATACGTTTCATTGTGAATTACATCCATATGTCTATATACACTGTGAGATAAGTCACACTATGAATCTATAATTGATAAATATTTTCGTTTGTGTTGAAAACACTAGTTCAGATATACATGCAGGCTTTTATGAATAACACCCAGATACATAATTTTGTGTATTTGATGTTCCAAACCCTATCATCTGATAGACGATATAACAGCATTCGCTTATGAGGAAGACTGTGATCTGATTCCTGACAGTATCGTACCAAACATTGTTAAATATGAGGTTGTTCTTACTTTCATGTTTGACAGTCATGAGAGTCATGTGCATTTGTTCAAAACCACGACTAAGTGTGATTATTATGTTATTATTTTCAATGATTTCAATGGTTTATTGTTAGAGAATTGGCTTGTGAGGACCTGATTATAGGAAATGAATGAGACTTTTAGATTTGAAACAAATCTGTTCCTGGGGTATCAGAACAGATTTGCGAAAAGGAAAGTTAATTCGGATTTCTATATTTTGTATACACCAAGTATCACCAAGTCGATGATTTCCTGAGTGGACGTACGGATGGATAAAAACAACAAGAGTCATATCTGATTGTTATTATTTTAACGATAACATTTTCTGCAACAGCTTTGTCTATAAAGAACGTGATAAAATGACACATTAACTGCTGCAACGTTTCGTGAATCCGATGACTACCGTATGAAAATAGAAAACGATTCTGATTAAAATATCACAGATACTTCTGTCCATCCAGTAAGCAATTGTCATGATTATTTTACATTTGTCGCAAACATTATGACGCCATTACTGTTCCGTCACTTATCAATGTATCATGAGTACTTCAATTGTCTTTGTGATCAATTAACATGACTGAAAGAAATCCCACCATGTACAAGAAGACGTCATGAATCTTCCTCTTCGTCTTCATGACGTCATGAATTCACTTTCAGTGACATTTACAGTGACATTATAACGTTTCTCTTAATGTGTAGCCCCTGTTTCCATTTACGTTTCACACGTCACCAGAAGAATATATTTCATCGGAGGGTTTTCTTATGCAAGAACACATTGGAATCACGTCTACTTGTATAATAAGTGACGGTGTTTCATAAGATCATTCAGTCTGTTCACACGGGCAGCAACGATTCAACTTAATCCACTTTTGAGTGGATGGAAATAAAGACGGTTCTTCATTTCAAAATGCTCACTGCTGGTGGTCTTATTGAAAAATGAGCGAAAACTGTCGGATAAGATCAGAGGTTATGAGTAACTTCTGACGGGATAGAATGGCCATCTCCATGACGTCATGAACATTTCCCCAAAATTATGCGTTTCTTTTGACGTCATGAATCCTGCAGGCTCTGAATTTCCCGTAACTCCCGGACAGTACATAAAGCATGTAGGTACTCTGAAAACAGAGTTATAAGTCCTGCAGTGTTTTCTTTGGCAACACAGTGAGTATAAAGAGACACACACTCCTCCGTGAACTGACACAGACACAGCTGTTGTTCAACATGGCGTTGTTGAGGCGGAACCGGAAGTTGGTGTCGGGATAGTTTTAACGCATAAGCAGCAGCCATCATAACTGTTAATCTCTCTGCTAAAGATACCTGAAAAAGCAATAATGAAAACGTAAGAAATAGTTTAAAGAAGGATGTCAACATTGACCAGATAACTTCTTGTGTTTAATTTATTTTTATATAAAGTTCTCATTGAAATCACCAAATGTGAATCGTCAAATGGCGTTTCAAATTATTTCTAAAAACAACCGAGTGAAGTGTCAGAATATTAAATGATTTGTGTAGTTTTTTTTAGAAGCTCATACCCTTAACCATTGCAAACTTTTCTTATTGGCGCAACATAGCTCAACCATATCAACCTTGATATTACCAATGGTTTTGGAAAACTATGAAAATATTGATTAACATAACCAGCACAAATGCATGTATCCATGATTGAACTGAAGTGAATCTAACTCACCTCACTAAGATAGTCACAATCTTTAGTGTATACTTTAATAAGCTGACATAACTTGTCACAGTCTTCATCTAAACAGCTGCACAACAGAAGGTTGACCTCTTCCTGTAATTATAATGATTTTAAATCAAATTCATTATGTAACTGTACTGAATCGTGATCTTCATTATTAACATTCCATCATCACGAAAACTTAAATTGAACTTACATTACTGTCATAATCATTTGTAAAACAAATTTAAATCATAATTGAACTGTTACTTACATAAACATCAAATGCGGTTTTAAAAATATACATGTTTCTTAATGGTGTGTTTCATATTAAATTTTCCTTGCTGAACATAGTACAATGTTGAAGAACATTCAAGGTCAATATTTTCCGCTTTTTCCACAATTGTTGTGATAAACACAGCGAACATAAAAATGACCATTTATAAACAGATTTCTAGATAACTGGTATCATTATACTTACGAAACAATCCGCCATCACGAAATAGTAAAAGTGAACCTATATTCGTTAAGGAGAAATGAAACATTGACAAGGTATTTCATAGCACTCAAGAAAGGGGAAAATTAATAACTCTGAAAAGAAATTTCAAATAATGTATTGACTATTTCAGTAACAAAACTTTTTGATAGATTAGCAGTAACAACGATATGGTATTGAATATCTTCATCCATTGCAACAGAGGTTTCTTTTGCAATGAGAATTGAGTAACCTCTGTTGGGATAGAATTCACGATCCAATTATTCTTAGTCCCAGAAAACGGTGTGACGAATAAACGAAAACTGCAAGCAGTCATTTTAGTGTGAAAACCTTTTAATGATATGAGTGATGGAAATGGATCAGCGTTGCTTAACCAAACCATAACAATTTGTTTGAGAGCTCTATTAATTGATTGAGGAGAGTTGTTATAATCCGTAACTTTCTTTTTATTTTGAAGGACTTCTTTATTTCCGTTAACAAGCGTGCTACAGGACCTTTAATAACCACCTGTTAGCAAAGGTGTGCCCAGAAAGGATACAGTAAACCTTGCTCCGTTCTCCTGTGCTACTGTGAGTATTAGGGGTCTGTCTTCAAGGTAAAGGGCGCTGTTGATATGTAGACACCGACTTAACATTCTCTTACATAACTGGAACAGAGAAATACAGACACATTAATATCGTGTAGAACGTGAAGTTCAAGGGCTACCTGCGATCTGATTGGTTGAAAAGAGCAATTTTTTTCAATACAAGACCAAAGAGTTGTATAAGAAGACTTCTTAAAGACTCAGAGGACTAATCGACGTAGCAATTTAATTCGATTACATTACAAGGTCGGTAATTCAAATAAGAGTTCAAGGCTTCTTAATTCTGTGTCAAAATTCTAAACTATTTCACCGTCAAATGTCTAGTACAATTTCAGTTTTACTTTGCTCAACCCACGAGGAGTATACCTTACCAATCTTATATGACGTCTCCGTTTCCATCTTACCACGTAGACTCCTGATATCAGCAACAGGGGGAAGATAAATGTGACGAGGCGAACAGTGAGGATGTCTGAAAGAAGATAGTGAAATGCGATTATGAAAAGAGTAGCAATACAGACATACCTTATTAAAATGAATACTATAAAATGAAATAAACTATCATAGTCACACCATATCCTTGTATAATTCCTCCTCATGGAAAACCTCGCGCCAGTCTCTATCACTGGCTGATTTAAGCCTTGATACATTTCGTCAACTTTTCTGAACCAGCGTAGCACAAAAAGATGACGAAGTGCAGTAAGACTTGAATCAGTAAGTGACGAATGTTATGCTTTGCAGGGGAAACTGGCCCGACGAGGGAGGTTCCTCGATGCTCGCAATGATATAGAAGTTGGAGATCACTATTTTATTCAAAGATAAAATGACGGCAAAATTCCAATAACACAGCAACCTTGGAGCCATTACAGTGACGTTTTTCCCATTGGTTTAAGGAATATAGCAAAATCTGTTGACACAAGGTCAAAATTTAAAATCGAAATGAGATAAAGTGTTAGTTTATTAGCCCAATGATTTGATTAAAACTTCAAGCTCGAAAAATCAATAACCTTAAGAGAGTGCACCAAACAGCTGTAACATCTCAACAAATATTTGCAACGTGAGCAAACGTTCGACCCCCTTTAACACATGTTAACGCATCGACTACATGATAAATTATAAAAAGACCTTGAAAACATATGTGCTGAATGCCCTTACAACCCACCAATCGATTGAGTTCTACATTTGAGAAGAAGGGAAAGAGGGAACGTTATTGCAAAATTTTAATTGTACCTTGCAGGCACGATTGAAATTGTGTTTTTCTGTTAGTAGAGCTGACAGCCCTTCATATATGGAACAAAAACTATCAAAAAACTCAAGAATAGTATTGTATAACAACATGTTACCACTTATCGACTTATCCATTGTGTTTCATAAAATTTTATTTGCCTTTAATACATACAACATACAATATGTGCTGATATCAGTTCAAATACTTACACTCAACTGGCATATTCATCCCCAATCGCCAAATATATAATAATTACTAGTTTCCAATTAAAATTAAACTGACTCGTGCCACACGCAGTGCATTATCCGATTATCGATCAGAAATCGACGGTAACAGTCAGTACTCTCGATAAAATAACACAGTTTAAAACGTTGAGCATATGTGACCCCAAACAACACAATTGATATACCTTTAAATTGTCCATGCCAAAGAGCTGTAGGTTACTTTACAAAAAACGAAAGAACATGATTCTATTAAGCCATGCGGGTTCATTTCCCTTCGAAAGTAGTTCAAGTGATCTGACTGACGTAGCGACACCATTACACTCAGAGTAGAGCTTTGAATATGGTACAATGGTATTATGGTCAATCATCTTGCTGTCTGATCTCTGAAATTCTCGTGAGACATACAAATCTACATCTCACCCTGAAGAGCTCATATCATTTTGTTGATAATCAAAAAAGTCCAAATTAGCCAAGCAGTTTTCCATACGACCTAGTATCAACATAATTCCTAAACATTGATTTGAGAGAAAATAATATATAATCAACACATCTTGGTTCCTGAAAAACAATAATTTATCCACACCAAAGATCAACGTAACTTGATTGGATTGATTTAGTTAAAACCAATGATCAATCTAATTTTCCTTGGATGGATTTAGCAGGGCAAAAACAGGAACTCTTTTTCTTATCTTTTTCTAGCGTGTACAGGTAATTTGTCATATATAAGGTGCACATGATGTTAGATGAAACGTATCTAATAGTCAATGGGCCAGACACTTCAACACTTAGATCATGATACAGAACCCTTACACACAACGTTTTATTAACTGCTTCACAGGCTGCAGGTCGAGTGAAATATATCTCTTTCCTTTGATGTGGGAATGAGCACAGTTCTTAAATCTCACCGACCGTAAACACGACATGAACGATGAACGAGGTTCTTATAATGTGACATGGAAACTGTAATAATAAGGAGAAATATGATTTTGTGACTTCTGTGAATCAGGATAGTCAACTATTGGTATTGAACTTAAATATCCTTCCGAGCAGGACGGACAGGCCTTACATGTTTTTTTTTCTTTTAATGTGACAGATAAAATGTAATAATTTGAGAGAGATGTGATTGTGTGACTTTTTAGGATCAAGATAGTCACCTGTTGGTAAAGAGAAGTGTTTAAAGGATAGATGAAATGACATATGGTCCAAATCGGATTCATTAAAATGGGATGTCAATTTGACAATTGCTCGATTTTAAATTTCTGATATCAGTCAATAAATTACTTATATATGGCTTTTTTAAAAAACGCCTAATTTAGCCCCGGCGACCAGAATGATAATCTGCGGGGGTGTATCCCGTGAAGGGATGACTTCTGTGACGTATCTGGAGGAATTTGTTTTTCGGCGATAGTCATAAGTCAACGTAATTTCGCAACATTTTGATTGTTAATTTCACAAAGAAATCTTCAATAAACCAACTTGAATTTCACAAATATCGAATGTTTAGATATCAAACTAGGTAATTCCGCAGATGACAATTACACAATTATTACATAAACATGTCTTTTGGCGATGTAATGCACCTCATAAATTCATTTAGCGGCAGTGATAATCATCATTGATTAATTAACAAGACTCGGCGGAGTAGCTGTCTAGCCGGCCCAGTCTGTTGCTTATCACAGTCACGCCTCAGTGAGCATTTTCATAATGAATCGCCAAACAAATTGCGGTAGTGTTAAAATGGGTGAATTAAAATCGTCTTAATTATCAATTGCAAGTGTATATTGTCTCGATTTTATGCTCAATTGATTCTGATATACAAAGAGGTAATCATCTGTCATTCTTGAGAAAAATACATTTCATCAGATCTTTAACTTATCAATAGAAACAGAGAGATGATTTGTTTAACAGTATCGAATCTGATTGAAAGATAGAGACCCGAAAAATAAATAAATATTTTGCATCACTAGAAAAAAAGGGACATTAACAGTCGTCAAATCTGTTTGATGATATACACATGTTAACGTCTTCACTCTCGTTTGAATCTCATATCCACTTTAACATCATCCCGTTAAATAAATACTGCATGATAAACTAAGTTAGAAACCATGATATTGATTTTTATTTAATTGCTTAAAGGGGCAGTAGCACGTTTTTTGCAAAATTTATTTTTTCAAATTTCCCATTTATAATGATAGTTTATGTCATTTAAATTAACTTTAGAGGGTAAAACATCTTATTACACAAACCAATTATCTGTAGTGGTAAAAACTATGTTGCGTATAAAGCACAAATTGCATGGCGGCCATTTTATTGTGAACACAATTTATTATTTTTTATTACAAAAACGATTCCCATGGCTTAACCGAAACATGTACACTCATTTTAAACTTTATTATCCGAAGAGAGAAGGATGTTTTACTATTGGTGAAATTATTTTTCAAATACATTTCATCAACTTATTTGAGCGAAAAAACGTGCTACTGCCCCTTTAAGAAGCATGCAAATACCAATTTCAAAACTGTTGACATAAGACTACAGATTTGAAATAAATTGCATGAAATGAGATAAGGAGGACAGATAATTGGCATGTGGAGAATAAATAACCCTCGGTAAATATCATTACCATTTTTAATATTCATATTAAACATCAAAGTAGACAGAAATTCATGTTCTATGGAATTATACATTATTTATTGCAAGAAAACGACATTTGTTGGATGTTAAATATTAATTCTTTTTGGAAAACCATTTAGGTACTTGCAATTTGGCACAGTGTTTTTAATTATCAATTTATAAGAATGACAATATTTAATGATGAAAAATAGAAATGTTATTGTTAAAGTTTAATATCAAGAAATAATTTTTGTTCTTTTCTTTAATTAAAATTGTGCTTCTTTTTCAAATACAATTAGAAACAGTTACAGTTAATGATACAGAACAACTCCAAAATAAATTTTAAAAATTTATATTTATTTCAATAAATCTTCATTAGTTTCAGAATGCACACACAATAATTTGTGGTCAATGTTACAAGCTAAGCATCACATTTTCAGTATCTTTATCTGTATTCTGGCTAAATTATAATTGAAAATAATCTTTACATCCCGCGCTATTGTTGATGAATATCGGGAAACAATGAAGTAAGCAGTATCATGACAATTTACCATTCACTATCAGTCGTTTGTTCGATCAGTATGCATGCTATAACAATGGTTAATTGAAATGATTAAACACAAACATAACAATGGCTACTTGTAATGATTGAAATAATAACGATTGTTCAATAGTCAACACTATCACTAATACATAATTGGAAATGTGTAAAAACAAGTTTGTGAAACTTTTCAAATAAAATCCTAAATATATCACATGGAGTTTTTATCATCAAACCGTGCGTTGAAGAGCGTTACCCAGATGCAGCTAATAACTCATGGGGTTAGACAGTTTCATACTAAGATCATGATACACAATCACTTACACAAGACGTTTTATTAACTGCTTCACAGACTGCATATTGAATGAAAGAAATGTTCTTCGTTTGATCTTGGAACGAAGGTTCGTTTGTGGCTATTTTTGCATGCTGTGCAGAACAGATCAAACTGCCCAGTTTTAAATTAGGAGTTTTGTCTTTGAAAGTTTGTTTGCAATAGGATGAAGGCATTAGAGGAAAGATATATTTTCTTCCTTTTTCTTCTTTATAATAAGATATACTTCTTGCAGATCAAACCGAGGAACAGTATATTAAGTTTTGTATTTGAACTTTTTGCAGTAAGAACAAGATATCTAAGGAATTGTATGCTTCTTGAAGCTGAACAGAAATCAATTCAAATACTGTTGTACTTACATGTGTATGTCTGAACTTGTGAAACAATGAACTAAATAAACGAAAATCCTAGACTTGTGTAATAACTATCATTTATATTTGACAGTTCACATAAATGATTGAACTAGATATATCAACAATGAGAAAAGAATATATCAGAAAAAAGTTTTGATGAGAAAATGGATTATGATTTATTAATGGAAATTATTTGAGAAAACAAATAGGGGGAAAACGGTCACTGTGAATAACCTAACGTGTTTAAATCTATTTGTAACTATTGCTCTACTGTTAGACATACATTTCTATGCATATCGAAGATTCACGAATCTTAAATACCTGATATTCAACTTCAGGATAATTCTATGACAGACATTGGATTTATATGTATGAGCTGAACGAATAATAATTTAATATATTTCTGATAGGTTCTTGAAAAATAAACATTATAGGAACTATGTTTTAATGGAAATGAAACAGAACTAAATGAGTACATATAAACATATAATGTAATACTATCAACTATATATCAAGCCAGCTCTCTCAGTCTTTTGGACCTCATCAGCATGGTGTGTGTGGAACATGTTTGGGCTTTCAGCTATGCAAAGTTTGCAACGCAACTATGCAAAGTTTGCAACGCAACAAAGCAGTTTAAGAAAGCCCCACTCATTTGCATAAAGTGCTCAAACCGTATTTCAACAGTGGGCTAGCGGTTGGGCCTTCACTTTTAGTTCCAGCCCTACTGACATACACATTCGGACCAGTTACTAGAGAGCAATGTGTCCCTCCCTACCTGCTCTGTTAGTGTCCACAAAGACAACGATGATGAGGATGAAAGCAAGAGTCCACACCCCGAATGCAGACAAGAGGACAATGGCGGGCTGCAAGGAGAAGACCCAAGGCGCTTGTGTAGATGCATGGTTCACCTGACTAATACTCTGTAGCATGTCCCAGTACTCACTCTGGTCTACCTGCAGAGGAAGGTTCACTTTGTGAGAAGTTGTGAGAAAAAATGTTCTATGACAAAATGAGTAGTGTTTTTGTTACCTTTGGGAATTTTAAGTGAGGCAGGCCCATTGTCATTGACATAGATAGTCTTTGGCTTCAGCGTTTCACCAAGACCCACATAATATCAATTTTCTATGCAGGGTATTACTCGCTCCAGTCTCTATCTATAGGTAATTTAGTTTAATCTTGCTACATTTCGTCGCATTTTCTGTACCAGGCCGGACGTGATGATTATATACATGGGAGGCCCAATTTGGATAAGTCCATACTTAAACTGATATCTGAGAATGCCAGGCGTGATATGTTTATACTCACATTGATGCCATGACACCTGAGAGGCCCAGGTATATCCTCATCTTTCTCATCTATCATCAGGTGCGCCTGCAGGTATCCACGTATCTCGAACTGGACGGAGGCCAACACCTGGCCATTAACGAGATCTGGTAATAGAAGGGAAATATTAGTGTGGTACATATATTTTTTCATTTGTTTTATTTCAAAACATATGGTTTACGACAAGTGTTTATTTTGCATTGGTTTAAGATGTTCATGTATCTTAAAGTTTACTTAAACTGTCGAAATTCCGTAAGGCTAAACTACCATCGTGCCTTGCCGTATCAAGTTGTTTTCCCTTTGTCCAGGAAAATAGTAGTTCATTAAACAAGTTCAACTATCTGATTACATTGTTGCATTACATATTTGCAATCACAGAAAATTTAAATAAATTTAGCTTGCGTTCAACAACAACATTTATTTTATAGACTAAATTCAAGTCTTGATCTTGATGTTAATATGAATAAAATTTATCTGTGGAGAAAATGCATTCAAAACAGAAGCCAGGGAGCTAAAGAAGATGATATTCATGAATTGAATTTAGGCTTTTAAAAAAGTAATACTTTAAAGATGTAACCTTCTCTCAAGTTTGTTTTATTATCAACTTCACGTGAAAAGTAAATGATGAGTTGCAGAAGAAATAACATTCTCACTGGCTCGTGTGGAAAGTACAGCTGCTATGTCACTGCTTATTGATTCGCTGCTTCGTGGAAGACGACCTGCAAATAAGATTACATACATGTTTTTATGCTATATTTAACACCAGATGAAGGCTAAATGTATATGTAATACCATCTTGTATGAGGGTGTTTGCATCCGTCCGGATAATTCAAATCCCAAGATCCCTTAAGAATATTCATTCTCGTGCCACTGAAGACTGGATACTCATCGTTATATACACAGCAAAAGAAACGGGAATCCATTGTAAAAAGTTCATACTTACTGTTAACGGTGTAATAAGCAAATTTATAATATCAGAGCATTCATATTTTGTTGACATGATGTCCATAACGTGTTGAACAATAGGCAGACATAACGAAAAGTAAATACTGGTGTAGAACTTCTGTATTATCTTGAGCCATAGTCACTCTTGGGGAAAGTCATTTTCTTGTTCAGATGATGAAGGGCCCATGTGCTTTTAAATGCAATTGGAACCTGTGCAAACACTCCCATGAAGTTGTTTGATGCAAAAAAAACCTGTCTTTGTTGATGTTGATTTGACGTTATGACGTCATTTTCAATTTCATTCAGAATGGTTCTATGGGTCTCATTTTGGTAAAACTTCAAGGTATTGCATTCTTTCTCGGTACCAAGGTGTTCCACGAGCACATTTACAGTCCTTGCAAACTGTTCAGCATGCAATCGGCCAATATCCCAGTTTCCGAACATTTCACGTTTTTTGCCAATCAATTACTTCTTAAACATTGAGGCTGAAGTCAAAATTTGGAGTCCTTATCACAAAGAAACATAAGGTTTACAGCACGAGTAATTTTACAAATAACCAGGCTCATGCAGCTCAAGTTACCATGCCAACATGTGACGTGCATTTTCGCGAACTGATACCCTTTGACTTTGCAATGGTAACCATCGGTACTCTACAGAACCAAAAGCTGAACATGCATATGTTCTCTGACATTTACTATTGATATGACAAAGCACAGGCTGATGTGCAAACACATTAAAACTCGCGATTCTGTTGCTGTTCAGTATATACATGTGGCAAGTATTTGCCAATGTATTGTCTTGGTTTGAAAATGATGATAGTTTATCGGTCTTTTCATCCGGGACCTGCCTTGATTGCTTGATTTAAATTAATTAAATTCTTATTTGCTGGGTATAAATAGTGCGAGTTGAGAAAAAAGGCACATATGACATCATTGACGTAAACTTGAAGACACAAATTCCCTGATGACATCCTATTCACCAACTAAAGACGAATGGTTCAGTGACAGGTGCTGAGGAGGCTTATTAGGCCTGTCCTCTTTATCTACAGTGAGAAAATATTGCTTACACTCTAATTTGAAGTCACTCGCCCACTGGCAAGCGGGAAATGCAATCAACACTTTGGCAAGATCACAATTTGAGACCACGCCCGTTTAGGTGTTACATTAAGACCTACCTCCTCAGTTATCGAACAATTTACATACAGACAGAACAATAATTTACTAAAACGCCACTGGCCCAAACTATGCACCAGAGCATGCCCTGTTACGACGTAAGTTGTAATAAACGCGGTAAGATGTAATAACTGCGGTAAATTGTAATAAAAACGCGGTAAAATGTAATAAAATTTACTGCGGTAGATTGTAATAGGGGGTGCGGTAAAATGTTTCGATGAAAGGTGCGGTAAATTGTAATACGATGTGCGGTAAATTGTAATATTTTCTTTTATAGAAGTTGATGTTGATGAAAGTAAAATTCACCAGTCAAAATGTCCGTCTGACAATTCGTCCGTCTGATTTTGTTTCACTAACAGCTCTGATACTAATTGATGATATGTTTCTAAACTTTACAAATTTAATCACTATGATTTGCAGATGTGCTGTTTCAAAACATGGTACCAACTATTAGAGGACGGAGTAAAGACGACATGGGCGTACTAAGAATTGTCTATCGTATTTGAAAACTTCTTCATAACAGTTAGCTGTCTCTGTCCCGTTCGAGGCCGTTTTACAACATTTTTTGGAAGGAAAAGAACGTAGTAGGAACTTCTTGTGACGTGTGACGGAGGCATATGCTTTCGCCAACCAAATGTTAACTACTGCAATAAAGTCGATTTATCAGAAAAGAGACTACGTGATATCTACATGCTATTTCCACAGTTTAAAGGGTAGCACGTGTTTTTCTCTGAAATAAATCAATGTCATGAACTTGACAAATAATGTCGCCATTCGAAAAACACCATTTTTCTTCGCAATATTAAAGTTAAAAAACATGTGCACATCTTTTTTAAAGCTATGGGAATCATTTTGTACTTGGCGGCCAGTCAAAGGTGTTCACCTTGAAAAGTCCGCCAGTGGTTTTCATTATGACCACTACACAAATTTCTGCGACTACGGATAGATGGTTCATGTAATGAGAACTATTACCCTCTAAAGTAATTATAAATTGCATAAGTTTGTAATATAAATGGTAAAAAGGAAAGAATAAAATTGGCAAAAAACATGCTACAGCTCCTTTAAGCAAAATATTGACCAAACATGTGTGCCAATAACAGTTTTACACAATAACCTAAAGAAAAATAGAAAATATTTGAACGACGGCGCTAGTTTTCTAAATGAATTAACATTTGAATTCAACACACAAACAGGCACACACGCACACATGTAAACGTCTCCCAATTGACGCATTTCCACCCTGGGATGTTGTGCAATGATAATCATGACATAAGTGAAATCATTTTGAAAATGACATTAAACCCTAATAATAACACACATACGCACGCCCAAACACGCACACACACATGTTGTTTTAAATGTCTATTGAGAGTTTGGCTTGCCAGAATAGAGCAAAGGTACTAGCAGAAAATAATTTCAACTTCAAAAGTTTCCGCTATCAATTAGGTATGGAATTAAATTATTTTAAGGATTGCATGTAACATAATTTTTTTTCTCATATCAACTGTAAAATCATATACCCTAGGCTCATTTTGTTGGAATGGTAACACTTCATGACTTCGGAAGTTACGAACATGTTACATGGAACCTTATACTTTAACAGTTCAAGACAATATGATTACCGTTACATAAAAATTCAAAAACTTGCAAAATGTTAATCTGTGGGTATGAATATGAATACAGTTCAATGAAGTGAAACATATGATAGTTTCAGCGATTCTGCAAAACAATGGAATATATATTCTTCCATTATACACATAAAGTCACTGTTTCGTTTCCATAGAAACTCAAACAAACACAAGAGTCATCAGAAGATAAAATATCCAAACGGTCCCTTATTAACTCAGAGTGCTTTATTAGCATGTATAATCGATCTTTGATATAAATGATGATAGACTTTTTAATTATGTTAGTGGATAATACACGACATGAATAGGTTTCAGAAAGATATGATGAATGGTTATCAATCTCTTCTCAGGAAACAACCAATCTATCTGTAAAGGTGAACAGAGTCAAATTCTCGTTTTTCATGAAAACAAACAAAAATAATAAAATTTTCAGAAATCTGAAAATATCAAGAGGCACCACTCCAGTAAATTTGAAATACATATGTAAAGTTTCAGACAGATTGACAGAATAAACCCTGTATACTCCCATGTAAGGCGGAGGTTTAATCAAAACAGTTCGTCTGTAATTTTTGGAGAACTTATGATTTTAATATGCAGTAATACTTATAATAATACTCTCATTCAAAAAATACATATGTATATGTTCAATGAATGACCCAAATTCGGCATTCATGGCAGCTAAAAATTAGATGTATGGTTATTACATTTTACCGCATTATGTATTACATTTTACCGCACCTTTTAGTAACATTTTACCGCACCCCCTTATTACAATTTACTACCGCAGTAAACTTTATTACATTTTACCGCGTTTTTATTACAATTTACCGCAGTATTACATCTTACCGCGTTTTTATTACAATTTACCGCAGTTATTACATCTTACCGCGTTTATTACAACTTACGTCGTAACATGCCCCCTCCACCCAATACCTTTTGACAGTAATTTCCATTTTCTATCCAACGGTAGTACAATTAAGAAAGTTGAAAACGATGACCACTACTTTTACACACATCACCAGACGAGTGTGGCAGATTCTAAAGAGTTTAAGAAAGTTGTCAAAAAACGATGACTAATTCCTATACATACATCACCAGACGAGTGTGACATTCTATAGAGTTTTCAATATGTTTTGGAACCGTAGCAGAAATCATGATTCAATGGCTTGTGCTTTTTAACACATCATCCTATTTGATAAAACAAGGTTAAAGATGTTCAACGAGATACTGACTGAACACAATTTTTTTAGTACAAGTTTCTAAATGCGAATATTCTTGTAAACGAGTGTTAATATAATTAAAGACTACTTCTGATTGTCAATTCCTGTTCATTCATTAATCACAGAACTCGAACAGAACTTAATAATTTCACACAAAAAGAAGTGATGATGGCAGAACAAATTTAGTGAGCTATACGGATATCAGTTTCTTTTTTGGTACAACGTTTCACTGAAAAACGTCAACATGGTGATAATTCTCAGAAGATACAGACTTGTGTCAATATGAAGGATTTCATTGTGAGATGTTTGATGAATGGCCAGGAAGTAGCCCAGAAACGCCGTGTTGATAATAAAGACGTTGCAATCCATGTATCATACGTTGTTGCAGATTGCTTTTTTAAAACTATCTTTTATTCAATTAAACAGGAAAATAGATCAACAATGTATTTAGATAGTGACTATACGTAACATGGTTATATCTGGGATCTGTCATAGTATTAATTATTATTCTCTTTCGGGACTAGGCTCTTACGGCATTGGAACCCACACCCGTAGAGTCAGGCACCGACCTTCCACACAGACTGATCCAGCAAATTACCCATTGGGCCATCGTGCAACTAGTATGGTCCCAAATATAACAATATCACAGTGTAAACAGGAGATTTTGAGATAATGCAATAAAGCACATCAATGCAACGTAAAGAGTAAAATTTAGTACAGACAGTATCCATGTCCCATTAATACATTGCTTATAAACGTGAGGAGAAATAATTCATGATCTGATGCTTCCACATAACACCCAGCTAAATCAACCTTCTTTTCTTGCGATTGCCTGTGTAAGTGTAAGCCAAAATAGAATACAAACCTTAACATGAAAATGTTTTCCAATGTCTCTTCTCTCAATAGTGGATAAAATGCCGTTTTCGAAGTGTGCATCAACTTTATTCTTTCTAATTGTATCATATGCAATGGTTATCTTAATAACGCTAGCCTTTAAAATGAGGACACTTGTAAGGACATTCGTTTTAACTGGAAAGTGACCAATAAAGAGATTGACGTTATTTACTGAATAAAAGTGTAACATATTATTTAATTTAAACCCTATTTATTTCTTCTTCAACCTAACAAAAATTATATTTATCTGAGTGGTAGTGACAGGAACATGTTTACACCACTTATGACAGAACAGAGTGAGTGAGGAAAAAGTGTCTTGTTATTCTAGATTCGGATTTAAATATGTGTATAACTCTGAATCGAAGGATATCTTGATTTTGTGTTTTATTTTTCAGGAATCTACTGAAAAAGAATGGCTGATAGCCATGTGTGAAAGGCATTTACTCGTAAACATTGAAAGGATATCTGAGAGGATGTCGCATCCTATTCAATTATCCATATATTTTACTTTTGTTTATGTTATTCAAGTTTCAAACATTCACTACTTTATGATACTGTTTGAAATGTATTATTTCCCCCATTCAACAGTTTATCAGTTCACTGCATTCATAAAAGTTACAATGTAACAGTTTACATTTGAGAATAATTTCATTTCCTGATTGTTCATTAAACATAGAACGTTTTTAACAATTTCGCAAATGATGAAGTGAAGATAGAGAACAAAGTGAGTGATTTATACACTGAGCGGATATTAGTTTCTATTCCGGTATAAAGTTCACTGAAAAACGTCAACATGGTGATAATAATCAGAAGTCGAGATGACGGATTTCATTTTGAGATGTTTGATGAATGGGCATGATGTAACCATGAAACGCTGCGTTGCAAACCATATTTCACATGTTGTTGTAATATTTAAATAAAGTATGCTCCAGTAAACATGACTTTAAAACTACATACAATTTAGATAGTGAACACATCTGACATTGTTAGATTTGGAATCACAAATTCTGCAATAGTACAAAATCTTGTATTTTTCGGGATATAGAGAATTTAAAAAAATCTATGATGCAACAAGATGTTCGTCTTAGCATATCCAGTCAAGCCCGTAACATTCATCCTTTATTATTTTTTCTTGTCGTGAGAGTGAGTTAAATAATAATACTTAATACTTAATAAGACACCACCACTGTGTTAATCTAAACTGTATGTGCTGTTTGCCTGTCGATTGGTGCTCATTGAAGAATAATCCAATCAAATGAATGAATAGGGAAATGACGTTGACATTCTTCTTATTTATGTGATAATGTTGTCCCTTCTTCTTTCAATCTAATGTATCAGATGTAAACGTTATCTGAGTGATGCCAGTCATTAACTTGACACAATAAATTATTTCGTTTTAGCTGCAATGTGACAAATGAGAGCTTGAAATTATCTTCTAAATATTTCTGAATACAGTAGAATTGATCCTGAAATTTTCCTTGCAAAAGTCACATATTATTCAGATTTAAGAAACTAATTATTGCTTCTCCCGACTTTAAAATCTTTATATCAGAATGATGGCGGGAAAAAACATGCTTACATCATTTGGGAATATAGAGTAATTACTCACATATGACGGAAATAAGTTTGTACAAATGTTACCCACTCAGCGACACATCAATCGCAGAATTTATTTCTCCATTAGGCAACTAATGATACATTGATGCCAGAACGAAGAACAAAGTTTTTTAGTACTGCAAAGCTTGAGCTGGATGATTGTCAATATGTTGTTTATTCTCAAAACTATGTTTTGTGTAATGTTCTGTAAGAAAGTTTTCTTTTCTCTGAGGTCTATTTTGCCTAGAAGTGTTAGTGCGCCGTTGAACAGCTGGAAGTTGGAAACCAGGCACGTTAGAAATGCATTATTAATTATTATTATTATTATTATTATTATTATTAAGAAAGTACTTCATGTAAATAAATATAGCCTTCAAATCCGATGTCAATCAAAGTGAGATTGATACATGAAAAGTAAAGGATAAAAAGTGTGTCTGAAAGATACGTTCTCCTTACACCATGTGCATGCAATGAGGGATACTTCTTTAGGGAAGCATACTTCTGGATACTTCTGAAAATTAGTAAAAACTCTGATTCGTCATATCAGGTGACACGTTATTCAAATACATGTCAAGAAAAGATGTAATGCGTATGCGGCAGATCCTAAAGGATCATTAGTCCTACTTTTCTTCTCCATTCCAAAGAGGAAGTGGTGATGACAACTGAGTGATGTTGACAGGAAGTCTATTTTGGCACATCCTCGGATTTAAATCGTTTATAACTTTGAATTGATGAACATCTTGATTTTGTGTTTCATTTTCTAATTAGGAAAGATATTTTGAAGGTCATTTAGTCATATAAAGGAAAAATGGATAAAAACAGGAAAATTTATGGATGTCTGAAAGAATGTTGGATCATATTCAACTATCCATATATCTTAAATAAATATTCACTATGTTAGGATACTTGTTTCAGACACATAAAAAAGTATCATATCATAGTTAAAATTTCATCAGTGCCCTGTATTTATTCATAACAATTTCATTCAGTAATGTTTGGAAACAATGTGAGACAATTGTGTTATGAAGCAGTTGGTGTTTTAAATAAAGTCGAAAGTTGATACAGATATTTTCAATAACATTGTGCATTTGACCTCAACTCTCAACCACTTTTAGGCATTAGAACGGAATAACATTTGCAAAAGTTTGAGGTTTTATTTTTGGGAGATATGGTATATTAATCATGTACTTTCATTTATAATCCTTTAATGTACTTGTGATGGAAGTTCTCATTACGTCAATACGGACACTTTTATTACAATATTAAGGAAATTGGAATAAACTGTTGACTCCTGTTGATTTATCTTTCCATGTTCCGATGCTTTTGATGCCCCAATCTGACAATCTCTGTTTGTGAATGATTTTTGTGCATAAATATTGCCATTGCAAATACAGTTATTCAATTGACGTCTAAACGAAATGGAAATCATATGGTATTTGAACTTTACTCAGGTAGGTGAACATACTTTTGGGATGCAAATGTACACTTAGCTAGAAATTCGTCTACCAGTTAATTACCTACATTCGCCAAAAATCAAGAAGTAAAATAGTGTTTGTTATGTCTAAATTTGCTGTAATGCTGTATTAGATATATGTAAATATGATTCTACCATTGACACATATTGCCCTTTTATCAAACATGTAAAGTTCATAGTAGTATCATCATTGTTGACATATCAAATTTCATTAATCTTTTGCATGGAGACTTTTGTAATCCATAAACCAATAAATATTGGAAGTGTATGAAGTTGGCTTAAACAGATGGAAAGAAAAGGGGAAAAAACGAACATAGAATAACCTCTCCTCCAAGGTTTATGTATTTTCTCCAGAGCATCCATGCAGTAACTCAGGCAGTAACTCATGCAGTAACTCAGGCAGTAACTCATGCAGTAACTTATCTTGGCCAGATCGATGGACATCAACTCGCGTGATACATGATAGCAAACATAGGGCTTGGCTCATCTGTCTGTTCGATTTCATGGCTTAATGCCCAGTGCGATTTATAGTCCGGAAAGACATTTGTTGGGTGCTAACCACAACTACAAAAAGGGAAGGACAATAACTTAAGCTCAGTTTAGAAGATGTTGACAATAAGGATTAAGTTGCACATCCTCTGGTCCTTTAAACGAAGACGTTGTGTTTGCATGAATTACATCAAACGATTACTAGGCTTCAAGAGACATGTCACTTAAAAAGTTTTAGAAGGCAGAAAGTTAAATGAGATACTATTTATATATATATATATATATATACCATTTGTAGAAGGATAGAAGTTAGGTTAGAAGTCAATTTGGAATTAAATGAACACTCAAACTGGGATCATGAGATAACAGTCAATTGTAACCCACTTTGAATTTAGCTGTTGGTTAATGTCTCGTAACTACGATATAAATATACAATGGTGTGTAAGATTGGAAGCCAATCATGCTTTAAAGGAACTCTCCAACGCAGATCATGAGACGACAGCCAATTACAGTCTACTTAAAGGGTAGCTATTGTTAATTTGTCGTAACCACAATATACCATATAAGGATGAATATTTAGATTGGAAGAAAATCGTGCATTACAAGAACATTTCAACACGGTTCATGTAACAGGAGCCAATTGCACTCTACTTTAAACTTGGCTATCTTTCGGACCCATGATATAACATTTAGGGATGATGTATCGTTGGTTTGGTTAACCATTTACATATTGCATTAACTAAACATTCATCAGGGGATCGTGAGATAATAGTCAATCAAAATTTACTTTTAACTCAACAGATGGTAAATCTTTCGTACCTACGACATCTAGGGATGGTATGTCATTGGCTTAATCAGTAATTATTGTCTTGCACTTAATACATATATGTTTAATCTGTGATCAAGAGATGAAAGTCAATCACTTAGTTGTTGGTTAAGGTACACATCATCCATTGCCAATTTCAAATGCAGTTCAACTGTCAGATGACACATAACGATTTTCCTTGAACGTAGACAGCAATCATATGAAATATATCTTTTCCGTGTATGGCGATTAGTATTGATTATTATTACTTTTGTAACTGACAATATTGTCCAAATGTATATGAACAGCAACTAAATGGTTAGACTACCACATTATGCTTGAACACTGACATTTATCAAAACGGACCATATGTCACCCTGCATACGCAATCATACCCAATGTCAAACATATGACAAGTACTCATTTCAAAGAAAGTCTGAAAATAGTATTATGCTTGTGCCGAAACTACTTAAATATTTATGGCATAATACACATTATTAACCTATATCTGTCTGTTTGTATTTGTTATATATGTCTTTCAACAATTACTATACATTTGATTAATTCTTGGTATTCATAAAAAAGCGACTTTCACCATTATATTGTCACTTTACTGAACTAGCTTTAGTGCCAGTCAATAATGTTGATAACATAACGCAGTTTATAACTTTTGACGGAATGTGACTCCCTTAAAAAATCAGTGATGCCAAGTTTGTGAATGCAGGCTATAAGTGTCCATCAATATTACATTTTAATCTCTACATTTATAATCCGTTTTAAAATTAATTAAAATAAACATCACTCCTTAATCCCACAAACAATATATTTATATCTTATTGAACCTTAAAACTGAACAACAATATAAACGTTAATACGAGTAATCCTGTACTTACCACTTTTCAACCTGCTTGCAAATAGATGAAAGAATCCAGGCTCAGTTGCATCAAGGTAACTACATATATCCAATATCTCGGGAATATCACAATCGTCAGTCTTAACCACCAACATGCGTTGTTTATGAAGACTCGTTGCAGTCAAACTCTTAAGGATATCCTGGAACTCTGGCCAAGTCTCCTCGATATATTTCTTTGATAGAACCAACACAACACGTTCACTTAGCATCACTGCACACAGGAGGTTCTGGGTTATACTGAGCCTCCTGTTGAACCTCTCACACAAATGATACGTCTTGTATTTATAGGGCGGACTCTCGAGCCTATCCACTGTCTTCCTGACCCACTCGACATCAGATGGGTTGTGAGAGAAGAAGATATGGTACCTGTGAAGGTAGAAATGTACTAATGACATTGCTTGTTTAATGGCACAATAACCTCTTCCAATTACAAGTTCAACACTGCTAGAACTCTCCTGGAGTATACAACCTAGCATCCATTTTTTCCGCTCAAATATGTTGATGAAATGTAACTGTTTCTCTCAAAATGAAATGAAAATTACAAAATGAGTGTACATGGTTCGGTTAAGCCATGGGAATCGTTTTTGTAATTTGAAATAATAAAATATGTTCACTTTAAAATTGCCCCCATGCAACACCGTTATTCCCACTACGGATAATTGGTTAGTGTAATAATAAATGGGAAATTTGAAAAAATAAATTTAGCAAAAAACGTGCTACAGCCCCTTTAAGTCTCTGTATGATTATCTTTTAAACTGTCTTCATGGTCACTGCTGTACCACTTCTTTTGGGTGAAGATCAGCACAATTTGAATAAATCACTTGCCAAACAAGTGTCATATCCCCTGCCTCTGTGTGGCTGCACTGTATTTGGGATACACACACGATGGATATGAGTTAGGTGAGTGAGTTTAACGCCGCTTAGGCAATTTCGCAGCCATGACAAAGGATGAAAAGCTTATACATGGGACTATAAATGATGCTGCATTGTATCTTGAAACAAACTTATTTTAATTTTGACCTTGAAAGATACGATATTTATAGGAATTTAGCAAACATAGCACATGCATACATAACTAAGATTTAAAAAGTTCTCCCTGCTTAAAATAGAATAAAATCATTTGTGATCGGAAAGCCCATTTGCAACATGTCGACGGACAATCAGCATATATTTCAAGGGCATCATTTGGAAGGTAATCAATATGAACAAGGAGACATGGTGTCCTCCACTACTAGCAACTATTAGATTGTGTCTAAAATAGGTCACCTGTAGAGGTCATTAAGGGACGGAGCTTCCAGCTGGACATCGTCCTCCATGTCCACATAACTGTCCATATAACTGTCCACACAGCTGTCCACGAGGCTGTCCTCAGCCAAGGACACGTCTTCCCTGTATAGCTGATAGCCATTCTCGCACTTGTAGTCACCTGTCAGGTATAGTGTGTCCTCTTGTGGGGTTTCTCGTGGTATAAGGATCTGGTGGTCTGTGGAGAAATGAGGTGAGTTGTATATATTTGTAAGTACATAATACCAGAATCTGCAAGGTTCAGTGTCATATCTTTTGGTCTCCTGGTTTGTCAGGATTTGGTGATCTGTAGCCAAAGAAAATATTTTTATAAATGTATATCTAAATATAAGAAAAAACAAAAACTTCGTACGACATACATGTATGCTTTAGTTATTATTTCAAAAGCGCTGTAGCACTTTTCCTAAATTTGCCATACATAATTAATTACACTTAGCCGTATCCATTAACTGGATTCGAAGAAAATGCTACAGTGGTGTGGAAATCTTCAGTGTGAGAATTTGAGACTTCTGACAGCAAGAGTGTTTAGGTATGCCTACATCAGTCAGACCACTTAAACTACCTTCGAGCGTCCATTTTAATGTGAACACATTCAGATGACAGCTCGATGGCAAATGGACTCGCATTGCTTAACAGAACCATGCAGATTCATTCTTTTTATTGATTCAGGAGTATTGTGTAGCCATTGGTAACACATTTATATTTTTGTGAAAGCACTTTATTTCAGTACGAAAATCGTGCTACAGCGCCTTTAATGATGGCTGGATGAGTCGCATTTCGAGTTGTTAGCAAGTCTTTTCAACGGTGGTGAATTCATGTAATAGTATGATGTTAAATGGATTACACAAGGACATGTCAGTTGTAAACTGTCCTCTTGATGGATGTGTCATATCAAATCTGTTGATTTATGGAGAAAGCAAGTATAGGAAATTTCAGTTGCAGTGTGTCCAATTTCTTGGTTGTTGCATTCTGGATTACGTTCAGAGCATAAGGTACATTGTACATTTTCTTCACAGACGCAAGTTGGTCTTATTATCTTATTTTTGAACATCTTGGTTTTTATCTCTTCAGATTTTAAGTATTATTGTTTCTGAGAAATACCCTCACTTAAGATTATTCTTAACTAGTGCGACCTATCTTAGTGCTAAATTCACAGGAACTAATGCCACCATGATTCTCTAATCCACCCGTACACTTAGGGGAAACTTTGGGGAACAGGAAATAGAGTTCGGCAGAATCTTCCCAAAACCCTGATAGTCGAGTCCAAGACCACTTTATAATGAAAATGTCTACATTACGAAATCAAGTATAATTCCTATATATCAATTATATCTACCACAGCTGTTCTATTCATTAAATTATTTTTTATTATTTTCGGGGATAGAGCTGCCTCCCTACAAATAAGTATTTCCAATGTTAATAGCACATACAATGCTTCAATCAGGCAACTTATTAATTAATATACATAGACAAGATAGCAAGACATGCATAATTCATTCACCTCGATTAATGTAACACCTAGTACGATGGTTCACAATATATGCATTTATATATCAACAAACCACAATAACAATAGTAGATTATATTCATGAGATATGTGATGTGTGAAAATGTCTACTAGGTTTCATTAATCCAGTCTCACATAAACACATTAAACAATATTTGTTTTACCTAAAAGAAAACTATACATGTAAAGGATATACATCTTTAAGGAACTGACAATGTTCAATACCCGAGAAGATAAAATTGAAAAAAAGATAAAACATTCTTCAAAGGCATTTAGAACGTGGTATTGTAACGAAAAACGCATCTTCCCTATTTATTTTCAAAGATAGAGAAGTTGTCATTCATTAAATTTGTCTGTCATGATAGTAATATCTTAGCCGAAAATATACTGATCTTAACATTTATTCCACTCGTTTTTATCGTATGCATGAATCCTGGAAAATGGCTGTTGATGAGGAAACAACTTACATCGTCAATGTAAGAGACACATACATTTCTGCACCTTGCACACCAAATTCCCAATGCAAGGCATAACTCTTGCCAGTCTCCATTGCTTAAATCAACCATTAATGGAGACTGTCAAGAGTTATACCTTGCGTTTGAAGTTGCTTACACACTCACCTTCACTGACACTCCTGGATAGACACATTCCTGTGTAGCAGATTGACATAATCCTATTAAATATCTGATCACACAGAAAGGTGAATCATGATCTGTAAAACCATAAGTCGTGTATTATATGGTTCAACCTTGTTAGGAACAGTTCACAATTCACAGTTCACAGAACAAATGAAGCATGAACCTTCGATACCAGCTGCAAGTCACTGTCAAAGAGAACGACACTGCACAACACTGTATATGTATGCGAGGTGGGACTAAAATTAAAATATCACAAATAATCGTAACACATTATAAAATGAAAAATGATGAGTATAGTCTCCAAAACACTGGCAAAACACTACCATATGTTGTTACAAGATCACTGTTCTCAGAATAGCATTGACGAATTCTATCAATCAAACTCAGTTCACATCACTCAATTGGTATTTTGTGGATTTAAGTTCTGTCCAAATAACACAACTGGTTGTAAGTCATTGTAGATTATGTCAAAATCATGGCTGACTCGAGGAGCTGAGTCTTGTATTTATAAGTGCATTGATAGAACATTAGCAACCAGGGTAAAAAAACGTCTGTATCTACATTGTGCATCACTTCATAGGGAAACAACGAACTTTGTAACATGGATTTGCTTTGAGTACCATTCAAAGAGCACAACCGTTCGTCAGGCACTGTTATCCATTTTAGGATGAGGGCTGAGTAGAAGAAACGTAAGGCTTGTCTTTCTAAGCACATTGACAAATCAGTGTCCATTACGATAGCAAAAGTCCTGTCCTCCATTGACAAGCCACTGCGAAGTGACGACCTTCGACAACGCTCTGCCTGCTCTGTTTGACTTGACTACCCTTCAGAGAGCACAAACAAGATTGGCAGACACTTACTGGCGATAATTGAGATCTTCAGAGGGGTTATTACATTGTCCTCCGCACATCGACTGAAGACGATAGAAGGGTTAGATACAATGAAGCCTGGTGTTGAAGAAGAATATATGAAGTGGTGTATGCTTAATTAGGACGCGATATTGGCATCACTTGTGGTTTCACTTGACGTTGGAAGTCCTTCTCGTGTCTATATAAATCATAATCGTAGTGATTGGTAAGTGCTCTCTTATCCTGTAGGTAAGCTTAAAGGGATTGTTAAGATTCCTTAGCAACGCACGTACATGATTAATTAAAGTGCCAATGCTAGATGAATGAATTTGTTAAAGACGTACACGATTCAGTCGTTAAAAAGGAACTATATATGACTTCTTTAAATTGTTATATCCATAAAACTTGTTCTCCATCAGGAACTACATAGGCTATGCAGCATAGAACATATAAATTCAATTTTATCATATGCCCTTTATTACATGTTGTATTAGTTTTGTTATAAATGAACTAAACTATTTTTTTTTAAAACATATATTATAAGTAAATATTGCTAAGTAATATCAGTCGTTTTAAATTCCGGAAGTTAGAATAATCTGTCTACAAATAATAATATGTGTGATAATATGGTACTTGTCTTTTTCAATATGTAGCTAAATTTGTGTGAAATAATAATAATGTCAATCGACTGGAATTAACATTGTGGAATACTTGTTTGACGGTATCAGAGAGAAGAAACTAATAACATCATGGTAATAAGGGATCCACAAATAGTTAGACTAAATATATTCTCCAATACTGTGTAACTAAGCTTCATAACCAAACGTATTGGAAAAGCCTAATCAAAAGAAAGAAATATAACATAATTTGATACATTCTTAGAAAAAGAGAATGAGCAATAATTTGAACAACTATTGTAACCGGCACTATCGATGGCGAGCCATGCGATAAACGTTGCCCTCGACTTATAAGGAACCAATAAGATATAACAGTGTTTCTGAAATATTACAGAAAACGTTATTGGATCATAAATAATATTTATATTGGAAACAAATATATGCTGATTGACAGGTGGTGTTACTGGATATATGACATATATATATATATCTAGTTCTAAATGATTTACCCTCTTTCTTATTTTGAGAAATAGGATTTCAGTATTTATATATAAGTTTCTAAGACGTATTAAAAACAATGTAATTGTATTATCAATGCATATTGTTCATGTTGACCAACACATACTTATACCATTAAGAGTTCGTAAAATGTAATATCTGTAAGCCTAATTGTGTTTATGGACTTGACGATGGGAACACTTAACTTCAATAAAACTAAAGCAATAAGAATCATTGCCCTAATATTGTGACACTTTTCTTGTTCTCTGAAACCTTTAAAAGAGGAAATTCATCCTATTAAAATAGAGACATGCAAAATCCAAGACATGCACTCCATTGGCACCGCTTTCCTGTGATCTAATCTCACTTAATCCTTTCCTTGAGGATAGGATCAGCCCTTAATCCCTTTTCAAATTCAGTGTTGTTTTACTAAATGAAATATGGTTTGACATTGCTATAAAAATGAACCTTATTTTATTTTAAAGATGACAAATATTGACAGTAGGCATACACATTATTGTATTTATTAAAAATAAATTTGTTATGGAAGTTTGGTAAGTATATTAGAACATTCGGGGAAAATGTGATTTTACATAGCTATTTAATTTGCTAAGAAGTAATTTATTAAAATTGTATCGCATTAACAGAGCATATTGTTTAAGTACTTAAACCATTAATAGCTATTAACATGTCTGTAAAATTTGTAAGCCTAATTTTGTTTATGGACCTGTCGAAAGGATCCCTTGATTTTAATAAAATAAAATCAAACAAGTACAAAGTTAGACAATGATCTTTAATCAAACATAATAGGTTAAAACTTTGAAGAAGATACCATTGAGCTTCATCGATCAATAGGATTCAGTGTATATATATTGTGACAGACAAGTTCTCGTTCTTAGAGATTTTAAAAGATCCATCCTTCTAAAATAATGACATACAAAATCCAAGCCATACACTTCATTGGCACCGCTTTCCTGTGTTCTAATCTCAATTAATCCCGAGCTTGAGGACAGGATTAGCCTATACTTTCTTTTCAAATTCCGTTGTTGTTTATTTTCCAAATGAAATAAGAGATAACATTGATTTGAATAAGAATTTTATTTAAACCCGTTACAAGGCGGTCACTACATACACAATTACCAGAATATTATACTTGACAAGGACAACAGATGTCTCAGAGAATATCACATGCAATTGCCAGGTATAAAAGTCCTAGCTCTGAGCAATCCAAAGTTATGGCCAAGGTTAAAGTTTTCGTGGACAAACACACAGACAGACAGACAGACGGACAGGTGAAAAACAATATACCCCCGGAATCTCCGATTCGGGGGCATACAAATCATGAATCTGTCAATTTCAATGAACTTGTCTTAATGAACAAATACGGTCACTACTCGTGGACGCAGTAAGGTTTTGGTGCAATGCTACACTGAATTTCAGCGTAGTACCACCCATGGTTCGCTAGTTCCAGCCGATGCTCACAGGATCCACCGCAATGCATAGCCACATGGCGTTGTGGGCTTTCTCCCTGCCGTAATACAAGCAGCCGCGATATAACTAAAATATTCTTGAAAGCGGCGTTAAACCCCGACCCACCTCACCTCACCTCACCTCACCTCTTCTTGGACAATAGTTATTTTAGGTAAACAATTCAGTACCATCACATTTTCCAACACATTTTCATAACTTTCGCAAATGATGGATTTTTATTTTAGTGAAACGGTCGCTAAATAACCAATTGTCATGTCTGGGATGATAAAATCGTTCAATTTATCCCAACAATCCCAGAGCAACATATTTCAGTTTACAAACAAAGGTGTTGCTTAATTGATTTCCAAGTTTATAATAGAACTAATATGGTTCCTTGGATGTTTGCATGACAATAAACACTACTACTTTTAGATTCACTACAATGTTAACGAGGTTGACCTAAAGTCATACAATTTACATTATAAACGTGACATCAACTGCTATAAAATAATCTACAAAAAAACAACTATGATTAAAAAGTGAAGCTTTTATTACACATGACACCTGTTTGCGTTGAATATTAAGAATGTTTTGCTTAACTTAGTAACCTTTTAAATTAAATTTGATACTATTTTGTTTGCATTATCACAATTATTTGCTGTTACATTATATATGCACAGGTGAAGCTGCTTTATCAAATACAAAGTTCCTAATATTAGTTTCCTGATCTATCAACAAGGACATTCCATGTCAATATTCAGCTGGAAATATTAAGGACTATTGTACTTCTCAATAACGTCTGTTTTTCAATACAAACTAAATTAGGATATTTCTAAGATAATTATTAAATACATACATATATACGTATAAAGAGAATATCACCCATGTGTCGTTTGATATCAAATATATCACGTAAAAAGTTACAAATATCCGAGGCTTGCCGGGGATATTTTTACCGTTATCAAAGAGTGTAAAAGGCACGAGGGCGAGATTATATTTACCATCCAAAACAATTCTTATTACGTTTCAATGAAAATATTGTACATTTCTGAGCACATCTCTGCCAGTTGACTTCCAACGCGGTGATGTCATAGCAATATGACGTCATCATGTTTATGTTGTCAGAATTGTCATGTCATTACTTAATGATGTATAAGAATTGTGATGTCATGTAGTTGACGGTGACAAGACATTGTGCAAACTCTACTGCCACAACGATATCTCCTGGGAGATATCACTTGATCTCACACAAGCGATATCTCCTATGGAAAACAGTTTTGGGTGATAAAGACATATTCTTACCGTCGTCCATTGCTAAAGCCGTTGTCTAGGCTTTAACTTCCTTGTTATAGACATTGCGACAATCTGTAAGCAAAGAGAAATGGCATAAGAAAACAACCTTCATCAGTTGATTTACATCTATGTTGGTGGTATTTAGATGGCTATGTCATTCAATATCAGATTGGTGAGGTCAACACCGAGGAGAAAGTCAGAGGTCAATATTGTTTTGACGGGTGCACACAAGAATTGACACCTGTCTATATTAGTTCACTATATAAACTGTAAAGGGGAATAAACCAATAATTTACACTCTGGAAAATATATTGATGTGCTATTTAAGGAAAACTATCAAATGGCATCATAAGAATAATAAATAATAATAATAATAATAAAGAAAGAGTTTTACACCATTTTCTGGAACTAGAGTCAATATCTTTTGAATCGGACACGGGATGGAGTCATCACAATTGATGTAAGTTAAGATAAGATAATATAAGATAATTCTTTAATGTCCATTGGAAATTTGTTGTACACTGTTTTCAGGCAAAACAAAAATACATAAAATTTGAATATCATATAGAGATAAATATATATACAATACACACATGTATACACCAAGATACATAATTCACAATTAGATCACAGTTAAATCAAGTCAATCATAATAATTTGCTGTTCATATAAATAGCCAATACTTTCTAAAGGTAATCCGATAATTTTTGAAGAAGTATTTTGAATTCTGAAAATTTTATTTTTGTTTTGAACTGACAGATTCCCATACCAACATAGAAAGTTGAAAGTAAGAACACTTCGGATAAAACTTTGATAAAATAGCATCATGATGTTTTGATCTCACTTGAAGTGTTTTAATTTTCATAAAAAATGTAATCGCTGCCTGCATTAGTTGTATATATGATCAGTGTTCGAATTCCATGATAACTTTGAGTCTAAAATAGTGCCGAGATATTTGTATTCTTCAACAACCTCGATATCCTTGTTATCTATGCTTACTTTTGAGTGAGATGGCTTACCTCTTCTGAAATAGATTAGTATTTCTTTTGTTTTAATAACATTCAAACATAGATACTTTTAACTACACCGTTCTACGAAATTATTAATTTCATTCCTGTAACTCATTTCAGATTCTCTAATAAGTCCAATCATCTGCGAATTTAACAGTAAATGTTGTGTCAGTGTTACATCTACAGTTATTTGTATAGAGTATGAACAGTATGGGTGAAATAAGGCAGCCTTGTGGCGCACCTGTGGCTGTCCAAACACATGAAGAATCAGTGCCATTTATTCAAACAAACTGTGGTCTGTTGACCAGAAAGGAATTTATCCATCTAATCAAATTTGAGTTGACATCCATTAATACATGAGGTTGAATGGTAATACATGCTGAGCTGAGTCTACAAATAATATCCTTACATATGAACCACAATTCTCCTTACATATGAACACTTTAGATTTCTTGGTAAACATATGTACAGGTCGAACTAGACTTTCTCAGTCTATAAAAGTAGAGCCTTAAATCCAGTCTAGGTATTTAACAAATCTATAGCTTTGTGAATAAACATAAACTAGAATAATTGAAAGGCTGAGTCTATGGAATATATCTTTTGTTAACATTAAATCAAAATTTAGTCAAAGGTCGACCAATCAATTTGCTTTGTGAAACCAAATCGATTATATATGGATGGTGCACTGATCGATCGATTTAATTACATTCATTTATACACACGTGAATAACGATACACAACTACTTATAATCACGCATCAATTACTACTGACAAACATACCAAACCTTATTCAGAATGTCCAAAAATAAACTAAAGATGCAACACAATCAGCCATTGATAAGCAAACGACCGCGTTGACACTAAGAAGTAATTATTGCTACATATAAGAAACAGCCATCACACTGATACATACTTCCAAATGCACCTATTATAATCACATACAAATGAGTCATTATCGGCCCACATGGTCGAATATAAACTTATTACCTTGTGCAGTTTGAAATACAAACAATTACATTTCTATGCGCATGTCTTAAGGAATAACCAGAAGACAACGCCATTCTAGCTAACGCAGGGTATGATCAGCATGACAAACTTAATATTAACAACTAGTACTGTTTCAGAATGAACATGCAGTGCGCATTTAGTATTCAGTTCTTTATCTTTCATTCACATTTTCAGTTCAGTTCAGACACAATGATTTGTAAATTTAAAAAACGATTTAATAAGAATCTATTATCAATATGCGAGTCTGAAGTAGATATAATAAAGTTAACCTGAAATGACAATACATGTATCCATGAACATAATCAACACATACTGAACAAACGTGATTGTGTGTATGCTAAACGTTGTACTCAATCATTGACTGGTGTATATAGAATTTAGTTCCAAGTCATCATTTTCATTTCCAGTTCTAAGGAAATAATCAAAATACATACTTAAGTCAAGCTGCCACACACAATACTAAATGCATGGAACTGATATACATGGGCGAAATGAATAAGTGCTTAAAAACATTAATCTGATGTGCAATTAACTAAAACAGTTACTTAACTCAAGCTGTTGGCGAAGGTAATACTAAATGAATTGAACTGACATACATAGGCGAATATGAAAAAAGTTCCTAACAAAGATTAACCTGAACATTGCAACTACCTTTCCATACACAAGTCGTAGCACAATCTATAATGTAAACGTAAATCAAGCTGATACACAATTACATTCTCAGTGGAATACCACATCTACATCTCAAAACACAGGTCTATGCAAATAACCAAAACATTATGAATTCAAGCTGCTACACAAATGGCAATGTCAATAGTATTCAATGGAACTGACATACATGGGGAAATGTGAATTAACTTCCCAGCACAGTTTAACCTGCATCTACTTTATTCCTTCTAATTGTATCCAATGCAATGGTTATCTTAATTACGCCAGCCTTTAAAGGGGCAGTAGCACGTTTTTTGCGCAATTTTATTTTTTCAATTTTTCCATTTACAATGATAGTTTATGTCATGTATGTTTACTTTAGAGGGTAAAACATCTTATAACACAAACCAATTATCCGTAATGGTAATAATGGTGTTGCGTAAAAAGTAAAAATTGCATGGCGGCCATTTTATTATGAACACATTTTATTATTTCGAAAGATAAAAACGATTCCCACGGCTTAATGGAACCATGTTCACTCATATTTTTAACTTCATTTTTTGAAGAGAGAAGGGTTTTTAACTATTGTTGACATTATTTTTCGATAATATATTCTTCGACTTATTTCAACGAAAAATGTGCTACTGCCCCTTTAAGTTTCATCAACAGCAACAACCTCAGCAATCAAGCAAACTACATACTTAACCCAGCCAGCTACACTCATGGTAAGATCAATACCATATCCATGCTACTGGTGTATTTGAATTAAACAGAATTAACTCAGAGCACTATTTAACCTCAAAATTTCAAAATCCCCAAAAAAGGTCGATGCCAATAACTCGAGCGCAACCTTAACCCTGGCTGCTACATACATGAAAAGCTAATACAAAATCCATCGACCTGAGATATGTAGCTAGAATCCAGTACAGTTTAACCTGATGATGTACGTTGAATTCAGTACAACATGCATAAAGCCGTTTGTTCGTATCACTAGATTAAGCATGTAACAATTTTCCTATGTTCATTTAGCACCGAACTACTGAAAGTATCGTACAATTTACATGTCAATTCACATATATATAATCAATAAAGAACTTACTCACCCGACATCATGGTTAAGCTAGTATAATCCATGAGCAATAAGACAACGCTTTGTCCACAGCGACTCCCTGAGCAATTCGTCTGGTTAATTAACCAACGTGACATTATTCATTCTGATAGGTCTCTGGGGGGTGTCTCTACGCTAGGAAAACTGCAACAGCTGTACGAGTGCTGTAGAACAAGCTTGCAAATTACACAGGCCCATCATTTCCGTAATTTATATTTCAGTGGTGTCATACCCACTACTCGATATACTGGAATATCCTGAAAATTCGGTCTCCATTATGGAGCCATAAGTAAGTGTTTAATTGAGGATGAGACAGAGACACGGTTGATCTTATGAGACATTCAAAGTGCACGTCTGCGTCATGGTCTGACGTTACATCCTCAATAATTGCGAATAAATGCGGTACTGCATGCGACGTGACAGATCTTCATCAAGTTCATTACATGTAATTTAAGTATGTTATAAGTTGCATGTTGCATTTATAAAACTTAAATGATACTGAAAAGCCCTTTGTACTACTGTTTACTGGTAAAAGAAATGAAATATGAAATACAAATACCCAGACGTAACCTACATTTTCTTACAGCTCACAAAGACCACAACATACATATATACAACAGGAGCTTGTCATAACCAGTTCATTCATCAAGCTATAACAGTCCACGACATTGCCCAAGGCAATTCCTGCTAATCTGGACATTCTGATCAGGACATTGTCACGTAAATCACCAATTGATTTGATATACACCAACTATGTAGCCTTTTTCTTAAAAGGCATGTCCAGGAATTGAAAAGAATGTGTAAGCTATGTGCCGTTTTATTGATTGTTTAAAGGCTATTGTTTTTTATAAGGCTTCAAGCGTGACGATATCACCTAACGGTGAGTATGTATATAAATGAAAATGAAGACATTAAACACATCACATGAATGTAAGACTCTAAACACCGTTTCAAAATCTTGAATCTTGTAGTGGGTCAACATAGAATTTAAATACTAAAGAAGAATAGTGGAGCACAGTGGTGTAGTGGTTAGCATGCTTGCCTCTCACGCCAACGGCCCGGGTTCGAATCCCGGTGGAGACACCAAACATTTGTGACCTGGGTCTTATACTGTGTTGTGCCCCTGGGCAAGGCACTTCATCCACATTGCACTCATTCCACCCAGCTGTTTAAATGGGTACCTGAACACGGGAGGTACGGACCTATATGGTCGCGCGGAGCGCTTAGTAGCGGCACCGAAAGTACAATTCCTTCAGGGTAAAAATTTTACCGCCATTGAGCAGTGCTTGCACTGGATATTAGGCGTTAAAATGTATATTATTATTATTATTATTATTAATATATGCTTACTTTGTACGAATGTCCGTATATCATTTCAATTTCCAACTGTAAGACAGAGTTATTATCACACTAACATTTGATACACTTTTGGGATTGATGATCTTTTACGTTGGGCCTTTGGAACTTTGCAACTTCTTAAACATATGTGTATTTGTACGATCAAAGTTTTCAAATCTTAAGCCATTAAGCTCTTAATGAAATTCAATAATAAACTAAAAACAAAACTAACGTTATTATATATAAACACGAAAATTATAACATTTGATATTCAAACAACAGAATCACTGCAGAGTAACTATAAGATAATTCATGTCAGACAATACCCTGATTTATACCAATAATGTATCTCAATGTAATTCATACATATAAGTTGTTTCACATAGAATACAAAAACAAACAATTTAACATGTACTAAAAGTGCCAAATATAATGATCGTATCTAAAACCGCAACACCACTATAAACATTCAAAATACATGGATGCGTTGATTTGAATGGTATTTCACTTTAAAACAACTTTCATCATCCTAATAGAATTACTTACTTGAAACAACTTCTGCGCAAACATTCGAGACTGCTTGAATCAATGTGAAAACATTATCATTTGTAAGAAACCGCAGGTATCAGTACCAGTATCCATTCGAGGACGTCTCCACAAAAGCTGCAGGCATTCTGGTCGCACACCCAACGTCTCCTTTTGACTTCACTGTCATCGCTTATACCACAAGTCAGTAGTATTGATTCTACTTGGTCTCCCTCTCCTATCATATAGCAGCGACATCGCCCATTAACCAGTTGGTCAATTATGGCTGGCCTTTTATTCCACTACCTGTATTCTCTCAGGTGAAATTACAATTACCATGAACGATGGTGCCTTTCATGATTCATAGTTGAATAAGACAAGGCCTTTGCGGTCATTTCTATGGACAGACAAAGGTAACACAGCTGGAAATAGAGCTGCTATAAACTATAGTTCCTTCACTAATTTTGACTTTGTGTGTGTAGGTGATTCCAATCAATAAGTAACATTACATAACAGAAATAATCAATTCCAGTTTGACTCATGCAACCGCTGTTGTCAAAAAATAGACATTCTCTTGAAATCAAATTATTGATTCGTCTTGATTATTATATTAAAGCAACAAATAGCAAAGGCTTGTTGAGTATAGTTGTAATTAATTCGCATTAATGTATTTAAAAAAAAATGATATTAATATTAATTGAGGAAAGAAAACTTTACACATCACATTACAAAAACTTTATCATTGTGGGCATGATGACGTCATCAGGAATTTGTTGTTAAAGCGCCTTGACTTAATACATGACAATCGTGTCTTTCATAAAAAAACAACACACAGTCACCGGTAGCAATCACTGATTTTGGCAGGTATAGTGTGTTCATGATCAGTCACCAAACACTGTTAGGTGTAATGAATGCACCGACTGGACTTGACTATCTTGCAATTTGTTTATAATCGGATGCAAAATATCAACGTGTAAAATAGAAAGAATATTAAAGTATGACTAGTACTAGAACTACATAACATGATTTTAATTAATTTGCAATTTAGCTGATGTATAGAATGTATTTGTTAATAATTATACCTATAGATCAAGACCTAGTTCTCCCCATTTCCATTCATGATGAGCAAAATATTTTGAAATACAGAATGATGTCACTTCACTTAACAGGCATGACTTATTCTAAAATTGATGGTAGGAATATGATATTGTTGCTATCACATAATGTCATCATATCACATCTCTACATGAAACTATTGCTGATGGACACTATATTATCGATTTTGAATCATTGGTATGATACTTAAATGATAAAAACATGACATAACATTCATGTGTTAGCTAAAAGATACTTTTTAGATAAGATATTTACTAGAATTGTGTATTTTGGTCACTAGCCATTGTTATACACAAGACACTTTTACTTATCACTTATGCATTAGCAATACATTCTATTTAAATAGAGAACACATTTAACATTGTTAAAATAGTACCAATAGTACCAACAGTACCAACAGTACCAACAGTACCAACAATACCAACAGTACAAACAGTACCAACAGTACCAACAGTACCAACAGTACCAATAGTACCAACAGTACCAGTAGTACCAATAGTACCATCAGTACCAGCAGTACAAACAATACCAACAGTACAAACAATACCAACAGTACCAACAGTACCAGCAGTACCATCAGTACCATCAGTAGCAACAGTACCAACAGTACCAGCAGTACCAATAGTACCAACAGTACCAACAGTACCAGCAGTACCAATAGTACCAATAGTACCATCAGTACCATCAGTAGCAACAGTACCAACAGTACCAGCAGTACCAATAGTACCAACAGTACCAACAGTACCAGCAGTTACCAGCAGTACCAATAATACCATCAGTACCAGCAGTACAAACAATACCAACAGTGCCAACAGTACCAACAGTACCAGCAGTACCAATAGTACCAATAGTACCAACAGTACCAGTAGTACCAATAGTACCATCAGTACCAGCAGTACAAACAATACCAACAGTACAAACAATACCAACAGTACCAACAGTACCAACAGTACCAGCAGTACCAACAGTACCAATAGTACCATCAGTACCAACAGTACCATCAGTACCAATAGTACCATCAGTACCAATAGTACCATCAGTACCAACAGTACCAATAGTACCATCAGTACCAGCAGTACAAACAATACCAACAGTACCAACAGTACCAATAGTACCAACAGTACCAATAGTACCAACAGTACCAACAGTACCAATAGTACCATCAGTACCAGCAGTACAAACAATACCAACAGTACCAACAGTACCAATAGTACCAACAGTACCAATAGTACCATCAGTACCAACAGTACCAACAGTACCAACAGTACCAGCAGTACCAACAGTACCAGCAGTACCAATAGTACCAACAGTACCAGCAGTACCATTAGTACCAACAGTACCAACAGTACCAACAGTACCAACAGTACCAACAGTACCAACAGTACCATTAGTACCAACAGTACCAACAGTACCAATAGTACCAATAGTACCATCAGTACAAACAGTACCAGCAGTACAAACAATACCAACAGTACCAACAGTACAAATAGTACCAACAGTAGCAATGTCCCTTGCGGGATCCGGGGACTTAATATAAAATAACTAACTACTTGCTGGACCTCAAGTCTCGATGGCCGAGTGAGTAAGTCGGTCAGTAAGTCAGTTCTAGGGATTAGTACTGACTATGAGTATTTGAATAGTGCTGATAGTGTGACCCTAAATAGTACAATGGTAAGTCACTTATGCACATAATCTGTTGGTCATTGACTTTCCCCGTGGCCTCATACATTCCCAAATGGTCATGTTATGTTTGTTTCCTTAAAAAAGTCAATAATCCCTTGGCGAGATGAATATCAGAGAAATTCAGATCAAATAGGAATTTCAGTTTTCATTGAGAAGCTAATCAGCCACGAGGGCCCCTAAATGAAGGAAATTGACACTGATATCATCTAGTCACCAAATAATGCTTCATCTTCAAAGAAATTTGCATCGCTTCACTATCATTACCACTGACATTGGGTAAATCTAGGGATGAACATATTCTTGAAGTCAGATAAAATGTTCTTTAAGCAGTAATCTAAAAGCAACATAAGATCACACAGCGGGTTGCAAAGCTAATTCAACAGTTGTGAGGAAGTCATGACCAATAGGAAACACAGGTTTTCATGGATTTTAGTTTTTAACTTTCAGCATGTGATCATTATCATTGATTTTATGAAACTTTATTATTAGAGTTATAGCTATATTTATATTGTGCTTTTAAAATATCAGGAATAATAAGGATAAAAGGGGCCGTAACACGTTTTTTCGCTGAAATAAGTTGATGAAATGTATTTGAAAAATAATGTCAGCAATCATTTTTGTTCATTCAAAATAATAAAATGTGTTCACAATAAAATGGGAGCTAATGCAATATTTGCTTTATAAGGAATACCGTTATTACCACTACCGATAAATGGTTTGTGTAATAAGATATTTTACCCTCTAAAGTAAATATAAATGACATAAACTATCATTTTAAATGGGAGATTTGAAAAAAACAAAATTTGCAATAAACGTGCTTCTGCCCCTTTAAAATATCAGGAATAATAAGGATTAATACAGGTCTATTCCTGAAAATGTTTTTTCGTGTCCTGAGGAAGAAGTAAACTTCACCTTTCTGACCTCATCATTAAAAGTAAATGATTATTGTCAAGCTAATTTCCAAATGGATATTGACGTCAGTGGTCATTTAACAGTAAAATATATAGACGTCTTCAGCCGAAAAAGTCAGTAAATAGAAGATCCCTAGTTGTTGATGTGTATGACCTTGGTTTCAAGGATGCTTTTACATCAGTGACGTCTCTGACTTTGAAGATGCCTACGCGAGTGACAAAACTGTTAAAAACTATACAGAGCGAAGACACAATCTTTTGAAATGTGAATTTTTTTCAATCCACTTTTAACATAAACAGTGCAATGACTACTCAAAGCAGGACCACGAATAAGCGTCAAGATTTTATATGAAAATTACAATTTCATGTTTTCATAATTGTAATGTTTGCACGCAAATGACCAATTAATATACGCAATTCAACATATTTCTGATATGATGAAAGGATTGACCAAATTGATGCAGAGGTAAAAAACGAATTCAATTTTTTATATATATATATATATGTGTATATATATATATATATATATATATATATATATATATATATATATATAAACATATATATATATATATATTATTATGTACACTATTCTGCAATATTTGGAACACACCAGTTATATTATTTTATCATTGCGAGACAGTGTACCTAATTGTGTGTTTTTACATACATATACACATTAGAATTTGAAAACAAATTGCAAGACCTCATGGCACAATGAATTAATGTATTAATTCGGGGATCTTGGTCAGGCATCAACTTTGGTTCTTTATCCCTACAATGTTTCTTAAATTTGGAGTGCAGAACATTACATTTGGTGTAAACATTATATGGCTTATTCAAAATCTTGATTAAATGAATATTTTACGTTTTCAACCCTCTCTTTATGAAGATGCGTGTCTCCATGTAACATAAAGCATACTGCTTTATTGACAACAATTTCATCGATTTTACACAAAGGGTTTGATTAGCTTTCTGTTGAACATATTCCTATGACAGTTCTGAAAATCTAAAATCATCTAAAGTAATTGTACATTTTAAAGAATTTTCTTCTGTGCGGGATAAGTGGAAAGTGCGTTCGGCTTTTGATCAAGAGGTCCGGGGTTCAGCAAATTCGTCTGCTGTAGAGAACAGTTCTACATGCAGTAAGCTTTGGGTGCAATGCTAGACTGAATTCCAGTGCAGTACCACCCATGGTTCTCTAGTTCCAGCCGATGCTCGCAGGTTTCACCACAATGCACTACCACAATGTTGTTGAGAGCTTTCTCCCTGCATTCATACTAGCAGACGTGGTAAAAGTGAGGAAATTGTGAAAGCGACAGCTCACCTCACCTCACATCTATACTAAAAGTCTAAATGATATCTGGGATAAAAAGCGTTGAATAGTTTTCATGATTATGTTTCTGATGATATATAAATGTTGGCCCCTCAAATTATGTGATGCATTTACACACAGGATTGTCATACTGAATATCAAAACTCAAAATCAGCATGTTACAATCGTTCGCAAATGAAATACCGTTAATTAATATGAACACCATCTCAATTTTGGTAAATTTATCCTAATGTCAACCGTTCATTAAGCAATGCATGTACAAGGCCAACTGGAACATGATGACGTTGAAGATGAAGCCATCTTCATACAGGTATGTATCTTTTACAACGTTATCAAATATTTACATTAAATGTATACATTCTGTCAAATAAAAGGGATCTAACAAAACATTGTCGAGCCTATGCTAATTAGCAACACTGCACTGTGGCAACAAAAGTCAATGATATGGAACAGCTATAATATTGAACTTCCTTGATGATTTTATTATAGTATATTTGTATTAATGTGAGTATTGTTTCACTTTGCTTGAGCAAAACACGAAAACAGCGGCAGCGAATTAGATTTAAATGATGTAAATGGTAGTGTTATTCATAATGCTGCTGATTAAGTCTTCCTGAAATAAATTTCTTAATTAAACATCGCCAATGTGTTGAAATCTTTTTTATTTTCGCTGAATATTATTTCTGGAGTGGCAAATCTGCTATCATACTGATGATTAAATCTGTTCTGAAAAAGGTTACTTAGTAAAACATCTTCAATGTCTTGAACGTTAATCTTTTAATTTCCCAAGTAGGCACATCTGCTTAAAGCAACTTACCCAAATGGTTGAAAATAAACGAGTTAATATTATTGATATAAGCACATGTGCACATATCACGTTTGCCTAGCAACCATTGTTTCACCGCGACTTTCCGTATTGTGACGTCTGTGACGTCATAAAACGATTGTTCGTGACGTCACTGTAGCTTGCCGTCGCAAGGGAAGTGGGCCGTTTCCTGCCTATGTTTACGCGAATGAAACGGAATAGATTGGGTAATAAAGAAATTATTACACTCGTGCAAATTTGTCTATAGCCCTCGTTCTTACTCATGTGACACACTTCCTCGGATAATAATCTCTATATATTTGAGCAATTTGGCATTTGTTTTCAATTTTCATTTTTGTCAGTTAATTCATAGATCGTATGTTTTCAAATAAATTCTACTCTTGTTTCATAAAAACATATTTGAATCAACACTAGAAGAGATATAAATCAAATATTTAAGTGAGTTGGGTATGATATTCTGATTCGTTTAATGGAACAGACCATCATATTCCTATGTTATTATGTTGGCTGGATATCGTATTCTTTACCGATCTAAACCGAGAATGATATTAGGATATTTTTGGTTTGTCTTTTAATATGCAAATATATAATATTTGTCTTATAATATTTACAAAAAAAGTAACTGTTTTTGGCAAAGTGTATGGTAAAACATATATTTTAAAAGCATCATTCCAAAACTTCATGCTGTCGTGTCTGGGGCAAAAAAAAAATAGATAGAAATTTCCTCCTATCCTCATCAGACAGAATCATGCTATGTTTGGAATTGCAGCAATACGTAAATCAGCATGAGTTCCCATTCAATTTAACAAACCAACACGCGTCATGCTGTCAAAACAGAATGGTAATGGCTGCTATCAGGATATTTTGCATCTATCTAGTGTAACTTAAATTACATGTCGACGTGCCCAAAAGGTTTTAACAGAGATTTAATCTAATGAGTCACACGATCATTAACCAAACATACATGTTCTGTCACAGATGAGCGTTGTAACATGTTATTTGAAGAAATTACCTGACATTATCAATAGGGTCACAGCATGCACGCAGTCATTAAAGAACTAAAGTTAAAAATCAGACCTATTTAATGTGAAGAAATCGTCTAAACAAAGTTGCGCCATATTGATTCAAAATATGCACACGTTAGTTAAAAACGTTAGTTATAATTAGTTGCAGAAAATCTTTGAAATGTGAATAATATTATTGAATGCAATTGCTTTAAGTTGTTTATTTGATACTCTTTAGGGTTGAGGTTAGATGAGGTGATTTGGGGTTAAACGCCGCTTTCAAGAGTATTTCACTAAATCCTGGTTGCTAGTATTATGGCAGGGAGAAAACCCACAACGCCATGTGGTTATGCATTGCGGTGAAACCTGCAAACATCGATTGAAACTAGGGAACCATGGGTGGTACTACGCTGAAATTCAGTGTAGTATTGCATCCAAACCTTATTGCGTCTTTAACAGTTCGCTACTGCTTACAAAGTTGTCTTGCCCCTGGCAGGATTCGAACCCTGGACCTCTTGATCCGAAGCACAACGCGCTTGAGGTATATGCAATGAGGACCAGAGTGAACGTGTGTATACCTCTCAGTTTACAAAGATCACTGACTATATAGAACAGGACATTGTTAAACCAGTTAATTATCAACCGATAATAGTCTACGTCATTGCCATAGGCAATTCCTGTAAAATTGCGAAGTTTCCTTCTATGATATATCCGAGAAAAGAAGAAAATATTTCACCAAAGGAATGCATTGTTAAATGATGTACATGCTACTGTTTATGTTAGTAGTGGAATTTATGTCGTAAAATAAAATACATGAACAAAGAAAGTACAAAGCATTTAAAATAATATAAATTGAAATAGAATACATAAAAACTTTAAAACCTTGTTTTAAAGATTTTTCGTGATCATGATTTATCTGTTGTTTCCGAAATCTAAGAGAAAACCTGTTAGCTGATATTCATATAACAAAATATCCATGGTTGCTAGAACTTAAAATTAAAAGATAAAATAATTTTAAAATGGTTTAAGTTAAGCATAATTGAACCGAAACACGAGGTAAAATCTATGCCTATTGAACTTAACAGATTTAATTTGCCGCAAACTCCTGTGAGCAATCGTGTTCATGAAATTGATCTTTTCTCGTTGATTAGGGTTGAAGGATAGATGCATCCATTGTCTCGTCACACTACAAAGCGTATGGGAGTGTTCTGCTCGATTGCTAACTAACATGGGGTGAGAAAGGTGTGGAGATCTATAAGGGGGCTATGCAACACTGAGAGCTATCGACCAAGTACTTCTAATGGTAAAATATACCAAGACTGTACCTATACAGGTGCAAGTGATATATTTGTGTATTGATATTATGTATATTACGAAAACCAATAACCAACAGGCAGGTGCTTATGAATTGAATTGACAATGAAATAACTTTATCTATAATATTGTACATTGACAATACCACTAAACGTAGCTTCTTTGTGGATCGCAAAACACATAACTTCGCTTGGTATGTTTGGTGAACGCTCTAAGGCACTACTTTCAAGATGTTAGATGTGCCAGAGCCTCTAGTGTAGTTTGTAAATACTTTGGAAGTTGACAGATATGTATACTTGCAGACTGTTGGAGATGATAACCTCTTTTACAAGGTGACTCTATGTTCCATTTCTACAAGCTATACCTCCTGGAAATGATCAAGCAAAGTTACACATAGTTGCAACATGAGTTGTATTGTCCAATGGTCGAAGGAAAAGAAACCAGCGTCGAACAGTTTGCCCAATAGATATCAGGCGCTCTACAAAATGTAGCATCCTTATTTGTATACATATTATGATATATTAATTTATTATGTAGTCCGAGGTGAGATGAGGTGAGGTGAGGTGATTTGGGGTTTAACGCCGCTTTCAAGAGTATTTCACTTATATCACGGCTGCTAGTATTACGGCAAGGAGAAAGCCCGCAACGTCATAAGTTGCCATGCCCCTGGTAAGATTTGTACCCCTATATAATTTGAAGTTAATACTTGGTTAAATATTATATTATAACTAAAGCCTATATCAAGCTGCCCCTGGCAGGATTCGAACCCCTATCTAAATTGAAATTAATACTTGGTTAAATATTATATTAGAACTGAAGCCTGTATCAAGTTACAGTTACGATAACCATTATCTTCACTATACAGAATGGTGATGGAGTTCTGAATTAACTTAATTGAACTTTTATTAACCTCAGATTGCAAACTGCAACACAAGAGGTACATAGACATATTTACATTTACACAACACAAATCATTAGGGCCATGTATAAGTACATAACCACAAAAAATGGTTGCAACTGAAACTGCACAATTATCACATTTGATACCTTTTCAGGTGAGATGAGGTGAACTCAGATGCAAACTATCAATAATGAATATTATTATATTCCCTTTATCAATTTGAATGTAGTTTATGTCATATAAAGAGCGTATTTAAAGAGTGTTTTATGTTCTCATAACATAATACGACAACGATATATCAATCTCAAAAACAAATAGTTACTTCGAATGACATTCCACATCAACTGTGTTAAACAACACTGATAGACAACGCTTGTATCACTTCAAACTGCCATTTCTAACTCGAGGCTTTCAAACAGAAGCTGCAAACACCCTCGACATCCAATGTCTTCTATAAAATCCACTATCATCCTTTATAACAAAGTATGTGATATTGATCCTTTGCGGTCTCTCGGTCCTATCATATAACAGGGACATTGCCCATTTAAGAGTAAGTCCATTATAGCTTGCCTTTTACTCTGCTACCTGTATTCTCTCAGGTGAAATTACAATTCCCGTGGACATCGGTGCATTTCATGTGACATAGTGTCATTAGACAAATCCTTTGTTGTCATTTCTTAAAGCGGACAAAGGTAAACCCATTATGGAATGGAGCTGTTAGTCCTTCATATTACTGACAACATTGGTCTGTCTATTCATCATGACTTTAAGGTAAACTAATGAGACTAGTCCAGGTGATTCCAATCAATATCTAACAGATAATCAGTTCCAGTTTGGTGTCGGGATCGTGTTTATAATCAGATCCAGTCGAGTCTCTGATGATGTGATGTGAGTCTGTCATCCTGATGTCTCTTGATGGCGTATATCAATGATACAAGCAACGAATAGCGAAACGATTGTAGAGAATATGTGTTGCTGAAACTACAAATTTCAATCAGGTCACTAAAGTCATTTTCAAAACAAAACTTAATACCAAACTGCCGTTATAATATATCAGTGACCTAATTAACATGTAACAGTAACATGGTATGATTGCATAATGATATATCACCTTTTTATATCAATCAATTTGTATGATACATTATGATGTATATGATTCAGGCAAATTTTAACAATGAATAATTGTATAAACCATGTTGCATAAAAGTTGTCAACAACAGAGTTTGAAATAGGCTGAATAAATAGGGATTGTGACGAATGGACACGTTCTAGGCCATTGAGGTACTGCACAAGCTAAAATGTACATATCAGTCAGGTTTAATACTTTGATCATTATATAAAAGTGTTGCAGCCCGACATGAATTCGATTACAGCAACCAATATTGACTTTGTATGTGTATGTATGTATATGCATTTGTATGTGTGTATATGCATATGCGTAGAAATATGTGTCTATGTGCATAGGCATGTGTATGTGTATGTGGGTATATGTATGTATGTATATGGGTGTATGTCTCTATATATATATATATATATATATATATATATATATATATATATATATGTATGGGTATATATATGTGTATATCATATGTATTTGTGTATGTATGTTTATTTATGTATGTGTGTATGTATATATACCAAACTAATTATGATACCTGTATTGATCTGTAAGTAATTGTTAACAAAGGAAATATCATCATAATACCTTATAATATAATAGATAAAGCAAACTGACCTTTTCAAAAATTGATATTCCGAAACCGCTCCTTTCGACAATGACAGGTTAATACAACGAAATCTACCTCGAATACACTGCATGCTTTCCATGCAAAACACGCACACCACAAAACTCACGCCTGCAAGCACGAGCAATCACCTGTTACAAACGGCTCTTAGTAAAAAATCAATAAGAAACTCATCCCCACAGTCTCTCTGCAATGGCCAATGTTTTTCCCTCCCCTTTTGTATATATCCCTCTGTATCTTTCTTATATTCTGTTACTGTTTTTCCTTTCTACTTACAATGGTACATGTACATACCTTTTTTTCATTTACTTGTCTGAAAAATATACATTTAATGTAAAATCTAAACATGAACGGTAAATTGAAAATTATTACTTCAAATTGCCAAGGACTCAATAACAAGAAAAAACGCGTAGATGTTTTTTCAAATCTTAAACGAAAGAAAGCCGACATCTATTGTTTACAAGACACTCATTTCACACCAAATCTTGCAAAAGATATCCAAATTGAATGGGGTTCGTCAAAATGTTACTTTAGCTGTTTTAAAAGCACGCTCGGGGCGTAGCTATTATAATTAACGAGGAAATTGATTTTAAAATGATAGATATAAAACAAGATGAAACCAGTGGAAACTACCTTGCTCTTAAAGTTGAAATTTGTGAGAAAACCCTTACCTTGATAACTTTGTATGGACCAAATACAGATAGCCCTTCTTTTTATGAAAATTTATTCAAAATCGTAACAGAATTCGACTCTGATCACTTTTCTATTTGTGGAGACTGGAACCTTGTTCAAAACCCAGACATAGATTATTTTAATTACAAAAACATAAATAACCCAAAAGCAAGAGAGGTTATACTAGCATTTATCGAAGAATACAATACTATTGATCCGTGGCGTTATTTAAATCCGGACAGAAAGCGATATACTTGGAGAAAAACAAAACCTATAAAACAGTCTAGATTAGATTTTTTCCTATTGTCTAGAGACCTAGAACCATCCATTGAAAATGCAGATATTGAACCTGCATACACATCAGACCACTCATTAACCTGGGTCAATTTGAAACTAAAGGATGTTGAAAGAGGTAAAGGTTTTTGGAAATTCAACAACTCACTACTGTATGATAAAATATATGTTGAAGAAGTTAAGAACATAATACATAACACAAAAAAACAATACCAAATAGGATCAGATGATAAAGGAAACGTGTTGTTGGAAATTAATGATCAACTGTTTTTCGAAACCTTACTAGTCATGATAAGAGGTTTTACAATTAAATATTCATCGGAGCGCAAACGAGAGCGGGAAAAAAACGAAAAGGAACTTTGCAAAACCCTCGAGGATTTAAACAGAAACCTCGACGAGGCCAACAACACTGTAGAAAAGCAGTTAATATTAAATGAAATAAATGACGCTAATCTTAAATTAGAAAAGATAAATAGTGTAAAAGCTGAAGGAGTGATAATAAGATCCAAATGCGAATGGAAAGAAAAAGGGGAAAAACCTACGAAGAACTTTTTATCACTAGAGAAACGAAATTATGTCAATAAAGCTATATCAAAACTTCAAACAGAAGATAATAAAATCATAACTAACACAAAAGAAATAGTCAACGAAACCAAATATTATTATAAAAATGTATATACAAAACAAACATGTTCGCCGGTCAATTTAGATGAGCTCTTTCAAAACTGTTAGGTCCCAAAACTCAGTGACTTAGACAGAGATACCCTCGAAGGAGAACTAAAGTATGACGAAGTTCTGTAATCGCTCAAAAATGTGAAAAACGAAAAAAGTCCCGGCCCGTCAGGCTTTACTTTGGAATTTTTCAAATTTTTTTGGTTGGACTTGCATTCCTACTTGATTCGATCATTAAACTTCGCTTATAAATCAGCAGAGTTATCCATTAGCCAGAAAAAGGGTCAAATAACATGTATACCCAAAAAGAATAAACCGAAACAGTTTTTAAAAAATTGGAGACCGATATCCCTACTAAACTTATCTTATAAAATAGCATCAGCAACAATTGCCAATAGAATAAAGAAAGTACTTCCGAAAATAATAAACGAAGACCAACGAGGTTTTATGGCAAATAGATACATCGGAGAATGTACGAGACAGATTTATGACATCATGGAATATGCAGAGTGTTTGGAAATACCGGGTTTACTCCTGCTCATAGATTTTGAAAAAGCGTTTGATTCAGTAGACTGGACATTTTTACGAAAGGTTCTTGATTTTTTTCAATTTTGGCCCTGCTATTAAAAACTGGATGGGTACATTTTATAAAAATATCAACTCTAGTGTTCTTGTAAATGGTTTCTCATCGGATTTCTTCCAAATTACCCGCGGGTGTAGACAAGGAGATCCTTTTTCGCCATATTTATTTATTTTATGTGCTGAAATTCTAAGCATCATGATCCGTAATAATAAAAAGATAAAAGGAATTAAAATAGGTGACAGTGAGTACCTCGTAACTCAATTCGCAGACGATACTTCTTTGACACTGGATGGATCCGAAACCTGTCTACAAGCGTCACTACAAACATTAACTCAATACGCCTCTTTCTCGGGACTAAAAATAAATGCAAGTAAAACTCAAGTCATCTGGATAGGTTCCTTAAAGAATTCGAAAAAAACACTGTGCAAAGACTACAAATTAGACTGGTCTAAAACAGAATTCACAATCCTTGGCATAACATTCACACATAACTTGGCAGAAATGGTAGAGAGAAATTATAAAGATAAACTAAAACAAATAAAGATCATCATGAACCAATGGCTGGGAAGAGATCTTACTCCACTTGGTAGGACGACCGTTTTAAAAAGCCTTATCCTGCCTAAATTAAACCAGATATTTACAATACTTCCAAATCCTAGTGAAATCATATTGAAGGACATTGAAAGACTTTGTTTTGCCTTTATATGGAAAGGGAAACCAGATAAAATTAAACGTAAAATAATAACAAGTAATTACAATGAAGGTGGTTTTAGAGCAAATGATATAAGAAATATAATTTGTTCTCAGAAAATAAGTTGGGTGAAACGACTCTTCAATTCGGACAGCTGTTCTAAACTGAGGACTGTTTCATAAAAACGTATCCCCACAACACACTAACTTTTCTCAATACAGCGCAGAAGAAGTGATGAGGCATGTTTGTAATCCAAGAACAAACGATTTTTGGAAAGACGTCTTAAAAGCATGGGGAAGTTTATTACCAAAAAGGGGGAACTTGTAAAGACGCAAGCTGATGTCCTGTCTCAGCCGATATGGAATAATGATAATATCTGAATTAACAATAAGGTGATTCATTATAAGCAAATGTCAAAATCAGGTATCTATCTGATAAATGATATAATCGATAGTGGCGGTAACTTTTATAACTACACAGAATTAGTTAACAGGTACAAATTTAAGACAAATTTGAGACATGCTGGTATCATTAATGCAATAAAATCATATTTAGTAAAGTCTAGAACTAGATATGCCACTAATACCTTATTTTATTGAAAATATTACTGGCAAGAGAAAAGGTTGTCGAATATTTTATGATATATTACAAGAATCAGAAATCACGGGGGTTAGCTACAAATACAGAATGAAATGGGAACGAGATTTGGAATGTCAAATCAACGAAACTGAATGGAAATATATAAACCAATTGCCTTTTATATTCAATCTAAGTTCAAAAACAAAATGGTTTCAATATTCAATTCTACATAGAATACTCCCGACAAATGATCTCCTGGATAAGATGAAAATCAAAGATGACAATAACTGTAGCTTCTGTGTGGACGAAATAGAGACCATAAGTCACCTTTTCTTTGAGTGTCCTACTGTCAAAAATATTTGGAATAAAGTTAAGGAATGGATAGAGACAAACACACAAGCAAACATAAACCTCTCAAAAGGGAATATTTGCCTTGGATATCCTGAATATAGAAACAAAGTATTGAATATGATCATCACAACTGTTAAGTACACATTATTCAAAACAAAGCAAAATGGACTGAAACCAAACATAACCTACATCAAGAATGACATCAAGAAAGCTTACAATATTGACAAATATAACGCATACTCAACTTGCAACTATTCTAAATTTATGACATTCTGGTCAACCTGTCATTTGCTATTTAAAGATTAATGTTAAACAAATTCATGTTGATATTCCTTTGTTTCACCTAAACTGAAAACTCTCAAAATCGATCGAATCTGAAGCTTGATTAGAACTAATGATGATGAGTTACTCATCTATGTTACCAGCTTTTGCCAAAGTGTTTGTATGCTTTTCGTTGTAAACGAATTTGTATATATAATGAGCATGTACATAAATAAATTAAAAAGATAAAAATAAAAAAATATTGACTTTGGTTTTCCTGTATAACTAAACATCTTTCTGGAGACAAAAACACTAGTATTTCATATTTGCAAATATCAAGAAGTAGTGAAACGTTATTTTATTGACACTTCCTGTGTTAAACTGCTTGATAATAACGCTATCATTAAAATAACTTTTCTTATGTGTACATGTAAAAAGACAAGTTATACAGGGAAACACTTTCAGGAGCAGTACCTATTTTATTATGTATAGATACAGAGATTACGTATGAATGCACATTAGTATGTTCACATTAAGTCAATCAAGTTTGCACTTCATCGACAGCATTCACTTTAACAATCCAATCAAATACTGAATTATAGCAATCCTGAATATAGTCAAACCTTTCTGGAAATCTAGTTATTTGTTTTCAATACTATCTTACCAACATATATTCCTACGAGGTTATCAAGTAACGATTGCAGTCCATATTCTGTAACAAGATTACATACTTGTATAGAGGAGTAGGGTCATGTTTATGATAGACAAGTACAAAATAAATACAACTAGATTTTATCAGCATGACATATATTGTTGATAACATCAACGAAATAGGAAAAGAGAAAGGTGAAAGAACATACCTTCTCCATAAATAACTCTTCTCAAACATGTTGTGTCATGTTCTTGGTAATCAATCTGACCATTGATTTGGGACGAATTTGCAAGCGCACCATGACCAACTGGTAACCTTCAAAATTACGACGTACACTGTTTTTGTAAATGTATATCATTAGAACTGGAAAGAAATCGCAAACATATCCTACACAATTGATGTCATTTAGAATTCATGAAATGTGTGTATAATATGTTGATAAATATCAAGACAGATTCGTTAAATAGTTACATGGAGCTACATCCCAAGAGTTTAAATAAGAAATTAACATCACAGTTAGTAGACTGAATAAAATTGCATCGATTTTCGATTCAAAATGTTAACATCATTTTGCATTTTGTCACTTTTCAGGACGTTTCTGTCATTTACTTTCTAACACTCATCAATGTAAAATGTGCTTGATACTTTTATTTGTCTCCTTTGCATGTACATGTTTGCATAAAACATGCATTCATTAACCGTTGTCATACTGAGGAAGACATGCATCTTTTAGAAAGTGTGCAGTCATGTTATTCCCCATGGTTTCCAACGTTCTCAATAGGGCAGTCAGGAGATGAGTATCAGAGAAATTCAGATCAAATAGGAATTTAAGTATCCCCAGAGAAGCTAATGGGTCGCTAGGGCCCCTGATTGTTAGAACACGAGACTAATCACTTGAATAATGAAACTAATGTCTTATCAACGCCATCAAAAGGTCCACTTTTTTAGAATGTTGTCTCGCGTCATTATGTATGTCTTTGACTTTAGTTAAATCAAAGGATGAAGAAATTCTTTGAAGTAGAATAAAGTTGTTCTAACACTATTTGTCTTATGGTAACATTCATTGCAAAAGTAATTTGATCATGACCAAACATTTGAACAAAGGTTTGTTTCAAATATAGACTTTGCTGGAATGTATTTTTTTTAAAATGGACTAAGCATTGTGATGACAAGATGATATTTAAGCATTCAATTTGACGCAATTATTTTTTCTATTCAAACATTTAATCAAATCAAAATAATATCAATGTGAAATTCTAAATCCACAATTATATGTATAAAGAGTGTAAGCAGGAGTGAGTTATTGTTTAACGCTGCTTCGGCAGTACACTGGAGGAACAACCGTTCTTTCCACTAATAGAAAGGAGTTCGTTCGGAAAGGAAAGAGCGAATTTTCCAATCTTTCTACCCATGGAAAGAGACAACTTTCCACGCCTTTCTGGCTGGGTCAAATATTTAGACTTTAATATATCAGAATCTATAAGTCTTAAAGTTGCACATTATTTTTTAAGTATTTTCAAATTCCCTCTGCCCCTTAAATGCCCTGGTCTTGTATAATATGACGAGGATTATATATCATGGCATGTTTGATGAAGAAGGTCTCGGATCGAATCCTAAACCCTACACCGCAACATTCAAACGGAGTTTTTTTTAAATTAGGGCTTTAGGCAAAAAACAACCAATCAAGTATTCAATACATAAATTGTCTTGATAAAAAATAATAAATACTTCATTGTTTAATAGTGGAATGTCCTAGTTTTTAAGGTGTATGCTTATAAAGTGGTCGCTGTATATATATTATCTACCTTTGCAATGTAGCGCCCACAAATAAGTTCAATGAACGGTATATACTGTGTATGAGATAGCTTGTAATGTGGTTCTTGATAGAAAATGTTTCATGTAGCTACTGGTATTTAATTTCACGTTGCAATTAGGAACCGTAAGATCAACTATCTATGATAAATAATCTGGAGTGAAGGCTTGTTATGATGCGGTCAGCCATTGGAAGAAGTCAATATCCAGTTGTAATTAGCTGTCAAATAAATATCATTGCCTTCTTACAATCAGGACTGAATGTGTTACCAATCATTTGTCCACTGTAACTTCTAATAGTTATTCCTAAGCAATAAATTCCCTTGCACATGCTTAGTGATTACTGATTCAGATTTGATGTGTCTTTCGATTTGGAATTTGAATTAATAAATACGTTTCATTGTGAATTACATCCATATGTCTATATACACTGTGAGATAAGTCACACTATGAATGTATAATTGATAAATATTTTCGTTTGTGTTGAAAACTCTAGTTCAGATATACATGCAGGCTTTTATGAATAACACCCAGATACATAATTTTGTGTATTTGATGTTCCAAACCCTATCATCTGATAGACGATATAACAGCATTCGCTTATGAGGAAGACTGTGATCTGATTCCTGACAGTGTCGTACCAAACATTGTTAAATTTCAGGTTGTTCTTACTTTCATGTTTGACAGTCATGAGAGTCATGTGCATTTGTTCAAAACCACGACCAAGTGTGATTATTATGTTATTATTTTCAATGATTTCAATGGGTTATTGTTAGAGAATTGGCTTGTGAGGACCTGATTATAGGAAATGAATGAGACTTTTAGATTTGAAACAAATCTGTTCCTGGGGTATTAGAACAGATTTGCGAAAAGGAAAGTTAATTCGGATTTCTGTATTTTGTATACACCAAGTATCACCAAGTCGATGATTTCCTGAGTGGACGTACGGATGGATAAAAACAACAAGAGTCATATCTGATTGTTATTATTTTAACGATAACATTTTCTGCAACAGCTTTGTCTATAAAGAACGTGATAAAATGACACATTAACTGCTGCAACGTTTCGTGAATCCGATGACTTCCGTATGAAAATAGAAAACGATTCTGATTAAAATATCACAGATACTTCTGTCCATCCAGTAAGCAATTGTCATGATTATTTTACATTTGTCGCAAACATTATGACGTCATTACTGTTCCGTCACTTATCAATGTATCATGAGTACTTCAATTGTCTTTGTGATCAATTAACATGACTGAAAGAAATCCCACCATGTACAAGAAGACGTCATGAATCTTCCTCTTCGTCTTCATGACGTCATGAATTCACTTTCAGTGACATTTACAGTGACATTATAACGTTTCTCTTAATGTGTAGTCCCTGTTTCCATATACGTTTCACACGTCACCAGAAGAATCTATTTCATCGGAGGGTTTTCTTATGCAAGAACACATTGGAATCACGTCTACTTGTATAATAAGTGTCGGTGTTTCATAAGATCATTCAGTCTGTTCACACACGTCTACTTGTATAATAAGTGACGGTGTTTCATAAGATCATTCAGTCTGTTCACACGGGCAGCAACGATTCAACTTAATCCACTTTTGATTGGATGGAAATAAAGACGGTTCTTCATTTCAAAATGCTCACTGCTGGTGGTTTTATTGAAAAATGAGCGAAAACTGTCGGATAAGATCAGAGGTTATGAGTAACTTCTGACGGGATAGAATGGCCATCTCCATGACATCATGAACATTTCCCCAAAATTTTGTGTTTCTTTTGACGTCATGAATCCTGCAGGCTCTGAATTTCCCGTAACTCCCGGACAGTACATAAAGCATGTAGGTACTCTGAAAACAGAGTTATAAGTCCTGCAGTGTTTTCTTTGGCAACACAGTGAGTATAAAGAGACACACACTCCTCCGTGAACTGACACAGACACAGCTGTTGTTCAACATGGCGTTGTTGAGGGGGAACCGGAAGTTGGTGTCGGGATAGTTTTAACGCATAAGCAGCAGCCATCATAACTGTTAATCTCTCTGCTAAAGATACCTGAAAAAGCAATAATGAAAACGTAAGAAATAGTTTAAAGAAAGATGTCCACATTGACCAGATAACTTCTTGTGTTTAATTTCATTTTATATAAAGTTCTCATTGAAATCACCAAATGTGAATCGTCAAATGGCGTTTCAAATTATATCTAAAAACAACCGAGTGAAGTGTCAGAATATTAAATGATTTGTGTAGTTTTTTTTAGAAGCTCATACCCTTAACCATTGCAAACTTTTCTTATTGGCGCAACATAGCTCAACCATATCAACCTTGATATTACCAATGGTTTTGGAAAACTATGAAAATATTGATTAACATAACCAGTACAAATGCATGTATCCATGATTGAACTGAAGTGAATCTAACTCACCTCACTAAGATAGTCACAATCTTTAGTGTATACTTTAATAAGCTGACATAACTTGTCACAATCTTCATCTAAACAGCTGCACAACAGAAGGTTGACATCTTCCTGTAATTATAATGATTTTAAATCAAATTCATTATGTAACTGTACTGAATCGTGATCTTCATTATTAACATTCAATCATCACGAAAAGTTAAATTGAACTTACATTACTTTCATAATCATTTGTAAAACAAATTTAAATCATAATTGAACAGTTACTTACATATACATCAAATGCTGTTTTAAAAATACACATGTTTTTTAATGGTGTGTTTCATATTAAATTTTCCTTGCTGAACTTAGTACAATGTTGAAGAACATTCAAGGTCAATATTTTCCGCTTTTTCCACAATTGTTGTGATGAACACAGCGAACATAAAAATGACCATTTATAAACAGATTTCTAGATAACTGGTATCATTATACTTACGAAACAATCCGCCATCACGAAATAGTAAAAGTGAACCTATATTCGTTAAGGAGAAATGAAACATTGACAAGGTATTTCATAGCACTCAAGAAAGGGGAAAAGTAATAACTCTGAAAAGAAACGTCAAATAATGTATTGACTATTTCAGTAACCAAAACTTTTTGATAGATTAGCAGTAACAACGATATGGTATTGAATATCTTCATCCATTGCAACAGAGGTTTCTTTTGCAATGAGAATTGAGTAACCTCTGTTGGGATAGAATTCACGATCCAATTATTCTTAGTCCCAGAAAACGGTGTGACGAATAAACGAAAACTGCAAGCGGTAATTTTAGTGTGAACACCTTTTAATGATATGAGTGATGGAAATGGATCAGCGTTGCTTGACCAAATCATAACAATTTGTTTGAGAGCTCTATTAATTGATTGAGGAGAGTTGTTATAATCCGTAACTTTCTTTTTATTTTGAAGGACTTCTATATTTCCGTTAACAAGCGTGCTACAGAACCTTTAATAACCACCTGTTAGCAAGGGTGTGCCCAGAAAGGATACAGTAAACCTTGCTCCGTTCTCCTGTGCTACTGTGAGTATTAGGGGTCTGTCTTCAAGGTAAAGGGCGCTGTTGATATGTAGACACCGACTTAACATTCTCTTACATAACTTGAACAGAGAAATACAGACACATTAATATCGTGAAGTTCAAAGGCTACCTGCGATCTGATTGGTTGAAAAGAGCAATTTTTTTCAATACAAGACCATAGAGTTTTATAAGAAGACTTCTTAAAGACTCAGAGGACTAATCGACGTAGCAATTTAATTCGATTACATTACAAGGTCGGTTATTCAAATAAGAGTTCAAGGCTTCTTAATTCTGTGTTAAAATTCTAAACTATTTCACCGTCAAATGTCTAGTGAAATTTCAGTTTTACTTTGCTCAACCCTCGAGGAGTATCCCTTACCATTCGTATATGTCTTCTCCGTTTCCATCTTACCACGTAGACTCCTGATATCAACAACAGGGGGAAGATAAATGTGACGAGGCGAACAGTGAGGATGTCTGAAAGAAGATAGTGAAATGCGATTATGAAAAGAGTAGCAATACAGACATACATTATTAAAATGAATACTATAAAATGAAATAAACTATCATAGTCACACCATATCCTTGTATAATTCCTCCTCATGGAAAACCTCGCGCCAGTCTCTATCACTGGCTGATTTAAGCCTTGATACATTTCGTCAACTTTTCTGAACCAGCGTAGCACAAAAAGATGACGAAGTGCAGTAAGACTTGAATCAGTAAGTGACGGATGTTATGCTTTGCAGGGGAAACTGGCCCGACGAGGGAGGTTCCTCGATGCTCGCAATGATATAGAAGTTGGAGATCACAAAATCCAATAACACAGCAACCTTGGAGCCATTACAGTGACGTTTTCCCCATTGGTGTAAGAAATATAGCAAAATCTGTTGACACAAGGTCAAAATTTAAAATCGAAATGAGATAAAGTGTTAGTTTATTCGCCCAATGATTTGATTAAAACCTCAAGCTCGAAAACTCAATAACCTTAAGAGAGTGCACCAAACAGCTGTAACATCTCAACAAATATTTGCAACGTGAGCAAACGTTCGACCCCCTTTACCACATGTTAACGCATCGACTACATGATAAATTATAAAAAGACCTTGAAAACATATGTGCTGAATGCCCTTACAACCCACCAAGCGATTGAGTTCTACATTTGAGAAGAAGGGAAAGAGGGAACGTTATTGCATAATTTTAATTGTACCTTGCAGGCACGATTGAAATTGTGTTTTTCTGTTAGTAGAGCTGACAGCCCTTCATATATGGAACAAAAACTATCAAAAAACTCAAGAATAGTATTGTATAACAACACGTTGCCACTTATCCATTGTGTTTCATAAAATTGTATTTGCCTTTAATACATACAACATACAATATGTGCTGATATCAGTTCAAATACTTACACTCAACTGGCATATTCATCCCCAATCGCCAAATATATAATAATTACTAGTTTCCAATCAAAATTAAACTGACTCGTGCCACACGCAGTGCATTATCCGATTATCGATCAGAAATCGACGGTAACAGTCAGTACTCTCGATAAAATAACACAGTTTAAAACGTCGAGCATATGTGACCCCAAACAACACAATTGATATACCTTTAAATTGTCCATGCCAAAGAGCTGTAGGTTACTTTACAAACAACGAAAGAACATGATTCTATTAAGCCATGCGGGTTCATTTCCCTTCGAGCGGCCATTTTAATGTGTTCACATTAAACTGGCCCATCGAAAGTAGTTCAAATGATCTGACTGACGTAGCGACACCATTACACTCAGAGTAGGGTTTTGAATATGATACAATGGTATTATGGTCAATCATCTTGCTGTCTGATCTCTGAAATTCTCGTGAGACATACAAATCTACATCTCACCCTGAAGAGCTCATATCATTTTGTTGATAATCAAAAAAGTCCAAATTAGCCAAGCAGTTTTCCATACGACCTAGTATCAACATAATTCCTAAACATTGATTTGAGAGAAAATAATAGATAATCAACACATCTTGGTTCCTGAAAAACAATAATTTATCCACACCAAAGATCAACGTAACTTGATTGGATTGATTTAGTTGAAACCAATGATCAATCTAATTTTCCTTGGATGGATTTAGCAAGGCAAAAACAGGAACACTTTTTCTTATCTTTTTCTAGCGTGTACAGGTAATTTGTCATATATAAGGTGCACATGATGTTAGATGAAACGTATCTAATAGTCCATGGGTCAGACACTTCAACACTTAGATCATGATACAGAACCCTTACACACAACGTTTTATTAACTGCTTCACAGGCTGCAGGTCGAGTGAAATATATCTCTTTCCTTTGATGTGGGAATGAGCACAGTTCTTAAATCTCACCGACCGTAAACACAACATGAACGATGAAATCGATCGAAAGAGGGCGGACAGGCCTTATATATGTTCTTATAATGTGACATGGAAACTGTAATAATTAGGAGAAAGTTGATTTTGTGACTTCTGTGAATCAGGATAGTCAACTATTGGTATTGAACTTAAATATCCTTCCGAGCAGGACGGACAGGCCTTACATGTTTTTTTTTCTTTTAATGTGACAGATAAAATGTAATAATTTGAGAGAGATGTGATTGTGTGACTTTTTAGGATCAAGATAGTCACCTGTTGGTAAAGAGAAGTGTTTAAAGGATAGATGAAATGACATATGGTCCAAATCGGATTCATTAAAATGGGATGTCAATTTGACAATTGCACGATTTTAAATTTCTGATATCGGTCAATAAATTACTTATATATGGCTTTTTAAAAAAACGCCTAATTTAGCCCCGGCGACCAGAATGAAAGTCTGCGGGGGTGTATCCCATGAAGGGATGACTTCTGTGACGTATCTGGAGGAATTAGTTTTTCGGCGATAGTCATAAGTCAACGTAATTTCGCAACATTTTGATTGTTAATTTCACAAAGAAATCTTCAATAAACCAACTTGAATTTCACATATATCGAATGTTTAGATATCAAACTAGGTAATTCCGCAGATGACAATTACACAATTATTACATAAACATGTCTTTTTGGCGATGTAATGCACCTCATAATATTTAGTGGCAGTGATAATCATCATTAATTAATTAACGAGACTCGGCGGAGTAGATGTCTAGCCGGCCCAGTCTGTTGCTTATCACAGTCACGCCTCAGTGAGCACTTTCATAATGAATTGCCAAATTAATTGCGGTAGTGTTAAAATGGGTGAATTAAAATCGTCTTAATTATCAATTGCAAGTGTATATTTTCTCGATTTTATGCTCAATTGATTCTGATATACAATATACATAGAGGTAATCATCTGTCATTCTTGAGAAAAATACATTTCATCAGATCTTTAACTTATCAATAGAAACAGAGAGATTATTTGTTTAACAGTATCGAATCTGATTGAAAGATAGAGACCCGAAAAATAAATAAATATTTTGCATCACTAGAAAAAAAGGGACATTAACAGTCATCAAATCTGTTTGATGATATACAAATGTTAACGTCTTCACTCTCGTATGAATCTCATATCCCCTTTAACATCATCCCGTTAAATAAATACTGCATGATAAACTAAGTTAGAAACCATGATATTGATTTTTATTTAATTGCTTAAGAAGCACGCAAATACAAATTTCAAAACTGTTAACATAAGACTACAGATTTGAAATTAATTGCATGAAATGAGATAAGGAGGACAGATAATTGATTAAAATTGTGCTTCTTTTTCAAAAACAAAAAGAAACAGTTACAGTTAATGATACAGAACAACTCCAAAATAAATTTTAAAAATTTATATTTATTTCAATAAATCTTCATTAGTTTCAGAATGCACATAAAATAATTTGTGGTCAATGTTACCAGCTAAGCACCACATTTTCAGTATCTTTATCTGTATTCTGGCTAAATTATAATTGAAAATAATTTTTACATCCCGCGCTATTGTTGATGAATATCGGGAAACAATGAAGTAAGCAGTATCATGACAATTTACCATTCACTATCAGTCGTTTGTTCGATCAGTATGCATGCTATAACAATGGTTAATTGAAATGATTAAACACAAACATAACAATGGCTACTTGCAATGATTGAAATAATAACGATTGTTCAATAGTCAACACTAATACATACTTGGAAATGTGTAAAAACAAGTTTGTGAAACTTTTCAAATAAAATCCTAAATACATCACATGCAGTTTTTATCATCAAACCGTGCGTTGAAGAGCGTTACCCAGATGCAGCTAATAACTCATTGGGTTAGACAGTTTCATACTAAGATCATGATACACAATCACTTACACAAGACGTTTTATTAACTGCTTCACAGACTGCATATTGAATACAAGAAATGTTCTTCGTTTGATCTTGGAACGAAGGTTCGTTTGTGGGTATTTTTGCATGCTGTGCAGAACAGATCAAACCGCCCAGTTTTAAATTAGGAGTTTTGTCTTTGAAAGTTTGTTTGCAATAGGATGAAGGCATTAGAGGAAAGATATATTTTCTTCCTTTTTCTTCTTTATAATAAGATATACTTCTTGCAGATCAAACCGAGGAACAGTATATTAAGTTTTGTCTTTGAACTTTTTGCAGTAAGAACAAGATATCTAAGGAATTGTATGCTTCTTGAAGCTGAACAGCAATTAATTCAAATACTGTTGTACTTACATGTGTATGTCTGAACTTGTGAAACAATGAACTAAATAAACGAGAATCCTAGACTTGTGTAATAACTATCATTTATATTTGACAGTTCACATAAATGATTGAACTAGATATATCAACCATGAGAAAAGAATATATCAGAAAAAAGTTTTCATGAGAAAATGGATTATGATTTCTTAATGGAAATTATTTGAGAAAACAAATAGGGGGAAAACGGTCACTGTGAATAACCTAACGTGTTTAAATCTATTTGTAACTATTGCTCTACTGTGAGACATACATTTCTATGCATATCGAAGATTCACGAATCTTAAATACCTGATATTCAACTTCAGGACAATTCTATGACAGACATTGGATTTATATGTATGAGCTGAACGAATAATAATTTAATATATTTCTGAACAGGTTCTTGAACAATTAACATTATAGGAACTATGTTTTAATGGAAATGAAACAGAACTAAATGAATACATATAAACATATAATGTAATACTATCAACTATATATCAAGCCAGCTCTCTCAGTCTTTTGGACCTCATCAGCATGGTGTGTGTGGAACATGTTTGGGCTTTCAGCTATGCAAAGTTTGCAACGCAACTATGCAAAGTTTGCAACGCAACAAAGCAGTTTAAGAGAGCCCCACTCATTTGCATAAAGTGCTCAAACCGTATTTCAACAGTGGGCTAGCGGTTGGGCCTTCACTTTTAGTTCCAGCCCTACAGACACACACATTCGGACCAACTACTAGAGAGCAATGTGTCCCTCCTTACCTGCTCTGTTAGTGTCCACGAAGACAACGATGATGAGGATGAAAGCAAGAGTCCACACCCCGAATGCAGACAAGAGGACAATGGCGGGCTGCAAGGAGAAGACCCAAGGCGCTTGTGTAGATCCATGGTTCACCTGACTAATACTCTGTAGCATGTCCCAGTACTCACTCTGGTCTACCTGCAGAGGAAGGTTCACTTTGTGAGAAGTTGTGAGAAAAACATTTCTATGACAAAATGAGTAGTGTTTTTGTTACCTTTGGGAATTTTAAGTGAGACAGGCCCATTGTCATTGACATAGATAGTCTTTGGCTTCAGCATTTCACCAAGACCCACATAATATCAATTTTCTATGCAGGGTATAACTCGCTCCAATCTCTATCTATAGGTAATTTAGTTTAATCTTGCTACATTTCGTCGCATTTTCTGTACCAGGCCGGACGTGATGATTATATACATGTATATATATACATGGGAGGCCCAATTTGGATACGTCCATACTTAAACTGATATCTGAGAATGCCAGGCGTGATATGTTTATACTCACATTGATGCCATGACACCTGAGAGGCCCAGGTATATCCTCATCTTTCTCATCTATCATCAGGTGCGCCTGCAGGTATCCACGTATCTCGAACTGGACGGAGGCCAACACCTGGCCATTAACGAGATCTGGTAATAGAAGGGAAATATTAGTGTGGTACATATATTTTTTCATTTGTTTTATTTCAAAACATATGGTTTACGACAAGTGTTTATTTTGCATTGGTTTAAGATGTTCATGTATCTTAAAGTTTACTTAAACTGTCGAAATTTCGTAAGGCTAAACTACCATCGTGCCTTGCCGTATCAAGTTGTTTTCCCTTTGTCCAGGAAAATAGTAGTTCATTAAACAAGTTTAACTATCTGATTACATTGTTGCATTACATATTTGCAATCACAGAAAATTTAAATAAATTTAGCTTGCGTTCAACAACAACATTTATTTTATAGACTAAATTCAAGTCTTGATCTTGATGTTAATATGAATAAAACTTATCTGTGGAGAAAATGCATTCAAAACAGAAGCCAGGGAGCTAAAGAAGATGATATTCATGAATTGAATTTAGGCTTTTAAAAAAGTAATACTTTAAAGATGTAACCTTCTCTCAAGTTTGTTTAATTATCAACTTCACGTGAAAAGTAAATGATGAGTTGCAGAAGAAATAACATTCTCACTGGCTCGTGTGGAAAGTACAGCTGCTATGTCACTGCTTATTGATTCGCTGCTTCGTGGAAGACGACCTGCAAATAAGATTACATACATGTTTTTATGCTATATTTAACACCAGATGAAGGCTAAATGTATATGTAATACCATCTTGTATGAGGGTGTTTGCATCCGTCCGGATAATTCCTATCCCATGATCCCTTAATAATATTCATTCTCGTGCCACTGATGACTGGATACTCATCGCTATATACACAGCAAAAGAAACGCGAGTCAATTGTAAAAATTTCACACTTACTGTTAACGGTGTAATCAGCAAATTCATAATATCAGAGCATTCATATGTTGTTGACATGATGTTCATAACGTGTTGAACAGTAGGCAGACATAACGAAAAGTCAATACTGGTGTAGAACTTCTGTATTATCTTGAGCCATAGTCACTCTTGGGGAAAGTCATTTTCTTGTTCAGATGATGAAGGGCCCATGTGCTTTTAAATGCAACTGGAACCTGTGCAAACACTCCCATGAAGTTGTTTGATGCAAAAAAAACTGTCTTTGTTGATGTTGATTTGACGTTATGACGTCATTTTCAATTTCATTCAGAATGGTTCTATGGGTCTCACTTTGGTAAAACTTCAAGGTATTGCATTCTTTCTCGGTACCAAGGTGTTTCACGAGCACATTTACAGTCCTTGCAAACTGTTCAGCATGCAATCGGCCAATATCCCAGTTTCACGTTTTTGGCCAATCAATAACTTCTTTAACATTGAGGCTGAAGTCAAAATTTGGAGTCCTTATCACAAAGAAACATTGGGTTTACAGCACGAGTAATTTTACAAATAACCAGGCTCATGCAGCTCAAGTTACCATGACAACATGTGACGTGCATTTTCGCGAACTGATACCCTTTGACTTTGCAATGGTAACCATCTGTACTCTACAGAACCAATAGCTGAACATGCATATGTTCTCTGACATTTACTATTGATATGACAAAGCACAGGCTGATGTGCAAACACATTAAAACTCGTGTTTCTTTTGCTATTCAGTATATACATGTAGCAAGTATTTGCCAATGTATTGTCTTGGTTTGAAAATGATGATAGTTTATCGGTCTTTTCATCCGGGACCTGCCTTGATTGCTTGATTTAAATTAATTAAATTCTTATTGGCTGGGTATAAATAGTGCGATTTGAGAAAAAAGGCACATATGACATCATTGACGTAACCTTGAAGATACAAATTCCCTGATGACATACTATTCACCAACTAAAGATGAATGGTTCAGTGACAGGTGCTGAGGAGGCTTATTAGGCCTGAACTCTTTATCTACAGTGAGAAAATATTGCTTACACTCTTGCTAATTTGAGGTCACTCGCCCACTGGCAAGCGGGAAATGCAATCAACACTTTTAGGCCATGGGCCGAAAGCCGTAGCGTGTTTCTAAAGTGACTTTAGGTCCAAGTTTTTGGTGAAGGCAGAAACAATATATCAATTTAATCCTGAGTGTTTACTGCTTCCAAAAATGCAATGTTTCACCTAGGATACTTGTTCATTATGAAATTAAGGCATGTTGAAGTGATGAATCAGCAGTTTCGCAAAAGGTCTTCTTAGCCACGGAAAAACTGATTTTTTGACAAAAGTTTGTAATATATTGATCAGTTGAAGACTCACAAACAGACAGACACACAATCTATAATGGGGGCGGCCATCTTTGTTGTACCGGGCAGGCTGACCTAGCTGCTCTCTGATTGGTTGAAAATAGCATATTTCTCAAGGGCCTTCTATTACTGTTTATTAATTAATGAACAAGTGTTTTTGGTGAAACATTGAATATTTTGTGAAAAATAACAATTTTCTACAATATAAAGAAAAGTTTTCCCCTTCACCAAAAACTTGGACCTCAAATGAACAAAAACAGTCCTCGGCCCATGGCCTATTTGGCAAGATCACAATTTGAGACCACACACGTTTAGGTGTTACATTAAGACCTACCTCCTCAGTTGTCGAACAATTTACATACAGACAGAACAATATTTTACTAAAACGACACTGGCCCAAACTATGCACCAGAGCATGCCCCCTCCACCCAATACCTTATGACAGTAATTTCCATTTTCTATCCAACGGTAGAACAATTAAGAAAGTTGTCAAAAAACGATGACCACTACTTTTACACACATCACCAGACGAGTGTGGCAGATTCTAAAGAGTTTAAGAAAGTTGTCAAAAAACGATGACTTATTCTCCTATACATACATCACCAGACGAGTGTGACATTCTATAGAGTTTTCAATATGTTTTGGAACCGTAGCAGAAATCATGATTCAATGGCTTGTGCTTTTTAACATATCATCCTATTTGATAAAACAAGGTTAAAGATGTTCAACGAGATACTGACTGAACACAACTTTTTTTAGTACAAGTTTCTAAATGCGAATATTATTGTAAACGAGTGTTAATATAATTAAAGACTACTTCTGATTGTCAATTCCTGTTCATTCATTAATCACAGAACTTGAACAGAACTTAATAATTTCACACAAAAAGAAGTGATGATGGCAGAACAAATTTAGTGAGCTATACGGATATCAGTTTCTTTTTTGGTACAACGTTTCACTGAAAAACGTCAACATGGTGATAATTCTCAGAAGATACAGACTTGTGTCAATATGAAGGATTTCATTGTGAGATGTTTGATGAATGGCCAGGAAGTAGCCCAGATCTGCTGTGTTGATAATAAAGACGTTGCAATCCATGTATCATACGTTGTTGCAGATTGCTTTTTTAAAACTATCTTTTATTCAATTAAACAGGAAAATAGATCAACAATGTATTTAGATAGTGACTATACGTAACATGGTTATATATGGGCTCTGTCACAGTATTAATTATTATTCTCTTTCGGGACTAGGCTCTTACGGCATTGGAACCCACACCCGTAGAGTCAGGCACCGACCTTCCACACAGACTGATCCAGCAAATTACCCATTGGGCTATCGAGCAACTAGTATGGTCCCAAATATAACAATATCACAGTGTAAACAGGAGATTTTGAGATAATGCAATAAAGCACATCAATGCAACGTAAAGAGTAAAATTTAGTACAGACAGTATCCATGTCCCATTAATACATTGCTTATAAACGTGAGGAGAAATAATTCATGATCTGATGCTTCCACATAACACCCAGCTAAATCAACCTTCTTTTCTTGCGATTGCCTGTGTAAGTGTAAGCCAAAATAGAATACAAACCTTAACATGAATTTTTTTTCCAATGTCTCTTCTCTCAATAGTGGATAAAATGCCGTTTTCGAAGTGTGCATCAACTTTATTCTTTCTAATTGTATCATATGCAATGGTTATCTTAATAACGCTAGCCTTAAAATGAGGACACTTGTAAGGACATTCGTTTTAACTGGAAAGTGATCAATAAAGAGATTGACGTTATTTACTGAATACAAGTGTAACATATTATTTATATTTAAACCCTCATTATTTCTTCTTCAACCTAACAAAAATTATATTTATCTGAGTGGTAGTGACAGGAACATGTTTACACCACTTATGACAGAACAGAGTGAGTGAGGAAAAAGTGTCTTTTTATTCTAGATTCGGATTTAAATATGTGTATAACTCTGAATCGAAGGATATCTTGATTTTGTGTTTTATTTTTAAGGAATCTACTGCAAAAGAATGGCTGATAGCCATGTGTGAAAGGCATTTACTTGAAACATGGAATGGATATCTGAGAGGATGTCCCATCCTATTCAATTATCCGTATATTTTACTTTTGTTTATGTTATTCAAGTTTCAAACGTTCACTACTTTATGATACTGTTTGAGAGGTATTATTTCCCCCATTCAACAGTTAATCAGTTCACTGCATTCATAAAACTTAGTTCAGTAAGTTACAATGTAACAGTTTACTTTTGAGAATAATTTCATTTCCTGATTGTTCATTAAACATAGAACGTTTTTAACAATTTCGCAAATGATGAAGTGAAGATAGAGAACAAAGTGAGTTCTTTATACACTGAGCGGATATTAGTTTCTATTCCGGTATAAAGTTCACTGAAAAACGTCAACATGGTGATAATAATCAGAAGTCGAGATGACGGATTTCATTTTGAGATGTTTGATGAATGGGCATGCTGTAGCCAAGAAACGCTGCGGTGCAAACCATATTTCACATGTTGTTGTAATATTGAAATATAGTATGCTCCAGTAAACATGACTTTAAAACTACTTACAATTTAGATAGTGAACACATCTGACATTGTTAGATTTGGAATCACAAATTCTGCAATAATACAAAATCTTGTATTTTTCGGGATATAGAGAATTTTAAAAAATCTATGATGCAACAAGATGTTCGTCTTAGCATATCCAGTCAAGCCCGTAACATTCATCCTTTATTATTTTTTCTTGTCATGAGAGTGAGTTAAATAATAATACTTAATACTTAATAAGACACCACCACTGTGTTAATCTAAACTGTATGTGCTGTTTGCCTGTCGATTGGTGCTCATTGAAGAATAATCAAATGAATGAATAGGGAAATGACGTTGACATTCTTCTTATTTATGTGATAATGTTGTCCCTTCTTCTTTCAATCTAATGTATCAGATGTAAACGTTATCTGAGTGACGCCAGTCATTAACTTGACACAAGTTAAGGCATTCGTTTTAGCTGCAATGTGACAAATGAGAGCTTGAACTTATCTTCTAAATATTTCTGAATACAGTAGAATTGATCCTGAAATTTTCCTTGCAAAAGTTACATATTTTTCAGATTTAAGAAACTAATTATTGCTTCTCCCGACTTTAAAATCTTTATATCAGAATGATGGCGGGAAAAAACATGGTTACATCATTTGGGAATATAGAGTAATTACTCACATATGACGGAAATAAGTTTGTACAAATCTTACCCACTCAGCGACACATCAATCGCAGAATTTCTTTCTCCATTAGGCAAATAATGAAACATTGATGCCAGAACGAAGAACAAAGTTTTTTTAGTACTGCAAAGCTTGAGCTGGATGATTGTAAATATGTTGTTAATTCTCAAAACTATGTTTTGTGTAATGTTCTGTAAGAAAGTTTTCTTTTCTCTGAGGTCTATGTTGCCTAGAAGTGTTAGTTAGAAATGCATTATTAATTAGGTCTTCAGACTTTAGTCTGAAAGACCTATTGTTATTATCCGATTTTCCTTATACTTATTATTATTATTTGTACCGATTTTGTGGCAGCTGCACAGCCTAAACTACTTACGCCAATTCCATGACACTTTCAGAGATCATAGGCTCTGGGCTGAAGTTGATACAGAAGAAAACAAATAATAATTTCCGGCTTCCGTTCTTGTGCTACAGGCCCTTTAACTTTCGATTTTTAACATGGGAATTTTTTTCAAAATGCACTTAGAGACTTGAAACTTTTTGCAAAAGATGCACAATCATCTTTCAAGCAAAAGAGTAAATCATGAAAAGTCGTACGTCACGTGACTTAGACGCCATTTTGATTTTAGTGCATATTTGTGCATTTTCAGCCTTTCCGACACTACCGATCTTAAAAAATCTTCTCCTCTGAACATACTGGTACTACAAAGCCGAAACTTTTACAGAATGTAGCTGATGCATTGTACTTCAAACGATACGAGCCAGATTTTGCAAAATCGATCTATTTATTTCACAGTGCCCATTCAAAAATGTCTGAAAATGAAAAAAAAGTTAAAAAGTGCAAACTTCAAGGGCAGATTACTCAGACATTTAAGACGGGAACTTTATGATTCTTTCAGGGATCGAAGATACATATGTCGTGTACAAGAATCAATAATAAAATAGCATGCGTACAGTCATTTACGGTCTGTAGAAATGTCGAAAAATCGTCATTTTTCACAAAATAGATTTTTAACATGGGCAAAATTTTCAAAATAGAACTAGCGACTTGCAACTTTGTTCAAACGATAGCTTATGTCCTTGTGACAAAAAAAGTAGATCATGACGAAATCGTAGGTCACGTGGTTTCTATAGTATAATGCATTTCCTTTGTTTCCCTTCGAAAGTCTGCTTTTGGCGGCATGCTCCTTGGCAAGAGGTTGCAGGAACCTTGCATCTTTTCACTATTTTCATTGTATCTTTTCTAAATATCATCTTAGAGACTTGAAACTTGTTTTAAAAGATACACAATGACCTTGCCTACAAATAAATAAAGCTTATAATATTCTTTGCAGAGGTAACATTTTTATTTTTCAACATTTCCATCGTTCTACAGCCTGGTCTGCTTTTGGCGACATGCACCTTGTCAGGAGCTAGCGGAAATATCTGATCTCTTCAACATTATGTAAAACGTGGACTAGAAGGAAAGATTGCTCTGGCTACAATGCAGCAGTCTGAAGACCGTCAGTACTGCCATGGCAGTCCTAGTTATTATTATTATTATTATTATTATTATTTTTATTATTATTATTATTATTATTATTGTTATAATTATTATTATTATTATTATTATTATTAAGAAAGTACTTCATGTAAATAAATATAGCCTTCAAATCCGATGTCAATCAAATTGAGATTGATACATGGAAAGTAAAGGATAAAAAGTGTGTCTGAAAGATACGTTCTCCTTACACCATGTGCATGCAATGAGGGATACTTCTTTAGGGAAGCATACTTCTGGATACTTCTGAAAATTAGTAAAAACTCTGATTCGTCATATCAGGTGACACTTTATTCAAATACATGTCAAGAAAAGATGTAATGCGTATGCGGCAGATCCTAAAGGATCATTAGTCCTACTTTTCTTCTCCATTCCAAAGAGGAAGTGGTGATGACAACTGAGTGATGTTGACAGGAAGTCTATTTTGGCACATCCTCGGATTTAAATAGTGTATAACTTTGAATTGATGAACATCTTGATTTTGTGTTTCATTTTCTAATTAGGAAAGATATTTTGAAGGTCATCTAGTCATATAAAGGAAAAATGGATATAAACAGGAAGATTTATGGATGTCTGAAAGAATGTTGGATCATATTCAACTATCCATATATCTTAAATAAATATTCACTATGTTAGGATACTTGTTTCAGACACATAAAAAAGTATCATATCATAGTTAAAATTTCATCAGTGCCCTGTATTTATTCATAACAATTTCATTCAGTAATGTTTGGAAACAATGTGAGACAATTGTGTATGAAGCAGTTGGTGTTTTAAATAAAGTCGAAAGTTGATACAGATATTTTCAATAACATTGTGCATTTGACTCTCAACCACTTTTAGGCATTAGAACGGAATAACATTTGCAACAGTTTGAGGTTTTATTTTTGGGAGATATGGTATATTAATCATGTACTTTCCTTTATAATCCTTTAATGTACTTGTGATGGAAGTTCTCATTACGTCAATACGGACACTTTTATTACAATATTAAGGAAATTGGAATAAACTGTTGACTCCTGTTGATTTATCTTTCCATGTTCCGATGCTTTTGATGCCCCAATCTGACAATCTCTGTTTGTGAATGATTTTTGTGCATAAATATTGTCATTGCAAATACAGTTATTCAATTGACGTCTAAACGAAATGGAAATCGTATGGTATTTGAACTTTACTCAGGTAGGTGAACACACTTTTGGGATGCAAATGTACACTTAGCTAGAAATTCGTCTACCAGTTAATTACCTACATTCGCCAAAAATCAAGAAGTAAAATAGTGTATGTTATGTCTAAATTTGCTGTAATGCTGTATTAGATATATGTAAATATGATTCTACCATTGACACATATTGTCCTTTTATAAAACATGTAAAGTTCATAGTAGTATCATCATTGTTGACATATCAAATTTCATTAATCTTTTGCATGGAGACTTTTGTAATCCATAAACCCAAAAATATTGGAAGTGTATGAAGTTGGCTTAAACAGATGGAGAGGAATCGGGAGAAGACTGAACTTAGAATAACCTCTCCTCCAAGGTTTATGTATTTTCTCCAGAGCATCCATGCAGTAACTCATGCAGTAACTTATGCAGTAACTCAGGCAGTAACTCATGCAGTAACTTATCTTGGTCAGATCGATGGACATCAACTCGCGTGATACATGATAGCAAACATAGGGTTGGGCTCATCTGTCTGTTCGATTTCATGGCTTAATGCCCAGTGCGATTTATAGTCAGGAAAGACATTTGTTGGGTGCTAACCACAACTACAAAAAGGGAAGGACAATAACTTAAGCTCAGTTTAGAAGATGTTGACAGGAAGGATTAAGTTGCACATCCTCTGGTCCTTTAAACGAAGACGTTGTGTTTGCATAAATTACATCAAACGATTACTAGGCTTCAAGAGACATGTCACTTAACAAGTTTTAGAAGGAAGAAAGTTAAATGAGATACTATATATATATATATATATATATATATATATATATATATATATATATATATATATATATATATATATATATATATATATATATTTTATTAATGTCTCGTAACCACGATATAAATATACAATGGTGTGTAAGATTGGAAGCCAATCATGCTTTAAAGGAACTCTCGAACGCAGATCATGAGACGACAGCTAATTACAGTCTACTTAAAGGGTAGCTATTGTTAATTTTTCGTAACCACAATATACCATATAAGGATGAATGTTTAGATTAGAAGAAAATCGTGCATTACAAGAACATTTCAACACGGTTCATGTAACAGGAGCCAATTGCACTCTACTTTAAACTTGGCTATCTTTCGGACCCATGATATAACATTTAGGGATGATGTATCGTTGGTTTGGTTAACCATTTACATATTGCATTAACTAAACATTCATCAGGGGATCGTGAGATAATAGTCAATCAAAATTTACTTTTAACTCAACAGATGGTAAATCTGTCGTACCTACGACATCTAGGGATGGTATGTCATTGGCTTAATCAGTAATTATTGTCTTGCACTTAATACATATATGTTTAATCTGTGATCAAGAGATGAAAGTCAATCACTTAGTTGTTGGTTAAGGTACACATCATCCATTGCCAATTTCAAATGCAGTTCAACTGTCAAATGACACATAACGATTTTCCTTGAACGTAGACAGCAATCATATGAAATATATCTTTTCCGTGTATGACGATTAGTATTGATTATTATTACTTTTGTAACTGACAATATTGTCCAAATGCTTATGAACAGCAACTAAATGGTAAGACTACCACATTATGCTTGAACACTGACATTTATCAAAACGGACCATGTGTCACCCTGCATACGCAATCATACCCAATGTCAAACATATGACAAGTACTCATTTCAAAGAAAGTCTGACAATAGTATTATGCTTGTGCTGAAACTACTTAAATATTTATGGCATAATACACATTATTAACCTATATCTGTCTGTTTGTCTTTGTTATATATGTCTTTCAACAATTACTATACATTTGATTAATTCTTGGTATTCATAAAAAAGCGACTTTCACCATTATATTGTCACTTTACTGAACTAGCTTTAGTGCCAGTCAATAATGTTGATAACATAACGCAGTTTATAACTTTTGACGGAATGTGACTCCCTTAAAAAATCAGTGATGCCAAGTTTGTGAATGCAGGCTATAAGTGTTCATCAATATTACATTTTAATCTCTACATTTATAATCCGTTTTAAAATTAATTAAAATAAACATCACTCCTTAATCCCACAAACAATATATTTATATCTTATTGAACCTTAAAACTGAACAACAATATAAACGTTAATACGAGTAATCCTGTACTTACCACTTTTCAACCTGCTTGCAAATAGATGAAAGAATCCAGGCTCAGTTGCATCAAGGTAACTACATATATCCAATATCTCGGGAATATCACAATCGTCAGTCTTAACCACCAACATGCGTTGTTTATGAAGACTCGTTGCAGTCAAACTCTTAAGGATATCCTGGAACTCTGGCCAAGTCTCCTCGATATATTTCTTTGATAGCACCAACACAACACGTTCACTTAGCATCACTGCACACAGGAGGTTCTGGGTTATACTGAGCCTCCTGTTGAACCTCTCACACAAATGATACGTCTTGTACTTATAGGGCGGACTCTCGAGCCTATCCACTGTCTTCCTGACCCACTCGACATCCGATGGGTTGTGAGAGAAGAAGATATGGTACCTGTGAAGGTAGAAATGTACTAATGACATTGCTTGTTTAATGGCACAATAACCTCTTCCAATTACAAGTTCAACACTGCTAGAACTCTCCTGGAGTATACAACCTAGCATCCATTTTTTCCGCTCAAATATGTTGATGAAATGTAACTGTTTCTCTCAAAATGAAATGAAAATTACAAAATGAGTGTACATGGTTCGGTTAAGCCATGGGAATCGTTTTTGTAATTTGAAATATTAAAATATGTTCACTTTAGAATGGCCGCCATGCAACACCGTTATTACCACTACGGATAATTGGTTTGTGTAATAATAAATGGGAATTTTGAAAAAATAAATTTTGCAAAAAACGTGCTACAGCCCCTTTAAGTCTCTGTATGATTATCTTTTAAACTGTCTTCATGGTCACTGCTGTACCACTTCTTTTGGGTGAAGATCAGCACAATTTGAATAAATCACTTGTCAAACAAGTGTCATATCCGCTGCCTCTAGCTGCACTGTATTTGGGATACACACACAGTGGATATGAGTTAGGTGAGTGAGTTTAACACCGCTTAGGCAATTTCGCAGCCATTTGCGGCGAAATGTGAGTTACGACTCTAATGACAAAGGATGAAAAGCTTATACATGGGACTATAAATGATGCTGCATTGTATCTTGAAACAAACTTATTTTAATTTTGACTTTGAAAGATACGATATTTATAGGAATTTAGCAAACATAGCACATGCATACATAACTAAGATTTAAAAAGTTCTCCCTGCTTAAAATAGAATAAAATCATTTGTGATCGGAAAGCCCATTTGCAACATGTCGACGGACAATCAGCATATATATTTCAAGGGCATCATTTGGAAGGCAATCAATATGAACAAGGAGACATGGTGTCCTCCACTACTAGCAACTATTAGATTGTGTCTAAAATAGGTCACCTGTAGAGGTCATTAAGGGACGGAGCTTCCAGCTGGACATCGTCCTCCATGTCCACATAACTGTCCATATAACTGTCCACACAGCTGTCCACGAGGCTGCCCTCAGCCAAGGACACGTCTTCCCTGTATAGCTGATAGCCATTCTCGCACTGGTAGTCACCTGTCAGGTATAGTGTGTCCTCTTGTGGGGTTTCTCGTGGTATAAGGATCTGGTGGTCTGTGGAGAAATGAGGTGAGTTGTATATATTTGTAAGTACATAATACCAGAATCTGCAAGGTTCAGTGTCATATCTTTTGGTCTCCTGGTTTGTCAGGACTTGGTGATATGTAGCCAAAGAATATATTTTTATAAATATATATCTAAATATAAGAAAAAACAAAAACTTCGTACGACATACATGTATGCTTTAGTTATTATTTTAAAAGCGCTGTAGCACTTTTCCTAAATTTGCCATACATTATTAATTACACTTAGCCGTATCCAATAACTGGATTCGAAGAAAATGCTACAGTGGTGTGGAAATCTTCAGTGTGAGAATTTGAGACTTCTGACAGCAAGAGTGTTTAGGTATGCCTACATCAGTCAGACCACTTAAACTACCTTCGAGCGGCCATTTTAAAGTGAACACATTCAGATGACAGCTCGATGGCAAATGGACTCGCATTGCTTAACAGAACCATGCAGATTCATTCTTTTTATTGATTCAGGAGTATTGTGTAGCCATTGGTAACACATTTATATTTTTGTGAAAGCACTTTATTTCAGTACGAAAATCGTGCTACAGCGCCTTTAATGATGGCTGGATGAGTCGCATTTCGAGTTGTTAGCAAGTCTTTTCAACAGTGGTGAATTCATGTAATAGTATGATGTTAAATGGATTACACAAGGACATGTCAGTTGTAAACTGTCCTCTTGATGGATGTGTCATATCAAATCTGTTGATTTATGGAGAAAGCAAGTATAGGAAATTTCAGTTGCAGTGTGTCCAATTTCTTGGTTGTTGCATTCTGGATGACGTTCAGAGCATAAGGTACATTGTACATTTTCTTCACATACGCAAGTTGGTCTTATTATCTTATTTTTGAACATCTTGGTTTTTATCTCTTCAGATTTTAAGTATTATTGTTTCTGAGAAATACCCTCACTTAAGATTATTCTTAACTAGTGCGACCTATCTTAGTGCTAAATTCACAGGAACTAATGCCACCATGATTCTCTAATCCACCCGTACACTTAGGGGAAACTTTGGGGAACAGGAAATAGAGTTCGGCAGAATCTTCCCAAAACCCTGCTAGTCGAGTCCATGACCACTTTATAATGAAAATGTCTACATTACGAAATCAAGTATAATTCCTATATATCCATTATATCTACCACAGCTGTTCTATTCATTAAATTATTTTTATTATTATTATCGGGGATAGAGCTGCCTCCCTACAAATAAGTATTTCCAATTTTAATAGCACATACAATGCTTCAATCAGGCAACTTATTAATTAATATACATAGACAAGGTAGCAAGACATGCATAATTCATTCACCTCGATTAATGTAACACCTAGTACGATGGTTCACAATATATGCATTTATATATCAACAAACCACAATAACAATAGTAGATTATATTCATGAGATATGTGATGTGTGAAAATGTCTACTAGGTTTCATTAATCCAGTCTCACATAAACACATTAAACAATATTTGTTTTACCTAAAAAAAAACTATACATGTAAAAGATATACATCTTTAAGGAACTGACAATGTTCCATACCCGAGAAGATAAAATTGAAAAAAAGATAAAACATTCTTCAAAGGCATTTAGAACGTGGTATTGTAACGAAAAACGCATCTTCCCTATTTATTTTCAAAGATAGAGAAGTTGTCATTCATTAAATTTGTCTCTCATGATAGTAATATCTTAGCCGAAAATATACTGATCTTAACATTTATGCCACTCGGTTTTTATCGTATGCATGAATCCTGGAAAATGGCTGTTGATGAGGAAACAACTTACATCGTTAATGTGAGAGACAAATACATTTAGGTTTCTGCACCTTGCACACCAAATTCCCAATGCAAGGCATAACTCTTGCCAGTCTCCATTGCTTAAATCAACCTTGCGTTTGAAGTTGCTTACATACTCACCTTCACTGACACTCCTGGATAGACACATTCCTGTGTAGCAGATTGACATAATCCTATTAAATATCTGATCACAGAGAAAGGTGAATCATGATCTGTAAAACCATAAGTCTTGTATTATATGGTTCAACCTTGTTAGGAACAGTTCACAATTCACAGTTCACAGAACAAATGAAGCATGAACCTTCGATACCAGCTGCAAGTCACTGTCAAAGAGAACGACACTGCACAACACTGTATATGTATGCGAGGTGGGACTAAAATTAAAATATCACAAATAATCGTCCCACATTCTAAAATGAAAAATGATAAGTATAGTCTCCAAAACACTGGCAAAGCACTACCATATGTTGTTACAAGATCACTGTTCTCAGAATAGCATTGACGAATTCTATCAATCAAACTCAGTTCACATCACTCAATTGGTATTTTGTGGATTTAAGTTCTGTCCAAATAACACAAATGGTTGTAAGTCATTGTAGATTATGTCAAAATCATGACTGACTCGAGGAGCTGAGTCTTGTATTTATAAGTGCATTGATAGAACATTAGCAATCAGGGTAAAAAAACGTCTGTATCTACATTGTGCATCACTTCATAGGGAAACAACGAACTTTGTAACATGGATTTGCTTTGAGTACCATTCAAAGAGCACAACCGTTCGTCAGGCACTGTTATCCAGTTTAGGATGAGGGCTGAGTAGAAGAAACGTAAGGCTAGTCCTTCTTAGCACATTGACAAATCAGTGTCCATTACGATAGCAAAAGTCCTGTCCTCCATTGACAAGCCACTGCGAAGTGACGACCTTCGACAACGCTCTGTCTGCTCTGTTTGACTTGACTACCGTTCAGAGAGCATAAACAAGATTGGCAGACACTTACTGGCGATAATTGAGATCTTCAGAGGGGTTATTACATTGTCCTCCGCACATCGACTGAAGACGATAGAAGGGTTAGATACAATGAAGCCTGGTGTTGAACAAGAATATATGAAGTGGTGTATGCTTAATTAGGACGCGATATTGGCATCACCTGTGGTTTCACTTGACGTTGGAAGTCCTTCTCGTGTCTATATAAATCATAATCGTAGTTATTGGTAAGTGCTCTCTTATCCTGTAGGTAAGCTTAAAGGGATTGTTAAGATTCCTTAGCAACGCACGTACATGATTAATTAAAGTGCCAATGCTAGATGAATGAATTTGTTAAAGACGTACACGATTCAGTCGTTAAAAAGGAACTATATATGACTTCTTTCAATTTTTATATCCATAAAACTTGTTCTCCATCAGGTACTACATAGGCTATGCAGCATAGAACATATAAATTCAATTTTATCATATGCCCTTTATGACATGTTGTATTAGTTTCGTTATAAATGAACTAAACTATTTTTTTTAAAAACATATATTATAAGTAAATATTGCTAAGTAATATCAGTCGTTTTAAATTCCGGAAGTTAGAATAATCTGTCTACAAATAATAATATGTGTGATAATATGGTACTTGTCTTTTTCAATATGTAGCTAAATTTGTGTGAAATAATAATAATGTCAATCGACTGGAATTAACATTGTGGAATACTAGTTTGACGGTATCAGAAAGAGGAACTTAATAACATCATGGTTATAAGGGATCCACGAATAGTTAGACTAAATGTATTCTCCAAATCTGTGTAACTAAGCTTTATAACCAAACGTATTGGAAAAGCCTATATCAAAAGAAAGAAATATAACATAATTTGATACATTCTTAGAAAGAGAGAATGAGCAATACTTTGAACAACTATTGTAACCGGCACTATCGATGGCGAGCCATGCGATAAACGTTGCCCTCGACGTATAAGGAACTAATAAGATATAACAGTGTTTCTGAAATATTACAGAAAACGTTATTGGATCATAAATAATATTTATATTGGAAACAAATATATGCTGATTGACAGGTGGTGTTACTGGATATATGACATATATATATCTAGTTCTAAATGATTTACCCTCTTTCTTATTTTGAGAAATAGTATTTTAGTATGTATATATACGTTTCTAAGACTTATTAATATCAATGTAATTTTATTATCAATGCATATTGTTCATGTGGACCAACACGTACTTATACCATTAAGAGTTCTTAAAATGTCATATCTGTAAGCCTAATTTTGTTTATGGACTTGACGATGGGAACACTTAACTTAACTAAAGCAATAGGAATCATTGCCCTAATATTGTGACACTTTTCATGATCTTGTTCTCTGAAACCTTTAAAAGAGGAAATTCATCCTATTAAAATAGAGACATGCAAAATCCAAGACATGCACTCCATTGGCACCGCTTTCCTGTGATCTAATCTCACTTAATCCCGAGCTTGAGGACAGGATTAGCCTATACTTTCTTTTCAAATTCCGTTGTTGTTTATTTTCCAAATGAAATAATAGATAACATTGATTTGAATAAGAATTTTATTCAAATCCGTTACAAGGCGGTCACTACATACACAATTACCAGAATATTATACTTGACAAGGACAACAGATGTCTCAGAGACTATCACATGCACATGCCAGGTATGAAAGTCCTAGCTCTGAGCAATCCAAAGTTGTGGCCAAGGTTAAAGTTTTCGTGGACAAACACACAGACAGACAGACAGACAGACAGACAGACGGACAGGTGAAAAACAATATACCCCCGGAATCTCCGATTCGGGGGCATACAAATCATGAATTTGTAAACTTCAATGAACTTGTCTTAATGAACAAATACGGTCACTACTCGTGGACGCAGTAAGGTTTTGGTGCAATGCTACACTGAATTTCAGCGTAGTACCACCCATGGTTCGCTAGTTCCAGCCGATGCTCACAGGATCCACCGCAATGCATAGCCACATGGCCGTAATACAAGCAGCCGCGATATAACTAAAATATTCTTGAAAGCGGCGTTAAACCCCGACCCACCTCACCTCACCTCACCTCACCTCTTCTTGGACAATAGTTATTTTAGGTAAACAATTCAGTACCATCACATTTTCCAACACATTTTCATAACTTTCGCAAATGATGGATTTTTATTTTAGTGAAACGGTCGCTAAATAACCAATTGTCATGTCTGGGGTGATAAAATCGTTCAATTTATCCCAACAATCCCAGAGCAACATATTTCAGTTTACAAACAAAGGTGTTGCTTAATTGATTTCCAAGTTTATAATAGAACTAATATGGTTCCTTGGATGTTTGCATGGCAATAAACACTACTACTTTTAGATTCACTACAATGTTAACGAGGTTGACCTAAAGTCATACAATTTACATTATAAACGTGACGTCAACTGCTATAAAATAATCTACAAAAAACAACTATGATTAAAAAGTGAAGTTTTTATTACACATGACACCTGTTTGCGTTGAATATTAAGAATGTTTTGCTTAACTTAGTAACCTTTTAAATTAAATTTGATACTATTTTGTTTGCATTATCACAATTATTTGCTGTTACATTATATATGCACAGGTGAAGCTGCTTTATCAAATACAAAGTTCCTAATATTAGTTTCCTGATCTATCAACAAGGACATTCCATGTCAATATTCAGCTGGAAATATTAAGGACTATTGTACTTCTCAATAACGTCTGTTTTTCAATACAAACTAAATTAGGATATTTCTAAGATAAGTATTAAATACATACATACATACGTATATAGAGAATATCACCCATGTGTCGTTTGATATCAAATATATCAACACAAAAAGTTACAAATATCCGAGGCTTGCCGGGGATATTTTACCGTTATCAAAGAGTGTAAAAGGCACGAGGGCGAGATTATATTTACCATCCAAAACAATTCTTATTACGTTTAAATGAAAATATTGTACATTTCTGAGCACATCTCTGCCAGTTGACTTCCAACGCGGTGATGTCATAGCAATATGACGTCATCATGTTTATGTTGTCAGAATTGTCATGTCATTACTCATAATGATGTATAAGAATTGTGATGTCATGTAGTTGACGGTGACAAGACATTGTGCAAACTCTACTGCCACAACGATATCTCCTGGGAGATATCACTTGATCTCACACAAGCGATATCTCCTATGGAAAACAGTTTTGGGTGATAAAGACATATTCTTACCGTCGTCCATTGCTAAAGCCGTTGTCCAGGCTTTAACTTCCTTGTTATAGACATTGCGACAATCTGTAAGCAAAGAGAAATGGCATAAGAAAACAACCTTCATCAGTTGATTTACATCTATGTTGGTGGTATTTAGATGGCTATGTCATTCAATATCAGATTGGTGAGGTCAACACCGAGGAGAAAGTCAGAGGTCAATATGGTTTTGACGGGTGCACACAAGAATTGACACCTGTCTATATTAGTTCACTATATAAACTGTAAAGGGGAATAAACCAATAATTTACACTCTGGAAAATATATTGATGTGCTATTTAAGGAAAACTATCAAATGGCATCATAAGAAAACTAACGTGACGTAATAAAGAAAGAGTTTTACACCATTTTCTGGAACTAGAGTCAATATCTTTTGAATCGGACACGGGATGGAGTCATCACAATTGATGTAAGATAAGATAAGATAATATAAGATAATTCTTTAATGTCCATTGGAAATTTGTTGTACAGTACTGTTTTCAGGCAAAACAAAAATACATAAAATTTAAATATCATATAGAGATAAATATATATACAATACACACATGTATACACCAAGATACATAATTCACAATTAGATCACAGTTAAATCAAGTCAATCATAATGATTTGCTGTTCATATAAATAGCCAATACTTTCTAAAGGTAATCCGATAATTTTTGAAGAAGTATTTTGAATTCTGAAAATTTTATTTTTGTTTTGAACTGACAGATTCCCAGACCAACATAGAAAGTTGAAAGTAAGAACACTTCGGATAAAACTTTGATAAAATAGCATCATGATGTTTTGATCTAACTTGAAGTGTTTTAATTTTCATAAAAAATGTAATCGCTGCCTGCATTAGTTGTATATATGATCAGTGTTCGAATTCCATGATAACTTTGAGTCTAAAATAGTGCCGAGATATTTGTATTCTTCAACAACCTCGATATCCTTGTTATCTATGCTTACTTTTGAGTGAGATGGCTTACCTCTTCTGAAATAGATTAGTATTTCTTTTGTTTTAATAACATTCAAACATAGATACTTTTAACTACACCGTTCTACGAAATTATTAATTTCATTCCTGTAACTCATTTCAGATTCTCTAATAAGTCCAATCATCTGCGAATTTAACAGTAAATGTTGTGTCAGTGTTACATCTACAGTTATTTGTATAGAGTATGAACAGTATGGGTGAAATAAGGCAGCCTTTTGGCGCACCTGTGGCTGTCCAAACACATGAAGAGTCAGTACCATTTATTCAAACAAACTGTGGTCTGTTGACCAGAAAGGAATTTATCCATCTAATCAAATTTGAGTTGACATCCATTAATACATGAGGTTGAATGGTAATACATGCTGAGCTGAGTCTACAAATAATATCCTTACATATGAACCACAATTCTCCTTACATATGAACACTTTAGATTTCTTGGTAAACATATGTACAGGTCGCACTAGACTTTCTCAGTCTATAAAAGTAGAGCCTTAAATCCAGTCTAGGTATTTAACAAATCTATAGCTTTGTGAATAAACATAAACTAGAATAATTGAAAGGCTGAGTCTATGGAATATATCTTTTGTCAACATTAAATCAAAATTTAGTCAAAGGTCGACCAATCAATTTGCTTTGTGAAACCAAATCGATTATATATGGATGGTGCACTGATCGATCGATTTAATTACATTCATTTATACACACGTGAATAACGATACACAACTACTTATAATCACGCATCAATTACTACTGACAAACATACCAAACCTTATTCAGAATGTCCAAAAATAACCTAAAGATGCAACACAATCAGCCATTGATAAGCAAACGACCGCGTTGACACTCAGAAGTAATTATTGCTACATATAAGAAACAGCCATCACACTGATACATACTTCCAAATGCACTTATTATAATCACATACAAATGAGTCATTATCGGCCCACATGGTCGAATATAAACTTATTACCTTGTGCAGTTTGAAATACAAACAATTACATTTCTATGCGCATGTCTTAAGGAATAACCAGAAGACAACGCCATTCTAGCTAACGCAGGGTATGATCAGCATGACAAACTTAATATTAACAACTGTTTCAGAATGAACATGCAGTGCGCATTTAGTATTCAGTTCTTTATCTTTCATTCACATTTTCAGTTCAGTTCAGACACAATGATTTGTAAATTTAAAAAACAATTTAATAAGAATCTATTATCAATATGCGAGTCTGAAGTAGATATAATAAAGTAAACCTGAAATGTCAATACATTTATCCATGAACATAATCAACACATACTGAACAAACGTGATTATGTGTATGATAAACGTTGTACTCAATCCGTGACTGGTGTATATTAAATTTAGTTCCAAGTCATCATTTTCATTTCCAGTTCTAAGGAAATAATCAAAATACATAATTAAGTCAAGCTGCCACACACAATACTACATGCATGGAACTGATATACATGGGCGAAATGAATAAGTGCTTAAAAACATTAATCTGAAAATTTAATCTTAATGTCAGTACAATGTGCAATTAACTAAAACAGTTACTTAACTCAAACTGTTGGCGGAGGTAACACTAAATGAATTGAACTGACATACATAGGCGAATATGGAAAAAGTTCCCAACAAAGATTAACCTGAACATTGCAACTACCTTTCCATACACAAGTCGTAGCACAATCTATAATGTAAACGTAAATCAAGCTGATACACAATTACATTCTCAGTGGAATACCACATCTACATCTCAAAACACAGGTCTATGCAAATAACCAAAACATTATGAATTCAAGCTGCTACACAAATGGCAATGTCAATAGTATTCAATGGAACTGATATACATGGGGAAATGTGAATTAACTTCCCAGCACAGTTTAACCTGCATCTACTTTATTCCTTATAATTGTATCCAATGCAATGGTTATCTTAATTACGCCAGCCTTAAAAGGGGCAGTAGCACGTTTTTTGCGCAATTTTATTTTTTCAATTGTTCCATTTACAATGATAGTTTATGTCATGTATGTTTACTTTAGAGGGTAAAACATCTTATAACACAAACCAATTATCCGTAGTGGTAAAAATGGTGTTGCGTAAAAAGTAAAAATTGCATGGCGGCAATTTTATTTTGAACACATTTTATTATTTCGAAAGATAAAAACGATTCCCACGGCTTTATGGAACCATGTTCACTCATATTTTTAACTTCATTTTTTGAAGAGAGAAGGGTTTTCAACTATTGTTGACATTATTTTTCGATAATATATTCTTCGACTTATTTCAGCGAAAAACGTGCTACTGCCCCTTTAAGTTTCATCAACAGCAACAGCCTAAGCAATCAAGCAAACTCCATACTTTACCCAACCAGCTACACACATGGTAAGATCAATACCATATCCATGCTACTGATGTATTTGAATTAAACAGAATTAACTACACAGCACTATTTAACCTCAAAATTTATAAATCCCAAAACACAGGTCGATGCCAATAACTCGAGCGCAACCTTAACCCTGACTGCTACATGAAAAGCTAATACAAAATCCATCGATCTGAGAAAAGCAGATATGTAGCTAGAATCCAGTACAGTTTAACCTGATGATGTATGTTGAAGTCAGTACAACATGCATAAAACCGTTTGTTCGTATCAAGGTTATAACAATTTCCTTATAGACATTTGTCCCTGAAACACTGAAAATATTTTACAATTTACATGTCAATTCACAAAAATATAATCAATAAAGAACTAACTCACCCGACGTCATGATGAAGCTAGTATAATCCATGAGAAATAAGACAACGCTTTGTCCACAGCAACTCCCATAGCAATTCGTCTGGTTAATTAACCTACGTGAAATTATTCATTCTGATAGGTCTCTGTTGGTGTCTGTACGCTAGGAAAACTGCAACAGCTGTGCGAGTGCTGGAGAACAAGCTTGCAATTACACAGGTCCATCACTTCCGTAATTGATATTTCAATGGTGTCATACCCACAACTCGATATACTGGAATATCCTGAAAATTCGGTCTCCATTATGGAGCCATAAGCAAGTGTTTAATTGAGGATGAGACAGAGACATGGTGGATCTTATGAGACATTCAAAGTGCACGTCTGTGTCTTGGTCTGACGTTACATCCTCAATAAATGCGAATAAATGCGGTACTGCATGCGACGTGACATATCTTCATCAAGTTCATTACATGTAATTTAAGTATGTTATCAGGTGCATGTTGCATTTATAAAGGATAAATGATACTAAAAAAAACCTTTTATTTGTAGTACTGTTTACTGGTAGAGATGAAATATGAAATACAAATACCCAGACGTAACCTACATTTTCTTACAGCTCACAAAGACCATAACTGATTATATACAACAGGAGCTTGTCATAACCAGTTCATTCATCAAGCTATAACAGTCCACGACCTTGCCCTAGGCAATTCCTGCTAATCTGGACATTCTGATCAGGACATTGTCACGTAAATCACCAATTGACTTGATATATACCAACTATGTAGCCTTTTGCTTTAAAAGCATGTCCAGGAATTGAAAAGAATGTATAAGCATTGTGCCGTTTTATTCACTGTTTAAAGGCTATTGTTTTTGTAAGCCTTATGACAATAAGGAGTGCAAAGCATTTTTTATAAAAGAAATTCAATCATATGTTTAAAAATTCAAATATATATATCACCATTGAACCATAATATTGATTGTTTGATATTAAAGGAAAGGCTTTTCTGGTGTAAAATCTCTAATATTTTGAAAGTGAAACATTACTTTTATTCCTAAAAGTTTTTCATAAAAAGTATCATTACAAATATGTCAGGATTAATTGGTCGTAAAATTAGGAAAAAATCATAAAGACTGTATTCATGTCAATGCCAAAATCAATTCCTCTTTAAATTATGAATATATTTGCACCAAATTGGTGTGATCATTAAACGCTTTTCACAATCAGAATTTTTTCAAGGCGATGATTCCAAAGAACTACTGATTCATGCATCGATTGTCTTGACAAATAAAAAAGCGTTTGTGTAAAGCATAACTGAACTGAAACACAATAAGAAATCAATGGCTCTTAAAATGAACAAATGTGATTTGTTTTCTTCAAAAAGGCTATTAATGAATATATCTTTTTCTAGGCGATGATTCTAAAACAACAGCTACTAATCAAATCATCGATTGACTTGTCACACTACAAAGCAACTTGGAGCATTCTGTTCGAGTGTTAATCATGGCGTGAGAAAGGGGAAGAATAATGAGCCTTAGGTAACACTCATCGAATATACATTATACTTCTAAATGACAAAGAGTGAGTGAGTTATTGTTTAACGACGCTTCGGCAGTATCGCAGCCATTAGCAGCGACAAATGACAAAGAAACCAACAAAGACCCAACATCTGTATATTGAATCCCAGAATCATAAATTATTCACTGAAATCGTTAAATGTTTAACCAATGAACCGGGGATAATAGCCTTAATGTTACTTCAAGCGTGACGCTATTACACAGACATTAAACACATCACATAGATGTAAGATTATGAACACCGTTTCAAAATCTGGAATCTTGTAGTTGGTCAACAAAGAATTTAAATACTAAGAATAATATATGCTTACTTTGAACGAATGTAGGTATATCATTTCAATTTTCAAATGTAAGAGTTATTAACGGATTAACATTTGATACACTTTTGGGATTGATGAACTTTTACGTAGGGCCTTTGCAACTTTGCAACTTCTTACACATATGTGTATTTGTACGATCAAAGTTTTCAAATCTTAAGCCATTAAGCTCTTAATGAAATTCAATAATAAACTAAAAACTAATCTAACGTTATTATATATAAACACGAAAATTATAACATTTGATATTCAAACAACAGAATCACTACAGACTAATTATAAGATAATTCATGTCAGACAACACACTGATTTATACCAATAATGTATCTCAAAGCGATTCATACATATACGTTGTTTCACGTAAAATACAAAAAAAAACCAAATTTAACATGATGCTAAGAGTGCCAAATATAATGATCGTATCTAAAACCCCAACACCACTATAAACATTCAAAATACATGGATGCTTTAAATTGAATGGTATTTCACTTTAAAACAACTTTCATCATCCTAATAGAATTACTTACTTGAAACAACTTCTGCGCAAACATTCGAGACTGCTTGAGTCAATGTGAAAACATTATCATTTGTAAGAAAACGCAGGTATCAGTACCAGTATCCATTCGAGGACGTCTCTACAAAAGCTGCAGGCATTCTGGTCGCACACCCAACGTCTCCTATAGACTTCACTGTCATCGCTTATACCACAAGTCAGTAGTATTGATTCTAGTGGTCTCCTTATCCTATCATATAGCAGCGACATCGCCCATTAACCAGTTGGTCAATTATGGTTGGCCTTTTATTCCACTACCTGTATTATCTCAGGTGAATTTGCAATAACCATGAACGATGGTGCCTTTCATGATTCATAGTTGAATAAGACAAGGCCTTTGCGGTCAATTCTATGGACAGACACAGGTATCTCAGCTGGAAATAGAGCTGCTATCAACTATAGTTCCTTCACTTAGTTTGACTGTTATTGTGTAGGTGATTCCAATCAATTTGTAGCAGTACATAACAGAAATAACCAGATCTAGTTTGACTCATCCAACCACTGTTGTCCTAAATAGCCTAAATAGATCATATCTTGATAGTAAATGTATTAATAAGTCTTGATTAAATAAAAACGCAACAAATAGCAAAGAAGTTTTGAGAATAGTTGTCATTGTAACTAATTCGCGTTGATGTTTATTTTAAAAATGATTATCTTAATGTTAATAAGAAAAGAGAAAATAAACATTTACACATCACATTAATTTGTTTTATCATAGTTGGCATGATGACGTCATCAGGAATTTGTTGTTAAAGCGTCAATTTCATGACATAAATACATCGCAATCGTGTCTTTCATAATAAACAACACACAACCGGTGGCAGTCACTGATCTTGGCAGGTATAGTTTGTCCCTGATCAGTCACCAAAGTGTAATGAATGCACCGACTGGACTTGACTTTCCTGCAATTTGTTTATAATCTGATGCAACATATCAACGTGTAAAATAGAAAGAATGTTAAAGTATGACAAGTACTAGAACAGCATAACATCATTTTAATTAATTGATTAACACAAGCGTTTAGCTGATGTTTGTGTTAATAATTATACCTATAGATCAAGACCTTGTTCTCCCCATTTCCATGCATGATGAGCAAAATATTTTGAAATACAGAATGATGCCACTAAACTGAACAGGCATGACTTATTCTTAAATTGATCGAAGGAATATGATATTGTTGCTATCACATAATGTCATCAAATCACATCTCTACATATATGCATGAAACCTTTGCTGATGGACACTATATTATCGGTTTCGGATCATTGGTATGTTACTTAAATGATAAAAACATGACTCATAACATGCAAGTATAACATTCATGTTTTAGCTAAAAGATATCTTCAAGATAAGATATTTACTAGAATTGTGTATGTTGGTCACAAGCCATTGTTATACACAAGACGCTTTTACTTATCACTAATGCCTTAGCAATACATTATATTTAGATAGACAACAAATGTAACATTGTTAAATCTGAGATACTACTGTCTACAATAGTACCAATAGTACCCATGTCCCTTGCGGGATCAGAGGACTGAATATAAAATAACTAACTACTTAGTCTGGACCTCAAGTCTCGATGGCCGAGTGGGTAAACTGTTAACACAGTCAGTGCTGGAAATTGGTACTGGCTATGAGTATATGAACAGCGAAGATACTGTGGGCCTAATTATTACAATGGTATATATTACTGTTGCACTGAATCTGTTGGTCGTTGGCCTTCCCTGTGGCCTCATACATTCCCAAACGGTCATGTTATACCAAGGACAGGGTCCTAAGAAAGCCAGGGTCAATAATGCAGCTCCTTTCTGATCAGAGAAATTCAGATCAAATAGGAATTTCAGTATTCACGGAGAGCTAATCAGTCACGTAGGCCCTTAAATGAAGGAAATTGACACTAACTAATGCTTCATCTTCAAAGAAATTTGCCACGCTTCACTATCATTACCACTGACTTTGGGTAAATCTGAGGATGAACGTATTCTTGAAGTCAAATAAATTGTTCTTTAAGCAGTCAACTTATAGCAACATCAGTGGAAAACGTTATTCAACAGTGTTACAGTGTTGTTGTGAGGATCTCATGACCAATAGGAAACACAGGTTTTCATGGATTTTAGTTTTTAACTTTCAGCATGTGATCATTATCATTGGTTGAATGAAACGTTATTATTAGAGTTATAGATATATTCATTTCGTGCTTTTAAAATATCAGGAATGATAAGGATTTATTCAGGTTGATTCCTGAAACTGTCCCGAGGAAGAAGTAATATTCACCTTTCTGACCTCGTCATTAAAAGTAATTTAGTATTGTCAAGTTAATTAGCTAATGGATATTGAAGTCAGTGGTCATTTAACCGTGAAATATATAGACGTCTTTAGTCGACTAAGTCTAGTCAAACTAGATGGTCACTAGTTGTTCATGTTTATGACCTTGGTTTCAGGGATGCTTTTACATCAGTGCCTACACGAGTGATCAAACTGTTAAAAACTATACATAACCACATAATGTTTTCATGACGTGAAATGACAACTCAAAGCAGGACCACGAATAAGGATCAAGATTTTATATGAAAAATTACAAGCAAGTTCTCATATGTGTAACGTTTGCGCACAAATAATCGTGAAAGCGACGTTAAACACCAACTCACCTCACATCTATACTTAAAGTCTAAATGATAACTGGGATAGGATTATAGGCGTTGAATAGTTTTCATGATTATGTTTTTGATGATATATAAATGTTGGCCCCTCAAATTATGTGATGCATTTACACACAAGTTTGTCATACTGAAAATCCAAAATCAAAATCGGCAAGTTACAATCGTTCGCAAATGAAATACCCTTAATTATATATATTAATATGAACACCGTCTCAATGTTGGTAAATGTATCCTAATGTCAACCGTACATTAAGCAATGCATGTACAAGGCCAACTGGAACATGATGACGTTGAAGATGAAGCCGTCTTCATACAGGTATGTATCTTTTACAACGTTATCAAATATTTACATTAAATGTATACATTCTGTCAAATAAAAGGGATCTAACAAAACATTGTCGAGCCTATGCTAATTAGCAACACTGCACTGTGGCAACAAAAGTCAATGATATCGAACAGCTGTAATATTGAACTTCCTTGATGATTTTATTATAATATATTTGTATTAATGTGAGTATTGTTTCACGTCATTTGCTTGAGCAAAAACACAAAAACAATGGAAGCGAATTAGGTTATCAATCTATATTCAGACATAATATGCATTTGTTAAGTTTTACAGACGTAGACAGTAGTGTCATGTTTGTAATACTGCTGATTAAGTCTGCGCTGAAATAATCTTTTAGTTAAACATGGCCAATATGTTGAAATCTTATCTTTTCATTTTGGTTTAATATTATTTCTGGAGTGAGCAAAGATGCTATTATCATACTGATGATTATGTCTGCTCTGAAAAAGGTTATTTAGTAAAAACATCTTCAATGTGTTGAAAGTTAATCTTTTAATTTCACACTTAGGCAACACATTTGAGAAATTTGGCATTTGTTTTCAATTTTAATTTTTGAAAGTTAATTCATAAATCGTATTTTTTCAAATATATTTCTACTCTTGTTTTATAAAAACATATTTGAATCAACACTAGAGTTATTAACCAAATATTTAATTGAGTTTGGTATGATACCCTGTATCCTTTAATGGAACAGGGCATCATATTCCTATGTAATTATGTTGGCTGGATATCGTATTCTTTACCGATCTAAACCGAAAATGATATTAGGATGTTTTGGTTTTTCTTTTAATATGAAAATATATAATATTTGTCTTATAATATTTACAAAAAAAGTAACTGTTTGTGGCAAAGTGTATGGTAAAACATATATTTTAAAAGCATCATTCCAAAACTTCATGCTGTCGTGTCTGGGGCAAAAAAAAAATATATAGAAATTTCCTCCTATCCTCATCAGACAGAATCATGCTATGTTTGGAATTGCAGCAATACATAAATCAGCATGAGTTCCCATTCAATTTTACAAACCAACACTCGTCATGCTGTCAAAACAGAATGGTAATGGCTGCTCTCAGGATTTTTCTCATCTATCTATTGTAACTTAAATTACATGTCGACATGCCCAAAAGGTTTTAACAGAGATTTAATCTAATGAGTCACACCATCATTATCCAAACCTACATGTTCTGTCACAGATAAGCGTTGTAAAATGTTATTTGAAGAAATTACCTGACATTATCAATAGGGGCACAGCATGCACGTAGTCATTCAAGAACAATAGTTAAAAATCAAACCTATTTAATGTGAAGAAATCGTCTGAACATAGTTTCACCATATTGATTCATAATAAGCACACGTTAGTTGAAAACGTTAGTCAGTTGCAGAAATTTTTGAAATGTGAATAATATTATTGAATGCAACTGCTTTACAGTTGTTTATGTGATACTCTTTAGGGTTGAGGTGAGGTGATTTAGGGTTAAACGCCGCTTTCAAGAGTATTTCACTTATATCGCGGTTGCTAGTATTATGGCAGGGAGAAAACCCACAACGCCATGTGGCTATACATTGCAGTGAAACCTGCAAGCATCAACTTTAACTAGGGAACCATGAAATTCACGCTGAAATTCAGTGTAGCATTGCACCCTAACCTTACTGGTGTATAACATTTTTCAACTGCAGATAAAGTTGCCATGCCCCTGGCGAGATTCGAACCCTGGACCTCTTGATCCGAAGCACAACGCGCTAACCTCTGTGATTTCCTGTCAAAACCTTCGAATGAGGTATATGCAATGAGGACCAGAGTGAACGTGTGTATACCTCTCAGTTTACAAAGATCACTGACTTTATAGAACAGGACATTGTTAAACCAGTTAATTCATCAACCCATAATAGTCTAGGTCATTGCCAGCTAGGCAATTCCTGTAAAATTGCGAATTGCAAATCATGACTATCAATCACTGGTTAGAAATAAATTGAGAACATCCTTTTTCCGTCAATGATATATCCGAGAAAAGAAGAACATATTTCACCAAGGGAATTCGAATGCATTGTTAAATGATGTACATGCTACTGTTTATCTTATTAGTGACATTTATGTCGTAAAATATTGCAAAGCATTTAAAATAATATAAATTGAAATAGAATACATCAAACTTTAAACACTTGTTTTAAAAAATGTTCGTGATCATGGTTTATCTGTTGTTTCCGAAATCTAAGAGAAAACCTGTTTGCTGATATTCATTTTACAAAATATACATGGTTGCTAGAAATTAAAATTAAATGATCAAATAATTTTAAAATGGTTGAACTTAAGCATAATTGAACCAAAACACGAGTCAAAATCAATGCCTAGTGAAATTAACATATTTAATTTGCCGCAAACTCGTGTGAGCAATCGTGTTCATGAAATTGATCTTTTCTCGTTGATTAGGGTTGAAGGATCGATGTATCGATTGTCACGTCACACTACATAGCGTATGGGAGTGTTCTGCTCGATTGCGAACTAACATGGAGTGAGAAAGTTGTGGAGATCTATTATGGGGGCTATGCAACAGTGAGAGCTATCGACCAAGTATTTCTTATAGTATAATATACCAACAATGTACCTGTACAGGTGCAAGTGATATATTTGTGGATTTGTGTATTGATATTATTTATATTACGAAAACCAATAACCAACATACAGGTGCTTATGAATTGATGTGACAATGAAATAACTTTATCTGTAATATTGTATATTGACAATACCAATAAACGTAGCTCCTTTTAGGAATCGAATATAACACATAACTTTGCTTGGTATGATTGATGAACGCTCTAAGGCACTACTTTCAAGATGTTAGATGTGCCAGAGTCTCTAGTGTAGTTTGTAGATAATTTGGAAGTTGACAGATATGTATACTTGCAGCCCTTTGTTGCAGATGATAACCTCTTTTATGAGGTGAATCTATGTTCCATTTCTACAAGCTGTACCTCCTGGAGATGATCAAGCAAAGTTACACATAGTTGCAGCATGAGTTTTATTGTCCAATGGTCGAAGGCAAAGAAACCACCGTTGATTAGTTTGCTCAATAGATATCAGGCGCTCTATTTGTTTACATTTTATGATATATTAGTTTATTATCTAGTTCGAGGTGAGATGAGGTGAGGTGAGGTGATTTGGGGTTTAACGCCGCTTTCAAGAGTATTTCACATGAATCACGGCTGCTAGTATTATGGCAGGGAGAAAGCCCGCAACGCCATAAGGCTATGCATTGCGGTGAAACCTACGAGCATCGGCTGGAACTTGCGAACCATGGGTGGTACTATGCTGAAATTCATTGTAGCATTGCACCCGAACCATACTGCATGTAGAACTGTTCTCTCCTGCAGACAAAGTTGCCATGCCCCTGGCAGGATTCGAACCCTGAATGTAATTTGAAGTTAATACTTGGAACTAAAGCCTATATCAAGCTGCAGTGACGATAACCATTATCTTCACTATACAGAATGGCGATAAAATTCATCGCAAGTGAATTAACTAAATTGAACTTTTATTAACCTCAGGCAGCAAACTGCAACACAAGAAGTACATAGACATTTTTACATTTACACAACACAAATCATTAAGGCCTTGTAGAAGAACATAACCTCAAAAAATGGTTGCAACTGAAACTGCACAATTATCACATTTGATACCTCTTCAGGTGAGATGAGGTGAACTCAGATTCAAACTATCACTAACGGATATTATTATATTCCCTTTATCAATTTGAATGTATTTTATATCATATAAAGAGCGTATATAACGAGTGTTTTATGTTCACATAACATAATACGACAACAATATATCAATCTCAAAAACAAATAGTTACTTCGAATGACATTCAACATCAACTGTGTTAAACAACACTACTTACTTGAAACCAGTTTCTGCGCAAACATTTGAGACCGTTTGTGTCACTTTGAAAACGTTTACATCTGATAGACAACGCTTGTATCACTTCAAACTGCCAGTTCCAACTCGAGGCTGTCAAACAGAAGCTGCAAACCCTCGACATCTAATGTCTTCTATAAAATCCACTGTCATCCCTTATAACAAGTCTGTGATATTGATCCTTTGTGGTCTCCGTCCTATCATATAGCAGGGACATTGACCATTTACGAGTAAGTCAATTATAGCTTGCCTTTTACTCTGCTACCTGTATTCTCTCAGGTAAAAGTACAATTCCCTTGGACAGTGGTGCCTTTCATGTGACAGAGTGTCATTATAAAAATCTTTTGTTGTCATTTCTTAAAGCAGACAAAGGTAAACCCATTATGGAATGTGGCTGTTAGCCCTACATGTGACTAGCAACATTGGTCTGTCTATTCATTATGACTTCAGGTAAACTAATGAGACTAGTCCAGGTGATTTCAATCAATATCTAACAGATAATCAGTTCCAGTTTGGTGTCGGGATCGTGTTTATAATCAGATCCAGTCGAGTCTATGATGATGTGATGTGAGTCTGTCATCCTGATGTCTCTTGATGGCATATATCAATGATACAAGCAACGAATAGCGAAACGATTGTAGAGAATATGTGTTGCTGAAACTACAAATTTCAATCAGGTCACTAAAGTCATTTTCAAAACAAAACTTAATACCAAACTGCCGTTATAATATATCAGTGACCTAAGTAACATGTAACAGTAACATGGTATGATTGCACAATGATATATCACCTTTTATATATCAATCAATTTGTATGATACATTATGATGTATATGATTCAGGCAAATTTTAACGATGAATTATTGTATAAAACATATTGCATAAAAGTTGTCAACAACATATTTTGAAATAGGCTGAATAAATAGGGATTGTGACGAATGGACACGTTCTAGGCCATTGAGGTACTGCTGAAGCTAAAATATACATATCAGTCAGATTCAATACGTTGATCATTATATAAAAGTGTTGCACTCCGACATGAATTCGATTACAGCAACCAATATTGACTTTGGTTTTCCTGTATAATTAAACATCTTTCTGGAGACCAAACCACTAGTATTTCATATTTGCAAATATCAAGAAGTAGCGAAACGTTATTTGCTTGACACTTCCTGTGTTATAAAGCTAGATAATAACTCTATCATTAAAAGTACTTTTCTTATGTGTACATTTTAAAAGACGAGTTATGCAGGGGAAACACTTTCAGGAGCAGTACTTATTTTATTATGTATAGATGCAGAGATTACGTATGAATGCACATTAGTATGTACAATTTAAGTCAATCAAGTTTGCACTTCATCGACAGCATTCACTTTAACAATCCAATCAAATTCTGAATTATAGCAATCCTGAATATATTTTTTTTTTTTTTTTTTTTTTTTTTTTTTTTTTTTTTTATAATTTTATTTCTTTTTCAGATACATAGACATATATGAAATGTTCATAAGACAGCATTTTACAACATAAAATAGGTACAAATATTGAAAACAGAGCAACTGCAAGCTAACATTGCAAATTCAATTTAATAAAACGTAGAGTTCAAGTGTTTATGGACCTGGCATTTCCATACTTTCACCGAAGTTGCAGAGTGTCAATCTTTAAAGAGATTATGGCATACAGACCAGAATTTTGTGAACTTCGAATAGTTGCAATCTGAGTAACAGATGCGTTTATCAATTTCATAGACATTGTTTAAATCTTGTTTTATACTGTTAAATTGCGGTACAGTTTCCTTTAACTTTGATATGTATATATTATATTTGACTGTTGTTATAATAAGATTTAGAATCATATTTCGTGTTTCCGGATATCCTAGGCATATGTTTCGTTTTGAGAGGTTTAATATTGAATCTGTTTTTCTGCTCTATCCATGTCCTTAGTCTATCCCAGATGTAGTTCACTTTCGGGCAATCATAGAAAATGTGCACTATAGTTTCTACAGATACTTTACAGAAAGTACATTTGTTTGTGTCTTTCAATTTCATTTTAAATAGAAGGTCGTTCAATGGAAGAATTCTGTGTAAGATCGAATATTGAAACCAAATTTGTTTTGTGCCAAGATGTGATGAAAAAGGTGTGTAATTTATTTCGGTCCATTCATTTTTAGCTATTGATTGATTTAAGTCCTTTTCCCACTTATGTTTATATTTATATGAGTTCCCACTGATAGAACTTTGAAGGGTATCATAGAAGAGCCTGCATCCTTTGGTTGGTTTTACGATATCTACGATGAAGTATGGCAGGATGGGATTGGTTAACTTATTTGATAACTCGAGATTGTTTGCCTTAAGGTAAGCTTTAATCGATTTTACTATACCGGCATATTCTAAAAAGTTTGTTTTACACGTGTAGACATTTTTTAAAGTTTCAAGATTTAGAAAATCACCTTTTTCATTCACGATATCATTTACAAATATTATGCCATGTTGTATGTAATGTTTATAACATATTTCTTGTTTGCCAATTGTTATATTTTCATTACACCAAATTGGTTGGGATAAAACATCATTGACATCATTAACCTTTGAACCTTTGTTACTGATAAAACATCCCCATGCTCTTAGCACATCGCGCCAGAATGGGTTAGTCCGCGGTGTGAGGATGTTATCTTCAATATACTTAGGGGATTTGAGGTAACAATGCTCAGATGTAGGGGCTACATTTTGAGTATATAGATGTTTTATTTTATTACCATTTTCTGCTTTGAAATTTCTTTTTATCCATGCTATTTTTTGTGCCAGAATTGTGTTTTTTATGTCTGGGACTCTTATTCCGCCGTCTTTGTACGATTGTGTAATTTCGTTTCGACTTATCTTATCTGGTTTGTTTCGCCAAATAAAGCTAAAGCATAAGGAGGTTAATTGTTTTATGATTTTATCACTTGGGTTTGGAAGAATTGAAAACAGGTGATTTAATTTTGGAAGAATCAGACTTTTTAAGACTGTATTTCTTCCTAGGGGAGTGAGATCTCTTCCTAACCATTGATTCATTGTAGTTTTAATCATCTTTAGTTTGTCCTTATAATTTCTTTCCACCATTTCGGCCAGGTTATGTGTAAAAGTTATGCCAAGGATAGTGAAATCTCGTTGATTCCAGTCTAGTTTATGATTTTTACAGAGGATGTTCTGCGAGTGTTTTGATGCTCCTATCCATATGACTTGGGTCTTGGTTGTATTTATTTTGAGACCAGAGAATGATGCGAATTCATTTAAGGTGTTAAGGGTATGCTGAAGACACTTTTCAGTTCCGTCAAGTACAAGAGAGGTATCATCTGCAAATTGTGATAGTAGGTATTCCGTATCGCCTATCTTTATTCCCTTTATGTTCTTATTATTTCGTAACATTATACTTAACACTTCGGCACAGATTATAAAAATGTAAGGAGATAGTGGGTCACCTTGCCTGCATCCTCTTGTAAGTTCAAAGAAATCAGATGAAAAGCCGTTCACTATAACACTAGATTGAATGTGTGTATAATACAATTCAATCCATCGTCGGATAGATGGACCGAAACCAAAATAAGTTAGCGTTTTTTGTATAAATAACCAATCAACTGAGTCAAATGCTTTTTCGAAATCTATTAATAGTAATAGACCGGGTATTTCCATACACTCGGCATAGTCAATGATGTCATAAATCATGCGAGTACATTCGCCGATATAGCGTTCTGACATAAAACCTTTTTGATCATCATTTATTATTGTGGGGAGTACTGTTTTTATTCTATTTGCGATTGTTGCAGATGCTATTTTATATGAAACATTTAGAAGGGAAATAGGTCTCCAGTTCTTAAGGAACTGCTTTGATTTACCTTTCTTTGGTACACATGTTATCAAACCTTGCTTTTGACTAACCGAAAGCTCTCCTTTTCGAAAGGCAGCATTGAGAGATCTTAACAAGGTGTCATTAAGGTCTGTCCAGAAAAATTTATAGAATTCGGCAGTGAACCCAGAAGGTCCGGGGCTTTTATTGTTTTTCATTTTCTTTAGAGCTGCGAGGACTTCGTCATACATTAGTTCGCCTTCAATATTATTCTTTTCAGTTTTGCTTAGTTTTGGGACAGAGCATTCTTTTAATAAATCATTTAGATCAATGTCACTACATGTTTGTTTTGTGTACAGATTTTGGTAGTAAGATTTCACTTCAGATATTATTTCCTTTGTTTTTGTTATCGTTTCTCCATTTTTTGCTTCTAACTTTGCGATAGTTTTATTTATATTATTTCTATTTTCAAGAGAGAGAAAATATTTTGTGGGTTTTTCACCCTTTTCCTTCCATTCAACTTTTGCTCTCATCATTATCCCTTCAGTTTTTATTTCATTTATCTTTTCTAATTTTAAATTTGATGATTTTAGTTGTTCTAATATTTCCGTTTTATCATCTAAGCTGTCATTTTCGTCGAGTTTGATATTTAATTCTGCTATTTGTTTTGTTAAGTCCTTTTCGTCTTTTTCTCTTTTTCGTTTTTTTTCTGATGAATATTTTATTGTATGTCCTCTGATCATCAGAAGAATCGTTTCAAATAGAAGTTGGTCATCGATCTTATATATTGGTTTATTTAACTCGTCGGTTCCGCTTTCGTATTGCTTTTTCGTGCTCCTGATTATTTCTTTAATATTGTCAACAAATGGTTTATCATGCAATAGGGAATTATTAAATTTCCAAAACCCTCGTCCTCGTTCGATTTCGGCTAACTTTAGAGTTACCCAATGTATAGAATGGTCGGATTTATAAGCGGAGTCTATGCCTGTGTTTGCAATAGAATGTTCGAGACTTTTTGAAAGAAGAAAGTAGTCAAGTCTAGCTTGTTTTATTGGTTTTGTTTGTCTCCAGGTGTATCTTTTTCGTGAAGGGTTTTGATACCGCCAAGGGTCTATCATGCTTTCTTCTTCAATATAGTCAAGTATAACCTCTCTTGCGTTTGGGTTGTTTACATGTTTATAGTTAAATTGATCTAAGTCGGGATTTTGTACAAGGTTCCAATCACCGCATATAGAATAGTGATCCGATTCAAAATCAGATATTAATGTTTTTAGTTTTTGATAAAACATAGGGCAGTCCGTGTTTGGTCCGTAGATGGTTATGAGGGTTAGTGTCGTATCGGTTAACTGTACTTTCAATGCTAAGTAGTTACCGGACTCGTCATCTTGTTTTCGACGAAGAACTTCAAAGTCTAATTTACCATCAAACATAACAGCTACACCTCGCGAGTTACTCTTATAAGAACTGAAATAACAGAGATTTAAACCCCATTCATTGTGTATGTCTTTTTCTAATTTTTCAGTAAAATGTGTATCTTGTAGACAGTAGATGTCAGCATGTTTTTGTTTCAAATTACGGAAAACATCAAGTCTTTTCTTTTTATTATTTAATCCTTGGCAATTTGTTGA
>OW388299.1:70579204-70716704 GCA_936450465.1 Gibbula magus | reverse complement strand
TTATAAGTCTTAAAGTTGCACATTATTTTTTAATTATTTTCAAATTCCCTCTGCCCCTTAAATGCCCTGGGGCGGTATTTATCAAACAACTTAAGTCTGAAAATAAACTTAAGTCTGAAAAAAACTTAGTTTTTGTTGTTTTTTTACTTAAGTTTCTTGGAAAAACTTAAGTCAGATTTATCAAAAAACTTAGGCTTAAATTTCACCATTTTCTGACTTAACTATTAAGCCTGCAACCAAGCAGGCTTAAATAATAGAATTTTGACTTAAGTCATTATTGAAAGAAAACAAAATGGCTGCACGGAGACTGCCAAGAGTTTTTCATGAAAGAAAAAATGCCTTAAATGACCATAACAACGAGGAATTGATGGAGAGATATCGATTTGACAGGCAATCCATTTTGTTTTTAATTGGACTACTTGATAATGACATTCATCCGGTAACACAAAGAAGCAATGCCATAACCTCAACCTGTAAAGTTCTTGCAACGCTACGTTTTTTGGCAACAGGAAAATTCCAATTGTGTAACAGTGACGACCACGGAATTAGCCAGCCGACTGTTTCGAGGATCATAACACAGACAATAGATGTATTGGCAAGTCCAAGGATTGTCAGACAGTTTATATCATTTCCTACGACAGTACAGGAAATACAAAGACACCAACGTCGATTTTACCACACCGCTAATTTTCCCGGAGTCGTCGGCGTCGTGGACGGCACCCACATCCAGATACAAGCCCCCTCCGTCAACGAGAATGAGTATGTCAACAGGCACCACTACCATAGCATCAACACCCAAGTTGTATTTGACAGCGATGATAAAATTATAGATGTTGTTGCGAGATGGCCGGGCTCGACCCACGATTCCCGGATTTTGACAAATAGTGGTCTCCACGCCTATTTCGAAGGACATCCTCAACCTGTGAGATGTCACCTACTTGGAGACAGCGGATACCCGTGTAGGAGATGGTTACTCACTCCATTCCTTCGCCCACAGGCTGGTTCACAAACCAGTTACAATAGGTAGGCATAATCCAATATATTCCGACGTTCTGCCACCATTTGGTTTACAATTCATTTAGAGTGATGCCCCTTTGAGTTTTATCGAAAAATCGTTCCGAAATCCAAAACGAAATATAACTGTTTCTATGTAGACATAAACAAGATGATTTGTTAATTCAATCAATATCTTATTTGTTGACATACTGATAATTTTAATGAATTTGTTTTAACTTCCTGCATGAAATATTACTTTTCAAAATATAATTACATAACATGATTGAAACACCATAAAATGCCCAATAATTGATTTTTTTAAATACAGTACTTCTTAGAAGCTACTGTCCTTTATTGACAGCAAATTTGAAGATTTAAATAAACTAGTCAAGTGATCTACATTAATTGATTATAAAACTAATTATAAGCTTAATTAAATTAAAATTGCAAATTCATGCTATAACTTTCATGAAAGGATTTCTCTCTCTGCATGATGACAAACAATTAACTGTTGATGAAATATATAATGGATACCATCCTGTAAAACAATTAGTGTTCCTCTAAAATTTACTGACCTTTCTTCACATATTTTACCATGCAACTAATGTAAATGATAAACTAGCTACATGTGCAAATAAATGAAATACATTAGATGATCCAACAATTAAATTGTGGTATGTCATAATGTGATATTACCAATAGACATACATTATATCATATTTTGTATTAATAGGCATCTAAATCATGTTATTAATTGTCCGAAAAGATTAACTATTTTTTAAGGTTTTTCCTTTTTTGTACGTTATGTAATTTCTCACAAAAACAAATTTAAACAACTTTACTGATCAAATTTTCTTTTTCATAATCTGATTGCAGATCACACAAGAAAACACGCAGTTGCGTGGAAAGAGGAATTGGCCAATTGAAGCGCCGCTTCCATGTCCTACATGGCGAAGTGAGACTCTCACCTGCCAAAACATGCAAGGTAATAAATAACAAATAATATTTTATTTACATTGTTTAATACATGTAAAATTATGGGGAAAACCCCATGTAATACAGAATATTAACAACTGAGTATTTCCACTCACAATTCAACTTTCAAAGACAAGTAATATTTTTGTAACATTAAATTAAACCAACAGGAAAACATCACCTTCACATATATTAATCATGAAATTCATTTTTACATAACAGAGCATTGGAGCAATTCTTTTTCGAATCTCTCAGTTACACTGTCACACACCAGTCATTTCAAGCAGGCATAATACATAAACCCATCCATTCATTCATTGCACATATACATAATAATATCTACAAACTTTGCATACAAGCAGATTAAATAATGAACTATGTGTAATATAAAATAATTTTTAAGAGAATTATTGCCCTATTTTATTGTAAATTTTCTGGATGCACCTATCACAGAAATGTCTAAAAAAAATTCAAACCTCCCCCAAATATTCAGTTGAATTAATATTGATTGTAAATTCCAAATAAGATCAATTGTGGATCCAAAATGTCAAATTATATAATAAATGTTTCAGGTTATCACGGCTTGTGCTGTACTGCACGACATTTCGAAGGACCGGAATGTGCCCATGCCGGATGGGGCTCCAGTTGGTCCAGCGGGTCAGGGTCAACTTGATGGGGGCCCAGTACCAGCACAAGCAGTGGCTGGACTCAGATACAGAGAACAATTTGCTAACAACCATTTTCACTGTGAGTAATCATTTTAAGAACAATTAATTAGCATTCTAATTTTGATAGATAGAGAATCTCACCCAAGTGTATTCTGATATCAAATATATCAACATAGTTGATTAAAGTTACAATTATCTGAGGCTTGGAACACAGTTTTGGATGATAATTAATAGTATATTGACACACACTTTTAAGAAATAACTGGCAATTTAGAAAATAGAAATTATTTAGTAAGTTTCAGTTAAACACACAAACATTATTACTTCATCACAACTACAAAACTTAAAAGTGCATTTGATTTTGTGACTTTGACAATGGTATTATCATGAGAAACATTTCAACATTAACATAAGGTTAAAAACTTGAATGAATATACAAAGTTGTGATAGATCATTTAAAGACTTTAACACATTTTCATAGACTTTAACTTAACTTTAAATAGTCATAGTGACACTGGCTATATTTATAATGTTCACATTGATATGACGAGGATTATATATCATGGCATGTTTGATGAGGAAGGTCTCGGATCGAATCCTAAACCCTACACTGCAACATTCAAACGGAGTTTTTTAAAATTAGGGCTTTAGGCAAAAAACAACCAATCAAGTATTCAATACATAAATTGTCTTGATAAAAAATAATAAATACTTCATTGTTTAATAGTGGAATGTCCTAGTTTTCGTGGTGTATGCTTATAAAGTGGTCGCTGTATATATATTATCTACCTTTGCAATGTAGCGCCCACAAATAAGTTCAATGAATGGTATATACTGTGTATGAGATAGCTTGTAATGTGGTTCTTGATAGAAAATGTTTCATGTAGCTACTGGTATTTAATTTCACGTTGCAATTAGGAACCGTAAGATCAACTACCTATGATAAATAATCTGGAGTGAAGGCTTGTTATGATGCGGTCAGCCATTGGAAGAAGTCAATATCCAGTTGTAATTTACTGTCAAATAAATATCATTGCCTTCTTACAATCAGGACTGAATGTGTTACCAATCATTTGTCCACTGTAACTTCTAATAGTAATTCCTAAGCAATAAATTCCCTTGCACATGCTTAGTGATTACTGATTCAGATTTGATGTGTCTTTCGATTTGGAATTTGAATTAATAAATACGTTTCATTGTGAATTACATCCATATGTCTATATACACTGTGAGATAAGTCACACTATGAATCTATAATTGATAAATATTTTCGTTTGTGTTGAAAACTCTAGTTCAGATATACATGCAGGCTTTTATGAATAACACCCAGATACATAATTTTGTGTATTTGATGTTCCAAACCCTATCATCTGATAGACGATATAACAGCATTCGCTTATGAGGAAGACTGTGATCTGATTCCTGACAGTGTCGTACCAAACATTGTTAAATATCAGGTTGTTCTTACTTTCATGTTTGACAGTCATGAGAGTCATGTGCATTTGTTCAAAACCACGACCAAGTGTGATTATTATGTTATTATTTTCAATGATTTCAATGGGTTATTGTTAGAGATTTGGCTTGTGAGGACCTGATTATAGGAAATGAATGAGACTTTTAGATTTGAAACAAATCTGTTCCTGGGGTATTAGAACAGATTTGCGAAAAGTTAGGTTAATTCGGATTTCTGTATTTTGTATACACCAAGTATCACCAAGTCGATGATTTCCTGAGTGGACGTACGGATGGATAAAAACAACAAGAGTCATATCTGATTGTTATTATTTTAACGATAACATTTTCTGCAACAGCTTTGTCTATAAAGAACGTGATAAAATGACACATTAACTGCTGCAACGTTTCGTGAATCCGATGACTTCCGTATGAAAATAGAAAACGATTCTGATTAAAATATCACAGATACTTCTGTCCATCCAGTAAGCAATTGTCATGATTATTTTACATTTGTCGCAAACATTATGACGTCATTACTGTTCCGTCACTTATCAATGTATCATGAGTACTTCAATTGTCTTTGTGATCAATTAACATGACTGAAAGAAATCCCACCATGTACAAGAAGACGTCATGAATCTTCCTCTTCGTCTTCATGACGTCATGAATTCACTTTCAGTGACATTTACAGTGACATTATAACGTTTCTCTTAATGTGTAGTCCCTGTTTCATATACGTTTCACACGTCACCAGAAGAATCTATTTCATCGGAGGGTTTTCTTATGCAAGAACACATTGGAATCACGTCTACTTGTATAATAAGTGACGGTGTTTCATAAGATCATTCAGTCTGTTCACACGGGCAGCAACGATTCAACTTAATCCACTTTTGAGTGTATGGAAATAAAGACGGTTCTTCATTTCAAAATGCTCACTGCTGGTGGTCTTATTGAAAAATGAGCGAAAACTGTCGGATAAGATCAGAGGTTATGAGTAACTTCTGACGGGATAGAATGGCCATCTCCATGACATCATGAACATTTCCCCAAAATTTTGTGTTTCTTTTGACGTCATGAATCCTGCAGGCTCTGAATTTCCCGTAACTCCCGGACAGTACATAAAGCATGTAGGTACTCTGAAAACAGAGTTATAAGTCCTGCAGTGTTTTCTTTGGCAACACAGTGAGTATAAAGAGACACACACTCCTCCGTGAACTGACACAGACACAGCTGTTGTTCAACATGGCGTTGTTGAGGGGGAACCGGAAGTTGGTGTCGGGATAGTTTTAACGCATAAGCAGCAGCCATCATAACTGTTAATCTCTCTGCTAAAGATACCTGAAAAAGCAATAATGAAAACGTAAGAAATAGTTTAAAGAAAGATGTCAACATTGACCAGATAACTTCTTGTGTTTAATTTCATTTTATATAAAGTTCTCATTGAAATCACCAAATGTGAATCGTCAAATGGCGTTTCAAATTATATCTAAAAACAACCGAGTGAAGTGTCAGAATATTAAATGATTTGTGTAGTTTTTTTTAAAAGCTCATACCCTTAACCATTGCAAACTTTTCTTATTGGCGCAACTTAGCTCAACCATATCAACCTTGATATTACCAATGGTTTTGGAAAACTATGAAAATATTGATTAACATAACCAGCACAAATGCATGTATCCATGATTGAACTGAAGTGAATCTAACTCACCTCACTAAGATAGTCACAATCTTTAGTGTATACTTTAATAAGCTGACATAACTTGTCACAATCTTCATCTAAACAGCTGCACAACAGAAGGTTGACATCTTCCTGTAATTATAATGATTTTAAATCAAATTCATTATGTAACTGTACTGAATCGTGATCTTCATTATTAACATTCAATCATCACGAAAAGTTAAATTGAACTTACATTACTTTCATAATCATTTGTAAAACAAATTTAAATCATAATTGAACTGTTACTTACATATACATCAAATGCTGTTTTAAAAATACACATGTTTCTTAATGGTGTGTTTCATATTACATTTTCCTTGCTGAACATAGTACAATGTTGAAGAACATTCAAGGTCAATATTTTCCGCTTTTTCCACAATTGTTGTGATGAACACAGCGAACATAAAAATGACCATTTATAAACAGATTTCTAGATAACTGGTATCATTATACTTACGAAACAATCCGCCATCACGAAATAGTAAAAGTGAACCTATATTCGTTAAGGAGAAATGAAACATTGACAAGGTATTTCATAGCACTCAAGAAAGGGGAAAAGTAATAACTCTGAAAAGAAATGTCAAATAATGTATTGACTATTTCAGTAACAAAACTTTTTGATAGATTAGCAGTAACAACGATATGGTATTGAATATCTTCATCCATTGCAACAGAGGATTCTTTTGCAATGAGAATTGAGTAACCTCTGTTGGGATAGAATTCACGATCCAATTATTCTTAGTCCCAGAAAACGGTGTGACGAATAAACGAAAATTGCAAGCAGTCATTTCAGTGTGAACACCTTTTAATGATATGAGTGATGGAAATGGATCAGCGTTGCTTAACCAAACCATAACAATTTGTTTGAGAGCTCTATTAATTGATTGAGGAGAGTTGTTATAATCCGTAACTTTCTTTTTATTTTGAAGGACTTCTTTATTTCCGTTAACAAGCGTGCTACAGAACCTTTAATAACCACCTGTTAGCAAGGGTGTGCCCAGAAAGGATACAGTAAACCTTGCTCCGTTCTCCTGTGCTACTGTGAGTATTAGGGGTCTGTCTTCAAGGTAAAGGGCGCTGTTGATATGTAGACACCGACTTAACATTCTCTTACATAACTGGAACAGAGAAATACAGACACATTAATATCGTGTAGAACGTGAAGTTCAAAGGCTACCTGCGATCTGATTGGTTGAAAAGAGCAATTTTGTTCAATCCAAGACCAAAGAGTTCTTAAAGACTCAGAGGACTAATCGACGTAGCAATTTAATTCGATTACATTACAAGGTCGGTTATTCAAATAAGAGTTCAAGGCTTCTTAATTCTGTGTTAAAATTCTAAACTATTTCACCGTCAAATGTCTAGCGCAATTTCGGTTTAGTTTGCTCAACCCTCGAGGAGTATACCTTACCATTCGTATATGTCGTCTCCGTTTCCATCTTACCAGGTAGACTCCTGATATCAACAACAGGGGGAAGATAAATGTGACGAGGCGAACTGTGAGGATGTCTGAAAGAAGATAGTGAAATGCGATTATGAAAAGAGTAGCAATACAGACATACCTTATTAAAATGAATACTATAAAATGAAATAAACTATCATAGTCACACCATATCCTTGTATAATTCCTCCTCATGGAAAACCTCGCGCCAGTCTCTATCACTGGCTGATTTAAGCCTTGATACATTTCGTCAACTTTTCTGAACCAGCGTAGCACAAAAAGATGACGAAGTGCAGTAAGACTTGAATCAGTAAGTGACGGATGTTATGCTTTGCAGGGGAAACTATGTTATTCAAAGATAAAATAACGGCAAAAATCCAATAATTCAGCAACCTAGGAGCCATTGCAGTGATGTTCTTCACATTGGTGTAAGAAATATAGCAAAATCTGTTGACACAAGATCAAAATTTAAAATCGAAATGAGATAAAGTGTTAGTTTATTAGCCCAATGATTTGATTAAAACTTCAAGCTCGAAAAATCAATAACCTTAAGAGAGTGCACCAAACAGCTGTAACATCTCAACAAATATTTGCAACGTGAGCAAACGTTCGACCCCCTTTAACACATGTTAACGCATCGACTACATGATAAATTATAAAAAGACCTTGAAAACATATGTGCTGAATGCCCTTACAACCCACCAATCGATTGAGTTCTACATTTGAGAAGAAGGGAAAGAGGGAACGTTATTGCATAATTTTAATTGTACCTTGCAGGCACGATTGAAATTGTGTTTTTCTGTTAGTAGAGCTGACAGCCCTTCATATATGGAACAAAAACTATCAAAAAACTCAAGAATAGTATTGTATAACAACACGTTGCCACTTATCCATTGTGTTTCATAAAATTGTATTTGCCTTTAATACATACAACATACAATATGTGCTGATATCAGTTCAAATACTTACACTCAACTGGCATATTCATCCCCAATCGCCAAATATATAATGATTACTAGTTTCCAATTAAAATTAAATTGACTCGTGCCACACGCAGTGCATTATCCGATTATCGATCAGAAATCGACGGTAACAGTCAGTACTCTCGATAAAATAACACAGTTTAAAACGTTGAGCATATGTGACCCCAAACAACACAATTGATATACCTTTAAATTGTCCATGCCAAAGAGCTGTGGGTTACTTTACAAAAAACGAAAGAACATGATTCTATTAAGCCATGCGGGTTCATTTCCCTTCGAGCGGCCATTTTAATGTGTTCACATTAAACTGGCCCATCGAAAGTAGTTCAAGTGATCTGACTGACGTAGCGACACCATTACACTCAGAGTAGAGCTTTGAATATGGTACAATGGTATTATGGTCAATCATCTTGCTGTCTGATCTCTGAAATTCTCGTGAGACATACAAATCTACATCTCACCCTGAAGAGCTCATATCATTTTGTTGATAATCAAAAAAGCCCAAATTAGCCAAGCAGTTTTCCATACGACCTAGTATCAACATAATTCCTAAACATTGATTTGAGAGAAAATAATAGATAATCAACACATCTTGGTTCCTGAAAAACAATATTTTATCCACACCAAAGATCAACGTAACTTGATTGGATTGATTTAGTTGAAACCAATGATCAATCTAATTTTCCTTGGATGGATTTAGCAGGGCAAAAACAGGAGCACTTTTTCTTATCTTTTTCTAGCTTGTACAGGTAATTTGTCATATATAAGGTGCATATGATGTTAGATGAAACGTATCTAATAGTCCATGGGTCAGACACTTCAACACTTAGATCATGATACAGAACCCTTACACACGACGTTTTATTAACTGCTTCACAGGCTGCAGGTCGAGTGAAATATATCTCTTTCCTTTGATGTGGGAATGAGCATAGTTCCAAAATCTCACCGACCGTAAATACGACATGAACGAGAAATCGATCGAAAGAGGGCGAACAGGCCTTATATATGTTCTTATAATGTGACATGGAAACTGTAATAATTAGAAGAAATATGATTTTGTGACTTCTGTGAATCAGGATAGTCAACTATTGGTATTGAACTTAAATATCCTTCCGAGCAGGACGGACAGGCCTTACATGTTTTTTTCTTTTAATGTGACAGATAAAATGTAATAATTTGAGAGAGATGTGATTGTGTGACTTTTTAGGATCAAGATAGTCACCTGTTGGTAAAGAGAAGTGTTTAAAGGATAGATTAAATGACATATGGTCCAAATCGGATTCATTAAAATGGGATGTCAATTTGACAATTGCTCGATTTTAAATTTCTGATATCGGTCAATAAATTACTTATATATGGCTTTTTTAAAAAACGCCTAATTTAGCCCCGGCTACCAGAATGATAGTCTGCGGGGGTGTATCCCATGAAGGGATGACTTCTGTGACGTATCTGGAGGAATTTGTTTTTCGGCGATAGTCATAAGTCAACGTAATTTCGCAACATTTTGATTGTTAATTTCACAAACCAACTTAATTTTCCCATATATCGTATGTTTAGATATCAAACTAGGTAATTCCGCAGATGACAATTACACAATTATTACATAAACATGTCTTTTTGGCGATGTAATGCACCTCATAAATTCATTTAGCGGCAGTGATAATCATCATTACTTAATTAACGAGACTCGGCGGAGTAGCTGTCTAGTCGGCCCAGTCTGTTGCTTATCACAGTCACGCCTCAGTGAGCATTTTCATAATGAATCGCCAAACAAATTGCGGTAGTGTTAAAATGGGTGAATTAAAATCGTCTTAATTATCAATTGCAAGTGTATATTGTCTCGATTTTATGCTCAATTGATTCTGATATACAATATACATAGAGGTAATCATCTTTCATTCTTGAGAAAAATACATTTCATCAGATCTTTAACTTATCAATAGAAACAGAGAGATTATTTGTTTAACAATATCGAATCTGATTGAAAGATAGAGACCCGAAAAATAAATAAATATTTTGCATCACTAGAAAAAAAGGGACATTAACAGTCATCAAATCTGTTTGATGATATACACATGTTAACGTCTTCACTCTCGTATGAATCTCATATCCCCTTTAACATCATCCCGTTAAATAAATACTGCATGATAAACTAAGTTAGAAACCATGATATTGATTTTTATTTAATTGCTTAAGAAGCACGCAAATACAAATTTCAAAACTGTTAACATAAGACTACAGATTTGAAATTAATTGCATGAAATGAGATAAGGAGGACAGATAATTGGCATGTGCAGAATAAATAACCCTCGGTAAATATTATTACCATTTTTAATATTCATATTAAACATCAAAGTAGACAGAAATTCATGTTCTATGGAATTACACATTATTTATTGCAAGACAACGACATTTGTTGGATGTTAAACATTACATTTTTTGGAAAACCATTTAGGTACTTGCAATTTGGCACAGTGTTTTTAATTATCAATTTATAAGAATGACAATATTTAATGATGAAAAATAGAAATGTTATTGTTAAAGTTTAATATCAAGAAATAATCTTTTTTTCTTTTCTTTAATTAAAATTGTGCTTCTTTTTCAAATACAAAAAGAAACAGATGATACAGAACAACTCCAAAATAAATTTTAAAAATTTATATTTATTTCAATAAATCTTCATTAGTTTCAGAATTCACATAAAATAATTTGTGGTCAATGTTACCAGCTAAGCATCACATTTTCAGTATCTTTATCTGTATTCTGGCTAAATTATAATTGAAAATAATCTTTACATCCCGCGCTATTGTTGATGAATATCGGGAAACAATGAAGTAAGCAGTATCATGACAATTTACCATTCACTATCAGTCGTTTGTTCGATCAGTATGCATGCTATAACAATGGTTAATTGAAATGATTAAACACAAACATAACAATGGCTACTTGTAATGATTGAAATAATAACGATTGTTCAATAGTCAACACTATCACTAATACATACTTGGAAATGTGTAAAAACAAGTTTGTGAAACTTTTCAAATAAAATCCTAAATATATCACATGCAGTTTTTATCATCAAACCGTGCGTTGAAGAGCGTTACCCAGATGCAGCTTATAACTCATGGGGTTAGACAGTTTCATACTAAGATCATGATACACAATCACTTACACAAGACGTTTTATTAACTGCTTCACAGACTGCATATTGAATAAAAGAAATGTTCTTCGTTTGATCTTTGAACGAAGGTTCGTTTGTGGGTATTTGTGCATGCTGTGCAGAACAGATCAAACCGCCCAGTTTTAAATTAGGAGTTTTGTCTTTGAAAGTTTGTTTGCAATAGGATGAAGGCATTATGGGAAAGATATATTTTCTTCCTTTTTCTTCTTTATAATAATATACTTCTTGCAGATCAAACCGAGGAACAGTATATTAAGTTTTGTCTTTGAACTTTTTGCAGTAAGAACAATATATCTAAGGAAGTGTATGCTTCTTGAAGCTGAACAGAAATTAATTCAAATACTGTTGTACTTACATGTGTATGTCTGAACTTGTGAAACAATGAACTAAATAAACGAGAATCCAAGACTTGTGTAATAACTATCATTTATATTTGACAGTTCACATAAATGATTGAACTAGATATATCAACCATGAGAAAAGAATATATCAGAAAAAAGTTTTGATGAGAAAATGGATTATGATTTATTAATGGAAATTATTTGAGAAAACAAATAGGGGGAAAACGGTCACTGTGAATAACCTAACGTGTTTAAATCTATTTGTAACTATTGCTCTACTGTTAGATTTACATTTCTATGCATATCGAAGATTCACGAATCTTAAATACCTGATATTCAACTTCAGGACAATTCTATGACAGACAATGGATTTATATGTATGAGCTGAACGAATAATAATTTAATATATTTCTGATAGGTTCTTGAAAAATTAACATTATAGGAACTATGTTTTAATGGAAATGAAACAGAACTAAATGAATACATATAAACATATAATGTAATACTATCAACTATATATCAAGCCAGCTCTCTCAGTCTTTTGGACCTCATCAGCATGGTGTGTGTGGAACATGTTTGGGCTTTCAGCTATGCAAAGTTTGCAACGCAACTATGCAAAGTTTGCAACGCAACAAAGCAGTTTAAGAAAGCCCCACTCATTTGCATAAAGTGCTCAAACCGTATATCAACAGTGGGCTAGCGGTTGAGCCTTCACTTTTAGTTCCAGCCCTACAGACCTACACATTCGGACCAATTACTAGAGAGCAATGTGTCCCTCCCTACCTGCTCTGTTAGTGTCCACGAAGACAACGATGATGAGGATGAAAGCAAGAGTCCACACCCCGAATGCAGACAAGAGGACAATGGCGGGCTGCAAGGAGAAGACCCAAGGCGCTTGTGTAGATCCATGGTTCACCTGACTAATACTCTGTAGCATGTCCCAGTACTCACTCTTGTCTATCTGCAGAGGAAGGTTCACTTTGTGAGAAATTGTGAGAAAATAATTTCTATGACAAAATGAGTAGTGTTTTTGTTACCTTTGGGAATTTTAAGTGAGACAGGCCCATTGTCATTGACATAGATAGTCTTTGGCTTCAGCAGTTCACCAAGACCCACATAATATCAATTTTCTATGCAGGGTATAACTCGCTCCAGTCTCTATCAATAGGTAATTTAGTTTAATCTTGCTACATTTCGTGGCATTTTCTGTACCAGGCCGGACGTGATGATTATATACATGTATATATATATATACATGGGAGGCCCAATTTGGATAAGTCCATACTTAAACTGATATCTGAGAATGCCAGGTGTGATATGTTTATACTCACATTGATGCCATGACACCTGAGAGGCCCAGGTATATCCTCATCTTTCTCATCTATCATCAGGTGCGCCTGCAGGTATCCACGTATCTCGAACTGGACGGAGGCCAACACCTGGCCATTAACGAGATCTGGTAATAGAAGGGAAATATTAGTGTGGTACATATATTTTTTCATTTTTTTTATTTCAAAACATTTGGTTTACGACAAGTGTTTATTTTGCATTGGTTTAAGATGTTCATGTATCTTAAAGTTTACTTAAACTGTCGAAATTCCGTAAGGCTAAACTACCATCGTGCCTTGCCGTATCAAGTTGTTTTCCCTTTGTCCAGGAAAATAGTAGTTCATTAAACAAGTTCAACTATCTGATTACATTGTTGCATTACATTTTTGCAATCACAGAAAATTTAAATTAATTTAGCTTGCGTTCAACAACAACATTTATTTTATAGACTAAATTCAAGTCTTGATCTTGATGTTAATATGAATAAAATTTATCTGTGGAGAAAATGCATTCAAAACAGAAGCCAGGGAGCTAAAGAAGATGATATTCATGAATTGAATTTAGGCTTTTAAAAAAGTAATACTTTAAAGATGTAACCTTCTCTCACGTTTGTTTTATTATCAACTTCACATGAAAAGTAAATGATGAGTTTGCAGAAGAAATAACATTCTCACCGACTCGTGTGGAAAGTACAGCTGCTATGTCACTGCTTATTGATTCGCTGCTTCGTGGAAGACGGCCTGCAAATAAGATTACATACATGTTTTTATGCTATATTTAACACCAGATGAAGGCTAAATGTATATGTAATGCCATCTTGTATGAGGGTGTTTGCATCCGTCCGGATAATTCAAATCCCAAGATCCCTTAAGAATATTCATTCTCGTGCCACTGAAGACTGGATACTCATCGCTATATACACAGCAAAAGAAACGCGGGACCATTGTAAAAATTTCATACTTACTGTTAACGGTGTAATCAGCAAATTTATAATATCAGAGCATTCATATGTTGTTAACATGATGTTCATAACGTGTTGAACAATCGGCAGACATAACGAAAAGTCAATACTGGTGTAGAACTTCTGTATTATCTTGAGCGTTAGTCACTCTTGGGGAAAGTCATGTTCTTGTTCAGATGATGAAGGGCCCATGTGATTTTAAATGCAATTGGAACCTGTGCAAACACTCCCATGAAGTTGTTTGATGTTGTTTGTTGATGTTGATTTGACGTTATGACGTCATTTTCAATTTCATTCAGAATGGTTCTATGGGTCTCACTTTGGTAAACCTTCAAGGTATTGCATTCTTTCTCGGTACCAATGTGTTCCACGAGCACATTTACTGATACCCTTTGACTTTGCAATGGTAACCATCTGTACTCTACAGAACCAATAGCTGAACATGCATATGTTCTCTGACATTTACTATTGATATGACAAAGCACAGGCTGATGTGCAAACACATTAAAACTCGCGTTTCTTTTGCTGTTCAGTATATACATGTAGCAAGTATTTGCCAATGTATTGTCTTGGTTTGAAAATGATGATAGTTTATCGGTCTTTTCATCCGGGACCTGCCTTGATTGCTTGATTTAATTTAATTAAACTTAATTGGCTGGGTATAAATAGTGCGATTTGAGAAAAAAGGCACATATGACATCATTGACGTAACCTTGAAGATACAAATTCCCTGATGACATACAATTCACCAACTAAAGATGAATGGTTCAGTGACAGGTGCTGAGGAGGCTTATTAGGCCTGAACTCTTTATCTACAGTGAGAAAATATTGCTTACACTCTTGCTAATTTGAAGTCACTCGCCCACTGGCAAGCGGGAAATGCAATCAACACTTTGGCAAGATCACAATTTGAGACCACATCCGTTTAGGTGTTACATTAAGACCTACCTCCTCAGTTGTCGAACAATTTACATACAGACAGAACAATAATTTACTAAAACGCCACTGGCCCAAACTATGCACCAGAGCATGCCCCCTCCACCCAATACCTTATGACAGTAATTTCCATTTTCTATCCAACGGTAGAACAATTAAGAAAGTTGTCAAAAAACGATGACCACTACTTTTACACACATCACCAGACGAGTGTGGCAGATTCTAAAGAGTTTAAGAAAGTTGTCAAAAAACGATGACTAATTCCTATACATACATCACCAGACGAGTGTGACATTCTATAGAGTTTTCAATATGTTTTGGAACCGTAGCAGAAATCATGATTCAATGGCTTGTGCTTTTTAACACATCATCCTATTTGATAAAACAAGGTTAAAGATGTTCAACGAGATACTGACTGAACACAACTTTTTTAGTACAAGTTTCTAAATGCGAATATTCTTGTAAACGAGTGTTAATATAATTAAAGACTACTTGTGATTGTCAATTCCTGTTCATTCATTAATCACAGAACTTGAACAGAACTTAATAATTTCACACAAAAAGAAGTTATGATGGCAGAACAAATTTAGTGAGCTATAGAGGATATCTGTCTTTTCTTGACTAATACCATGTTTATCTCATCGAGTGAGGTAGAAAGGTTATATTTTCACGAGTGGCGCAGCCACGAGTGAAAATATATAACTTTTCTACCTCACGAGATGAGATAAGCATAGTATTTGTCAAGAATTGACGGATATTCTATTTATTATATGATATTATCCATGTAATTACGTCCGAAAAGGGTCGTTTTCACGCCAAGCGGCCGCAAGGAACAGCCCGTCTCCTCAGTAACACTGTGACGTCATAAGCTAAATTGCCGCGCGAGACCATTGTTTTATGACGTCAAATTATATCAGTCACCGTTCGCAGTGAAAATATAAGTTATTTTCACTGTAGCTTGATAGACAGTTTATTTCACTGATAAATCCTGCTCGTCATATAATAAAAACGGATATCAGTTTCTTTTTTGGTACAACGTTTCACTGAAAAACGTCAACATGGTGATAACTCTCAGAAGATACAGACTTGTGTCAATATGAAGGATTTCATTGTGAGATGTTTGATGAATGGCCAGGAAGTAGCCCAGATCTATCTTTTTTGATAATAAAGACGTTGCAATCCATGTATCATACGTTGATGCAGATTGCTTTTTTAAAACTATCTTTTATTCAATTAAACAGGAAAATAGACCAACAATGTATTTAGATAGTGACTATACGTAACATGGTTATATATGGGCTCTGTCACAGTATTGATTATTATTCTCTTTCGGGACTAGGCTCTTACGGCATTGGAACCCACACCCGTAGAGTCAGGCACCGACCTTCCACACAGACTGCTGCAGCAAATTACCCATTGGGCCATCGTGCAAATAGTATGGTCCCAAATATAACAATATCACAGTGTAAACAGGAGATTTTGAGATAATGCAATAAAGCACATCAATGCAACGTAAAGAGTAAAATTTAGTACAGACAGTATCCATGTCCCATTAATGCATTGCTTATAAACGTGAGGAGAAATAATTCATGATCTGATGCTTCCACATAACACCCAGCTAAATCAACCTTCTTTTCTTGCGATTGCCTGTGTAAGTGTAAGCCAAAATAGAATACAAACCTTAACATGAAAATGTTTTCAAATGTCTCTTCTCTCAATAGTGGATAAAATGCCGTTTTCGAAGTGTGCATCAACTTTATTCTTTCTAATTGTATCCAATGCAATGGTTATCTTAATAACGCTAGCCTTTAAAATGAGGACACTTGTAAGGACATTCGTTTTAACTGGAAAGTGACCAATAAAGAGATTGACGTTATTTACTGAATACAAGAGTAACATATTATTTATATTTAAACCCTAACTATTTCTTCTTCAACCTAACAAAAATTATATTTATCTGAGTGGTAGTGACAGGAACATGTTTACACCACTTATGACAGAACAGAGTGAGTGAGGAAAAAGTGTCTTGTTATTCTAGATTCGGATTTAAATATGTGTATAACTCTGAATCGAAGGATATCTTGATTTTGTGTTTTATTTTTCAGGAATCTACTGAAAAAGAATGGCTGATAGCCATGTGTGAAAGGCATTTACTCGTAAACATGGAATGGATATTTGACAGGATGTCGCATCCTATTCAATTATCCATATATTTTACTTTTGTTTATGTTTTTCAAGTTTCAAACATTCACTACTTTATGATACTGTTTGAAAGGTATTATTTCCCTCATTCAACAGTTAATCAGTGCACGGTATTCATAAAACTTAGTTCAGTAAGTTACAATGTAACAGTTAACATTTGAGAATAATTCCATTTCATTTTATTGTTCAATAATCATAGAACGTTTTTAACAATTTCGCAAATGATGAAGTGAAGATAGAGAACAAAGTGAGTTATTAATACACTGAGTGGATATTAGTTTCTATTCTGCTATAAAGTTCACTGAAAAAAGTCAACATGGTGATGATAATCAGAAGTCGAGATGACGGATATCATTTTGAGATGTTTGATGAATGGTCAAGATGTAGCCAAAACGCTGCGTTGTAAACTATATATCACATGTTGTTGTAATATTGAAATATAGTATGCTCCAGTAAACATGACTTTAAATCTACATACAATTTAGATAGTGAACATATCTGACATTGTTAGATTTGGAATCACAAATTCTGCAATAGTACAAAATCTTGTATTTTTCGGGATATAGAGAATTTTAAAAAATCTATGATGCAACAAGATGTTCGTCTTAGCATATCCAGTCAAGCCCGTAACATTCAACCTTTATTATTTTTTCTTGTCGTGAGAGTGAGTTAAATAATAATACTTAATACTTAATAAGACACCACCACTGTGTTAATCTAAACTGTATGTGCCTCTTGCCTGTCGATTGGTGCTCATTGAAGAATAATCCAATCAAATGAATGAATAGGAAAATGACGTTGACATTCTTCTTATTTATGTTATAATGTTGTCCCTTCTTCTTTCAGTCTAATGTATCAGATGTAAAGGTTATATGAGTGACGCCAGTCATTAAACTGACACAAGTAAAAGCATTAGTTTTAGCTGCAATGTGACAAATGAGAGCTTGGACTTATCTTCTAAATATCTTCTAAACACAGTAGAATTGATCCTGAAATTTTCCTTGCAAAAGTAACAGATTTAAGAAACTAATTATTGCTTCTTCCACCTTTAAAATCTTTATATCAGAATGATGGCGGGAAACAACATGGTTACATCATTTGGGAATATAGAGTAATTACTCACATATATATATCACGGAAATATGTTTGTACAAATGTTACGCACTCAGCGACACATCAATCGCAGAATTTTTTCTCCATTAGGCAAATAATTAAATATTGATGAAGAAGAAGAACAAAGTTTGTTTTAGTACTGCATATGTTGTTAATTCTTGTGTAATGCATTGTAAGAAAGTACCTCGTGTAAAGTAACTATAGCCTTCAAATCCGATGTCAATCGAAGTGAGATTGATACATGGAAAGTAAAGGATAAAAAGTGTGTCTACAAGATACTTTCCGTTCTCCTTCACAATCTTTAATCTAGCAGGCAATTAGGGATACTTCTTTAGAGAAGCGTACTTCAGGATACTTCTGAAAATTAGTTAAAACTCTGATTGGGCATATCAGGTAACACTTTATTCATATACATGTCAAGAAAGATGTAATGCATATGTGGCAAATCCTGAAGGATCATTAGTTTTACTTTTCTTCTCCATTCCAAAGAGGAAGTATGGATGACAGCTGAGTTATGTTGACAGGAAGTCTATTTTGGCCTCGGATTTAAATACGTCAATAACTTTGAATTGATGAACATCTTGATTTTGTGTTTCATTTTCTAATTAGGAAAGATATTTGGATTCGAAGGACATTTAGTCATACAAATGAAATGGATAAGAACAGGAAGATTTCTTGATGTCTAAAAGAATGTTTGATCATATTCAACTATCCAGATATCTTAAAAAAAATTTGTTAAAGTATCATATCTCAGTTTAAAATTTCATTAGTGCCCTGTATTTATTCATTACATTTCATTCAGTAATGTTTGGAACAATGTAAGACAATTGTGTTGTAAATGAAGTCGAAAATTAATACAAATATTTTCAATAACATTGTGCATTTCTCAATTACTCTTAGACACTAGAACGGAATAATATTTGCAACATGTTTGAGGTTTTAAATTTGGGAGATATGGCATATTAGTCATATACTTTTTATTATAATCCTTCAATGTACTTGATCGAAGTTCCCATTACGTCGATACGGACAATTATATTACAATATTAAAGAAATTGGAATAAACTGTTGACTCCTGTTGATTCATCTTTCCATGCTTCGAGGCTTTTGATGCCCCAATCTGACGAATGTGAATGATTTTTGTGCATAAATATTGTCAGTGCAAATACGGTTATTCAATTGACGTCTAACTGAAATGGAAATCACATGATATTTGAACTTTGATAGGTAGGTGAATACACTTTTGGGATGCAAATGTACACTCAGCTAGTAATTCGTTTGACAGTTAATTACCTACATTCGCTAAAAATCAAGAAGTAAAATAATGTATGTTTAACTTTGCTGTAATGCTGTATATATTTGTTAATATCATTCATTGATATATAATGCCCTTTTATAAAACATGTAAAGTTCATAGTAGTATCATCATTGTTGACATATCAAATTTCATTAATCTCTGGCGTGGAGACCTTTGTTATCCATAAACACAAAATATTGGAAATGTATGAAGTTGGCTTAAAGAGCCATCAAGGATGTTGATGAACATATCGAAAATTTTCCAAAAATCTATCTCCATGAAATAAACACGATTAATTTTTCCCAATTTTTTTCAACTTAAAATAAGCCGAGAAATTGCATTAATTAGCAAAGGTGTTTTCCAGTCTAAATATAGATCCAGTCTATCATTTTCAAGCGCAAAGCATTATGGTCTAGCTCACACACAGTAAACAAAGACACGAAAGAATAACAAAAATTATGACTGAGCAATGAAAGAAATCGAAACATATAATTTTGAAGGCGGTTATTTATTTACCATTTCATTTATTTATGTATTTGCTACAGATACTGGAATAATTGTTTTACCCAACTAGGTATTTTTCTTGAATTTTATAATTAATAAGAGTAACAATTTGTCATAAGTTGCTGGTCTTATCTCAATAAAAAGTACATTAAACAGGCAATAATGTGTATATTCTCATGACATTTAGAAACATTGTTTGTAAAGCAATCGTCACATTCAGTAATGTGTGACAAGGGTAACTTGCAAGAGAGACACATGCAGCACATGGGTTGTTATGGCGACTTGCGCTAGAGGCGAGCCTTCACGCTTCGGAAGCGCTAACTGTTTGTGTAGTAGGTATTACGCAAAAAAGGAGATTCTGTTTATATGACGTCAGCGCGCGCTAGTCGAAGTGGTACTTCTCTTTGAAACCAAATTTCATTACATTGTCGTGATATGAAAATTATTTAACCTATGCCATGTTGTAGATAAAAGATTTCTCTGGCGAATGACGTTATAAGTATATTTTCCAAAAATTTGAAACACTAACATCCTTGATGGCTCTTTAAACAGATGGAAATGAAAAGGGAGAAGACTGTACTTAGAATAACCTGTCCTCCAAGGTTTATGTATTTCTTCCAGACCATCCATTCAGTAACTCATGCAGTAACTCATGCAGTAACTCATGCAGTAAATCATGCAGTAACTCATGCAGTAACTCAGGCAGTAACTCAGGCAGTAACTCAGACAGTAACTCAGGCAGTAACTCAGGCAGTAACTCAGGCAGTAACTCATGCAGTAACTCATGCAGTAACTCAGGCAGTAACTCACGCAGTACCTCAGGCAGTAACTCCAACAGTAACTTCTCCTGGCCAGATCGATTGGACGATGTTCGATTACATGGCTTAATGCTCAGTGCAATTTATAATCCTGAAAGACATTTGTTGGGTGCCAACCTCATCTACAAAAAGGGAAGGACAATAACTTAAGCTCAGTTTAGAAGATGTTGACAGGAAGGATTAAGATGCACATCCTCTGGTCCTTTAAACGAAGACGTTGTGTTTGCATGAATTACCAGGCTTCAAGAGACATCTCACTTAAAAAGTTTTAGAAGGAAGAAAGTTAAATGAGATACTATATATATATATAACCATTTGTAGAAGGATAGAAGTTAGGTTATAAGTCAATTTGGAATTAAATGAACACTCAAACTTGGATCATGAGATGAAAGTCAATTGTAACCCACTTTGAATTTAGCTGTTGGTTAATGTCTCGTAACTACGATATAAATATACAATGATGTAAAGTAAGATTGGAAGACAATCATGCATTAAAGGAACTCTCGAACGCAGATCATGAGACGACAGTCAATTACAGTCTACTTATAACGTAGCTATTGGTTAATCTTTCGTAACCACATATACCATAAAAGGATGAATATTTAGATTGGAAGAAAATCGTGCATTACAAGAACATTACAATAGGGATCATGTAACAGGAGCCAATTGCAGTCTACTTTAAACTTGGCTATCGGTAAAACTTTCGGCCCATGATATAACAATAAGGGATGATGTATCGTGATGTAAACATTCCACAGGGGATCATGAGATAATAGTCAATCCAAATTTACTTTCAACTCAATAGCTGGTAAATCCTTCGTACCTACGACATCTAAGGATGATGTGTCGTTGGCTTTATCAGTCATTTTTGTCTTGCACTTAATACATATATGTTTAATCTGTGATCAAGAGATGAAAGGGAATTGCTTAGTTGTTTGTGAAGGTACATATCATCTATCGCCGATTTCAAATGAACGAATCAAGACATCACTGTCATGATGTACATGATTTACAAGTTTAGTAGAAGGACTGCTCAACATATCCTACTTTTTATTTCCTTCGAAATGATAAATTATTGCGCATATGCGAAAGATGAAATACAGGTAAATAACTACACTGAGTCAAAAGGAGATTAGCTCTGCAAATACACAATACAGTAGATTCTATCACTCTATGCATTTCATGACATTGTCAAAATATGACCCATGCATATATATACAATGTACACATCATTGCAGTTTAACTGTCGAATGATATATAACGATTTTCCTTGAACGTAGACAGCAATCATATGCAATGTATCTTTTCCGTGTATGATGATTGTTATTGATTATTATTACTTTTGTAACTGACAATATTGTCTAAATGTCTATGAACAGCAACCAAATGGTAAGACGACCACATTATGCTTGAACACTGACATTTATCAAAACGGACCATATGTCACCCTGCATACGCAATCATACCCAATGTTAAACATATGACAAGTACTCATCTCCAAGAAAATCTGGCAATAGTATTATGCTTGTGTTGAAAATACTTGAATATATATGGCAGTATTCACATTATTAACCTATATATGTCTGTTTGTCTCTTATAGATATCTTTCAACACTTACTATACATTTGATTAATTCTTGGTATCCATAAAAAATAGCTACTTTCACCATTATATTGTCAGTTTACTGAACTAGCTTCAGTGCCAGTCAATAATGCCGATAACATAACGCAGTTTATAACCTTTGACGTAAAGTGACTCCAAAAGCACATCTATTGTCCCTTAGAAAATCAGTAATGCCAAGTTTGTGAATGTAAACTATAAGTGTTCATCAAAGTTACATTTTAATTTTAACATTTCAATTTTACTCCGTTTTAGTATTAATCAAAATAAACAAAAAGGAACATCACTCCTTACTCCCACAAACAATATATTTATATCTTATTGAACCTTAAAATTGAACAACAATATAAACGTTAATACGAGTAATTCTGTACTTACCACTTTTTAACCTGCTTGCAAAAAGATGAAAGAAACCAGGTTCAGTTGCATCCAGATAACTACATATATCCAATATCTCTGGAATATCACAATCATCAGTCTTAACCACCAACATGCGTTGTTTATGAAGACTCGTTGCAGTCAAACTCTTAAGGATATCCTGGAACTCTGGCCAAGTCTCCTCGATATATTTCTTTGATAGCACCAACACAACACGTTCACTTAGCATCACTGCACACAGGAGGTTCTGGGTTATACTGAGCCTCCTGTTGAACCTCTCACACAAATGATACGTCTTGTACTTATAGGGCGGACTCTCGAGCCTATCCACTGTCTTCCTGACCCACTCGACATCCGATGGGTTGTGAGAGAAGAAGATGTGGTACCTGTGAAGGTAGAAACGTTAAAGGATCACCAACGTATGTTTATACTTATGACATTGGTTGTTTAATGGCGAAATAACCTCTTCCAATTACAAGTTCAACGCTGCTAGAACAGAACTCTCCTGGAGTATACAACCTAGAACACATTTAAAGGGTCAGTAGCACATTTTTTCCGCTCAAATAACTTGAATATATATTGGAAAAATAATGTCAATAATAGTAAAACACCCTTTTCTGATTGGAAAATGATATGAAAATTACAAAATGACTGTACATGGTTCGGTTAAGTCACGGGAATCGTTTTTGTAATTCGAAATAATAAATGTGTTCACTTTAAAATTGCCGCCATGCAACACCGTTATTGCCACTACGGATAATTGGTTTGTGTTATAAGATGTTTCACCCTCTAAATATAAAGAACATAAACTATTATTATAAATGGGAAATTAAAAAAAATAGAATTTGCAAAAAACGTGCTACAGCCCCTGTAAGTCTCTGTATGATTATCTCTTAAATAGTCTTCATGATCACTACTATACCACTAACTTTGGGTGAAGATCAGCACAATTTGAATAAATCACTTGCCAAACAAGTCTCATATCCCCTGCCTCTATGTGGCTGTACTGTATTTGGGATACATACTCTGTGAATATGAGTTAGGTGATTGAGTTTAACGCCGCTTAGGCAATTTCGCACCCATTTGCGTCGCATTGTGACTTAAGACTCTAATGACAGAGGATGAATAGCCAATACTTGGGACTATAAATGATGCTGCATTTTATCTTGAAACAAACTTGAGGTGAGGTGAGGTGAGTTGGGGTTTTACGCTGCTTTCAAGAGTATTTCACTTATATCGCAGCTGCTAGTATTGCACCCAAACCCTACTGCGTGTAGAACAGTTCTGTACTGCCGTGCCCCTGGCGGGATTCGAACCCCGGACCTCTTGATCCGAAGCCGAAAGCGCTAACAAACTAACTAACTAACTAACTAATATACTATTATTATTTATTATTAAGCCCATTTGCAACGTGTTGACGGACAATCAGCATATATTTCAAGGGCATCATTTGGAAGGTAATCAATATGAACAAGGAGACATGGTGTCCTCCACTACTAGCAACTATTAGATTGTGTCAAAAATAGGTCACCTGTAGAGGTCATTAAGGGACGGAGCTTCCAACTCGACATCGTCCTCCATGTCCACATAGCTGTCAATATAACTGTCCACACAGCTGTCCACAAGGCTGTCCTCAGCCAAGGACACGTCCTCCCTGTATAGCTGATAGCCATTCTCGCACTGGTAGTCACCTGTCAGGTATAGTGTGTCCTCTTGTTGGGTTTCTCGTGGTATAAGGATCTGGTGATCTGTGGTGAAATGAAGTGAGTTGTATGTATTTGTAAGTACATAATAATATAATATAAATGTATATCTAAATACATAAAAAAAACAAAAACGACATGCATGTATGCTTTAGTTATTACTTTAAAAGCGCTGTAGCACGTTTTCTCAAATTTGCCATACAATTTTAAAGTTTATATAAAATATTTTAACATTAACGAGTAAAACAACTTACAGCTACGACACTAAGCCGTATCCAATAACTGGATTCGAAGAAAATGCAACAGTGTGAGAATTTTAGACTTCTGACAGCAAGAGCGTTTAGGTATGCCTACATCAGTCAGACCACATAAACTACCTTCGAGCGGCCATTTTAATGTGAACATATTCAGATGACAGTTCGATGGCAAATGGACTCGCACTGCTTAACATAACCATGCAGATTAAGTCTTTTTTTATTGATTCAGGAGTATTGTGTAGCCATTGGTAATCCATTTATATTTTTGTGAAGGCACTTTATTTCAGTACGAAACTCGTGCTACAGTGCCTTTAATGATGGCTGGATGAGTCGCATTTCGAGTTGTTAGCAAGTCTTTTCAACACTTGTGAATTCATGTAATAGTATGATTTTAAATGGATTACACAAGGTTATGTCAGTTGTAAACTGTCCTCTTGTTGGGTGTGTCAAAATCTGTTTGGTTAGGGAGTAAAGGAAATTTCAGTTGCAGTACTAGTGTGTCCGATTTCTTGGTTTTGGCATTCTGGATGACGAATCAGAGCATAAGGTACGCAAGTTGGTCTTATTATCTTATTTTTGAACATGTTGATTTTTATCTCTTGAGAATTTAAGTATTATTGTTTCTGAGAAATAGCCTCACTTAAGATTATGCCTAACTAGTGCGACCTATCTTAGTGCTAAATTCACAGGAACTAATGCCACCATGATTCTCTAATCCACCCGTACACTTAGGGGAAACTTTGGGGAATCGGAAATAGAGTTCAGCAAAACCTTCCCAAAACCGAGTCCATGGCCTCTTTATAATGAAAATGTCTACATTATGAAATCAAGTATTACTCCTATATATCCCTTATATCTACCACAGCTGTACTATTTATTTAATTATTTTATATTATTATCAGGGATAGAACTGCCTCCATACAAATAAGTATTTCCAATGTTAAAAGTACATATAATGCTTCAATCAGGCAATTTATTAATTAATATACATAGACATGGTAGCAAGACATGCATAATTCATTCACCTCGATTAATTTAACATCTGGTACGATTGTTCACAATATATGCATTTATAAATGAAAAAAACACTTTAACAATAGTAGATTATATTCATGATATAAAACGATGTGTTAAAACGTCTACTAGGTTTCATTAACCCAGTCTCACATAAACACATTAAACAATATTTGTTTTACCTAAAAGAAAACTATACATGTCAAAGACATACATCGTTAAGGAACTGACAGTTAATGCTCCATACCCGAGAAGATAAAATTTAAAAAAGATAAAACATTCTTCAACGGCATTTAGAAAGTGGTATTGTAACGGAAAACGCAACTTCCCTATTTACTTTCAAACATAGAGAAGTTGTCATTAAATTTGTCTCTCATGATAGTAATATCTTAGCCGAAAATATACTGATCTTAACATTTAATCCACTCGGTTTTTATCGTATGCATACATCCTGGAAAATGGCTGTTAATGAGGAAAAACTTTCCTTGTTACTGTAAGAGACAAATACATTTCTGCACCTTGCACGCCAAATTCCCAATGAAAGGCATAACTCTTGCCAGTCTCCATTTCTTAAATCAACCAGTAATGGAGACTGGCAAGAGTTATACCTTGCGTTTGGAAGTTGCTTACACACTCACCTTCACTGACACTCCTGGATATACACATTCCTGTGTAGCAGATTGACATAACCCTATTAAATATCTGATCACACAGAAAGGTGAATCATGATCTGTAAAACCATCAGTCGTGTAGTATATGGTTCAACCTTGTTAGGAACATTTCACAATTCACAGTTCACAGAACAAATAAAGCATGAACCTTCGATACCAGCTGCAAGTCACTGTCAAAGAGAACGACACTGTACAACACTGTATCTGTATGCGAGGTGGGACTAAAATTTAAATATCACAAATAATGGTCCCACATTCTAAAATGAAAAATGATAAGTATAGTCTTCAAAACACTGGCAAAGCACTACCATATGTTGTTACAAGATCTCTGTTCTCAGAATAACATTGGCGAATTCTATCAATCAAACACAGTTCACATCACTCAATTGGTATTTTTCTGTCCAAATACTGGTTGTAAGTAATTGTAGATTATGTCAAAATGATGTTTGACTGGAGGAGCTGAGTCTTGTATTTATAAGCGCATTGATAGAACAGTAGCACTCAAGGTTAAAAAAAGTCTGTATCGTAAGCATGAACCGGTAACAAAGGTCCTTGTTCTGAGCGAGAACAGTTTACATTATTCACTGTGCATTGGTTTGACTTGAGTGTTGTTTCAATAGCTCAAACGACCGTAAGCCTTTGTTGACCATGTCAAGATGAGGCCTGTGCTGAGGACTCGTCTCTTTAGCACATTGACAGATCAGTGCCAATTAAGGTAACAACGAACTTTGTACCACTTGGTCTGCATGTATTTGCTTTGAGTACTGTTCCAAGAGTCCAACTGTTCGTCAGGCACTGTTATCCATTTTAGGATGAGGGCTGAGTAGAAGAAACGTAAGGCTTGTCTTTCTAAGCAAATCAGTGTCCATAAAGATAGCAAAAGTCCTGTCCTCGTATGAACATTGACAAGCCACTGCGAAGTGACGACCTTCTACAACGCTTTGTCTGCTCTGTTTGACTTGACTACCGTTCAGAGAGCACAAACAAGATTGGCAGACAATTTCTGGAGATGATTGAGATCTTCATAGGGATTATTACAGTGTCCTCCGCACATAAAGACTGATTGTCATGGACTGAAGACAATCAAATGGTTAGATACAATGCAGCCTTGTGTTGACCGAGAAGCTAGAAGTGGTGTGTGCTTAATTAGGAAGTGATACTGGCATCACTTGTGGTTTCACTTGACGTTGGAACTCCTTCACGTGTCTATCTAAGTGCTAATTGTAGTGATTGATAAGTGCTCTCTTATCCTGTAGGTAAGCTTAAAGTGATTGTTTAGATTCCTTAGCAACGCACGTACATAATTAATTAAAGTGTCAATGCTAGGTGAATGAATTTGTTATAGACGTACACGATTATGTCGTAACAAAGGACCCACATTTCAATTTCAATTTCTATATCCATAAAACTCGTTCTCCATCAGGAACTACATAGGCTATGCAGCATAAACATATAAATTAAATTTTATCATATGCCCTTTATGGCATATTGTAATAGTTTGGTTATAAATGAACTAAACTATTTTTAAACAAAACATATATTATAAGTTAATATTGCTAAGTAATATAAGTCGTTCTAATTTCCGGAAGTTAGAATACTCTGTCTACAAATACTAATATGTGTGATAATTTGGTACTTGTCTTTATCAATATGTAACTAAGTTTGTGTGAAATAAGCAATTTCAATCAACTGGAATTAACATTGTGGAATACTAGTTTGACGGTATCAGAAAGAAGAAACTAATAACATCATGGTAATAAGGGATCCACGAATAGTTAGACTAAATATATTCTCCAATACTGTGTAACTAAGCTTCATACCCAAACGTATTGGAAAAGCCTTATCAAAAGAAAGAACTATAACATAATTGGATACATTCAGAGAGAATGAGCAATAATTTGAACAACTATTATATCTGGCACAATCGATGGCGAGCCAGGCGATAAACGTTGTCCTCGACGCATAAGGAACCAATAAGATATAACAGTGTTTCTGAAATATTACAGAAAACGTTGTTGGATCATAAATAATATTTATATTGGAAACAAATATATGCTGATTGACAGGTGGTGTTACTAGACATATGACATCTATATATCTAAAATTCTAAATGATTTGCCCTCTTTCTTATTTTGAGAAATAGGATTTTAGTATTTATATACATGTATAAGTTTCTAAGACGTATTAATAACAATGTTATTGTATTATCAATGCATATTGTTCATGTGGACTAACACGTACTTATACCATTAAGAGTTCTTAAAATGTAAGATCTGTAAGCCTAATTTTGTTCATGGACTTGACGATGGGAACAATTAACTTAAAAAAAACTAAAGCAATAGGAATCATTGCCCTAATATACACTTTTCATGATCTTGTTCTCGGAAACCTTTAAAAGAGGAAAATCATCCTATTAAAATAGAGACATGCAAAATCCAAGACATGCACTCCATTGGCACCGCTTTCCTGTGTTCTAATCTCACTTAATCCTTTCCTTGAGGATAGGATCAGCCCTTAATCCCTTTTCAAATTCAGTGTTGTTTTACTAAATAAAATGTGGTTTGACATTGCTATAAAAATGAACTTTAGTTTATTTTAATGGTGACAAATATTGACAGTAGGCATTCACATTATTGTATTTATTAAGAATACATTTGTGTTGGAAGTTTGGTAAGTATATAAGATCATTCGGGGAAAATGTGATTTTACATAACTATTTAATTTGCTAAGAAGTAATTTATTAAAATTGTATCGCATTGATGAGCGTATTGTTTAAGTGAAACAACACATACTTAAACCATTAATAGCTCTTAAAATGTCTGTAAAATCTGTAAGCCTAATTTTGTTTATGGAGTTATGGTCGAAAGGATCCCTTGATTTCAATAACATTAAATCAAACACGTACAGAGTTAGACAATGATCTTTAATCAAACACAATAGGTTAAAAAGTTGAAGAAGAAGATACCATTGAGCTTCATCGATCAATAGGATTCAGTGTATATATATTGTGACAGACAAGTTCTCGTTCTTAGAGATTTTAAAAGATTCATCTTTGTAAAATAATGACATACAAAAGCCATGCCATACACTTAATTGGCACCGCTTTCCCCTGTTCAAATCTCATTCAATACTGAGCTTGAGGATAGGATCAACCCTAAATTCCTTTTCAAAATCGGTTGCTTTTTTTAAATGAAAAAAAGAGATAACATTGATTTGAATAAGGATTGTATTTAATCCCGTTACAAGGCGATCACTACACACACAACTACCAGAATATTATACTTGACAAGGACAGGAGATGTCTCAGAGAATATCAATATTATTAATTTGGTGTTGTATTTATCGATGGTTTGATTTGGTATTTCTATTCGTTTAAAGTCACATTGGTTACATTTAAATCGTTTTTGGTTTCAGTTTTTTACGAATCATTACGAAAATTTAACTTGTTTTGAGTTGTGTTGCAGATTGTCTGTGACCAGAAGTGCTATCAAATTGCATCTCTTTGTTAGTATTTTACTACAGTTGCTTGATATCGATTGAATGGAACATGCGAGTATACCCTTGAAAATTAATATAGCAACACCCAATTTTGCAAAATCGTTCCGATTTGAAAGAAGGCAATATGTCAGGAAAACTTATAGTGATTTTAGGTAGAACAATCATTCAGCAGTGTTGAAACGAAAGGTTAGTCAAATAACGGTTCAATGTCTTTTGGATAACAACTATTACAATAATTCGGCATTTTAGTGTCAAAATCCAAGTTTCATTATGAAATGAAATAAAAGTCAATATTTGTTGCTTTAATGTAATTAGTGTCATTCTTTTTAGTGAAGTGATTACACTTTACTTATTGATTTTTAACAAAATTTCCTAGTTATAGCAGTATGCACCTTCAAACTCAAAAATCATGAAGCTGTCAATTTCAATAAACTTGTCTTAATGAACAAATACGGTCACTACTCACGGTGTTGGCTTATCTGAAGCGAGAAGAAGTGTTTAATAAACAGATTGAACTCAAATAATCTGATATTTATTTACAGATCATACGGTTGTAGGCATTTTCTCAATTATCGTTAAAAAGGGGGTTTAATGCCTGTTTAGCTTATTATGCATGATAAAAGATATTTTGGTGTGTGAATGTCAACTATCAACAATGTTGTTTACAATAAATCAATTCTGAAGTTTGAAGTGTAGTTTTCTTCTAGGACAGGGGGCAGGATAGCGCAGTGGTTAGCGCGTTCGGCTTCGGATCAAAAGGTCAGGGGTTCGAATCCCGCCAGGGGCACGGCAACGTTGTCTACAGTAAAGAACTGTTCTAGACGCAGTAAGGTTTTGGTGCATTGCTACCCTGAATTTCATCGTAGTACCACCCATGGTTCGCTAATTCCAGCTGAAGCTCACAGATTTCACCACAGTGCATAGCCAAATGGCGTTGTGGGTATTCTACCTGCCATAATTCTAGCTTTCTCCCTGCTGTAATACAAGTAGCCGCTATGAGTGAAATATTCTTGAAAGCGGCGTTCAACCCCAAAATCAACTCACCTCACATCACCTCTTCTTGGACAAATCACATTTTCCAACACATTTTCATAACTTTTCCATATGATTGATTTTTTATTTTAGTGAAATGGTCGCTAAATAACCAATTGTCATGTCTGGGGTGATAAAATCGTTCAATTTATCCTAACAATCCCAGAGCAACATAGTTCAGTTTACAAACAAAGGTGTTAATTTCAAAGTTTATAATAGAACTAATATCGTTTCTCGGATATTTGCATGGCAATAAACACTACTACTGTTGCATTCACTACGCTGTTGACACAGTTGACCTAAAGTCATACAATATGCTATAAAATAATCTACAAAAAAGAACTATGATTAAAGAGTGAAGCTTTTATTACATATGACACCTGTTTCCGTTGAATTATAAACATGTTTTGAATAACTTAGCAACCTTTTCAATAAAATTTAATACTATTTTGTCTTTTTTATCACAATTTATTTGCTAAAATGGTATATTAGGCATTTGTACAGATGAATACGCAAAGCTGCTTTATCAAATACCAAGTTACTAATATTAGTTTCCTAATCCATCCAACACCGACATTCAAAGTCAATATTCAGCTGGAAATATTTAGGATTATTGTACTTCTCAATAATGTCAGTATTTCCATAACACCTAAATAACTAAACAATAATTTCATGATTAGAATTGGATACATATAGACATATTCTTACCGTCGTCCATTGCTAAAGCTGTTGTCCAGGCTTTATGTTCCTTGTTATAGACATTGCGACAGTCTGAAAGCAAAGAGAAATGGCATAAGAGAACAACCTTCATCAGTTGATTTACATCTATGTTGACGGTATTTGGATGACTATGTCATTCAATCACAGACTGGTGAGATCAACACCGAGGAGAAAGTCATAGGTCAATATTTTTTTTGACGGGTGCACACAAAAATTGACACCTGTCTATATTATCTCAGTATATTGTAACGGAAGGCGACTAAGGACCAGTTAAGGTTATGTAAATTTAGTAACGTATGCTGCCACCAGTCACAACTCATGTGACAAAAGTAAATTACCAGTTTCGGAAGACGTAGTTCAGTGAAAGTATATCACAAGGTTCAGAAGAACTCGAGTCAAAACCATGCAAACAATAAACAAGCATGCAGATATAGGACACAACAAGAAGAATTCAATTAATAAAGTTTATTCAGCAAATAACAAGGTAGATACTATCTGCGGGAGTCAGATGCTGGAACTTGGCTGTACTTGCACTGTACTGGGATTCCTTGACTTGCTTGAATACTTGGTATACTTACCGCATCATAAGTTACCCACGCACATAACGGATCTAATATAAGAAATTAATAAACAACTAACGCTAATATTAACAATATATCCCACTTAAATATAACCCAGAAGAACCCATGAAGCTATCCTATCAACCACCCAAACCTGGAAGTTAACATCCCAAGTGTGACCCGGAAGTATTGACCCATGACCCTGAAGTGATTCCGGAGTTGACCTATCAGCTGATTTCTACAAGGGGACGAGGCCCCAACAACACATTGACGTAACGTGAATGATCGATCTACAAATAAACACTACAACTGGAGTTTATGGAGACCCCCCCCCCCCCCCCCCCCCCTCACATAGGAAATGAGAGATCATTTGACCCGAGTATACATCCCGTGAGAGCAGACCATATATTAAACAGTGGAGAAAGCTATGGAAACGAACGTCCTTTAAAACTAAGTCACTACACACACCACTTACCAATACATATAGCAATGCAGGGTGACGCTTGTTCTGTGTAAATTCTGTAATAATGGAACTTGAACTTGTACTTGAACTTGAACTGTAATTGGATCTATGTCTTGGAATGCCCTCTCACTCAACCTAACATTACTATATATAGAATCCGTCGGATCTGGATTCAAAGGAATCGGATCTGCCGGATTCGGATCTGTCGGATTCGGATCTGCCGGAATCGGATCTGCCGGAATCGGAATTGCCGGAGTCGGAATTTCCGGAATGCACCCAACAAGGAATTGTACTACTAAGTGAATTAACGAATATTACAACAATGTATTCCTACGATGACATATTCAAGGCCCTACGCTAACAAATACATTAATTATCAGAGGTGACGGAATTAGATCCGTCGGAATCGGATTCACTGGATTATCAAACAAATCTAGACAAGTAAAGTGCAGAACGCTAATTAAAACCTACGTCTTGAGTCTGTACTTGAGCTGTGACTTGCATCTGTTATTTAATTCTGAGATACACTATTCCTAACAAGAAGTCTGGCAGATACGGCAGTGACGGAATCAGATCCGTCGGAATCGGATTCACAGGATTCGGACAAGATTAAGTAATAAAATAATTCTAAGCACCCTACACGAAATAGAAAACATGTATCAAAAGTTATCAGGAATTAGATAATTAATAAGAAGTAATTAATGACGTGATCTAGGATTAATCTGAGATCCCTACCTTACTATGGCTGTCCTTAAGATCCTAACGCTCTTGAATTCTTGAACTTCTCTCCTGAGAACCTGTGTGTGGCGCTATTTATAGTTTTACCGAGTCACGTGATATGCTAACCTGACGTCATATACTTGACCCAAAATGGCGGATCGCAAATGTACGGCAAAGGATAGAATGAGGAATTAACTTACACGATGTATTTACAATTAATCTGAGGTAGGGATACGACATCATTAGATGCATATTACTTTAGAAAAGCAAAATGTGACACATGCACTAAGTGACATGTTACTTGGTCTACGTTTTACAAGCAAAACATAATTGTTTACACTAATCCCTGATGAAGGCCATGGTTACATACGGTGAACCAGGAAGTAACAACGATTTCAGAAATGAGGATAAACTGATCGACTGAATTCCGTTACAATGTTAACTGTAAAGGGGAATAAACCAATAATCTACACTCTGGAAATATATTGATGTGATATTAAAGGAAAACTAACAAATGACATCATAAGAATACTAACGTGACGTAATAAACAAAGAGGTTTACACCATTTTGTCGAACTAAAGTCAATATCTTTTCAAACGGGCATGGGATGGAGTCATCACAATTGATATGTCGACAGTCACATGACGACATATGTACACATTAGATTTCGGGGTTAACATATTTACAGGTCTAGCTAGACTTGCTCAGTCTGTAAAAGTAGAGCCTTTAATGCACTCTAGTTTTATCAAATCTATAGATTTGTGAATAAACATAAACTAGAATAAGTAAAAGGCTGTTTCTACGGAATATATCTTTAGTCAACATTAAATCTAAACTTAGCCAAAGGCAGACCTATTACTTTGTTTTGTGAAACCAAATCGATTATATATGAATGGTGCACAAATCGATCGATTTAATTACATTAATTTATATACACGTGAATAACGATACACAACTACTTATAATCACGCATCAATTACTACTTACAAACATATCTTATTCATTATTCAGAATGTCCCAAAATAACCTAAAGGTGCAACACAATCAGCCATTGATAAGCACACGAACCCGTTGACACACAGAAGAAATTATTGCTACATATAAGAAACAACCAACACACTGATAACTACTGCCAAATGCACTTATTATATCCTCATACAAATGAGTCACTATCGGCCCACATGGGCGAATATAAACTCCTCACCTAATGCAGTTTGAAATACAAACAATTAAGTTTCTATACGCATGTCTTAAGGAATAACAAGAAGGCAACAGCATTCTAGCCAACGCATGGTATGAACATCATGACAAACTTAATATTAACAAGTGTTTCAGAATGAACCAATTATCTTTACATGCAGTGCGCATTTAGTGTTCAGTTCTTTATCTTTCATTCACATTTCTCATCGCAAACCTTGTCAAATTATCACAGTTCAGACACAATGATTTGTTAATTTAAAAAATAATTTAATAAGAATCTATGATCAATATGCGAGTCTTAAGTAGATATAATAAAGTTAACCTGAAATGTCAATACATTGATTTATGAACATAATCAACACATAATAATAATAATAATAATAATTAATTTATATAGCGCCGAAAATCCATCTTGAAGGTGCTCAGTGGCGCTGTACACAAGAGAGAGTTATTGGTACATACATACTGAACAAACGTGATTATGTGTATGATAAACGTTGTACTCAATCCGTGACTGGTGTATATAGAATTTAGTTCCAAGTCATCATTTTCATTTCCAGTTCTAAATCCTCGACTTGTGTATATTGAATTTAGTCATCATGTTCATTCAAGGTTCTGTGTAAATAATCAAAATACACACTTAAGTCAAGCTGCCACAAACAATACGAAATGCATGGAACTGATATACATGGGCGAAAATTAATTAAATGCCTTAGAATATTAAAATGTTCATCTTAATGTCAGTACAATGTGCAATTAACTAAAACAGTTACTTAACCCAAGATGTTACCTACACGGCGAAGGTAATACTATATGAATTGAACTGACATTCATAGGCGAATATGAAAAAAATAACCAACACAGATCAACCTGAACATTGCATCCACCTTTCAATACACAAGTCTAAAAAGTCACAAAATCTAAAATGCATACTTAAATCAAGCTGATACACAGTCAAATACTCAGTGGAAGTGATATACATGGACAAACATGAACTTACCTAAATATGACATCTACATCTCAATTCAAGTCTATGCAAATAACCAAAACATTATTAACTCAAGCTACACAAATGGCAATAAGAATTCAATGGAATTGATATACATGGGGAAATGTGAATTAACTTCCCAGCACAGTTTTGCCTTTAAAGGGGCAGTAGCACATTTTTTGGCACAATTATATTTTTTCAAATTTTCCATTTACAATGATAGTTTATGTCATTTTTATTTATTCTAGAGGGTAAAACATCTTATTACACAAACCAATTATCCGTAATGGTAATAATGGTGTTGCGTAAAAAGTAAAAATTGCATGGCGGCCATTTTATTATGAACACATTTTATTATTTCGAAAGATAAAAACGATTCCCACGGCTTAATGGAACCATGTTCACTCATATTTTTAACTTCATTTTTTGAAGAGAGAAGGGTTTTTAACTATTGTTGACATTATTTTTCGATAATATATTCTTCGATTTATTTCCACGAAAATTTTGCTACTGCCCCTTTAAGTTTCAGCAACAGCAACAACCTCAGCAATCAAGCAAACTACATACTTAACCCAGCCAGCTACACTCATGGTAAGATCAATACCATATCCATGCTACTGGTGTATTTGAATTAAACAGAATTAACTCAGAGCACAATTTAACCTCAAAATTTCAAAATCCCCAAAAAAGGTCGATGCCAATTACTCGAGCGCAACCTTAACCCTGGCTGCTACATACATGAAAAGCTAATACAAAATCCATCGACCTGAGATATGTAGCTAGAATCCAGTACAGTTTAACCTGATGATGTACGTTGAATTCAGTACAACATGCATAAAGCCGTTTGTTCGTATCACTAGATTAAGCATGTAACAATTTTCCTGTGTTCATTTAGCACCAAAATACTGAAAGTATCGTACAATTTACATGTCAATTCACATATATATAATCAATACAGAACTAACTCACCCGACGTCATGATGAAGCTAGTATAATCCATGAGAAATAAGACAACGCTTTGTCCACAGCAACTCCCTGAGCAATTCGTCTGGTTAATTAACCTACGTGACATTATTCATTCTGATAGGTCTCTGGTGGTGTCTGTACGCTAGGAAAACTGCAACAGCTGTGCGAGTGCTGTAGAACAAGCTTGCAATTACACAGGACCATCACTTCCGTAATTGATATTTCAGTGGTGTCATACTCACTACTCGATATACTGGAATATCCTGAAAATTCGGTCTCCATTATGGAGCCATAAGCAAGTGTTTAATTGAGGATGAGACAGAGACATGGTGGATCTTATGAGACATTCAAAGTGCACGTCTGTGTCTTGGTCTGACGTTACATCCTCAATAAATGCGAATAAATGCGGTACTGCATGCGACGTGACATATCTTCATCAAGTTCATTACATGTAATTTAAGTATGTTATCAGGTGCATGTTGCATTTATAAAGGATAAATGATACTAAAAAAAACTTTTATTTGTAGAACTGTTTACTGGTATAAGAGATGAAATAGGAAATACAAATACCCAGACGTAACCTACATTTTCTTACAGCTCACAAAGACCATAACTGATTATATACAACAGGAGCTTGTCATAACCAGTTCATTCATCAAGCTATAACAGTCCACGACCTTGCCCTAGGCAATTCCTGCTAATCTGGACATTCTGATCAGGAGATTGTCACGTAAATCACCAATTGACTTGATATATACCAACTATGTAGCCTTTTGCTTTAAAAGCATGTCCAGGAATTGAAAAGAATGTATAAGCATTGTGCCGTTTTATTCACTGTTTAAAGGCTATTGTTTTTGTAAGCCTTATGACAATAAGGAGTGCAAAGCATTTTTTATAAAAGAAATTCAATCATATGTTTAAAAATTCAAATATAGATATCACCATTGAACCATAATATTGATTGTTTGATATTAAAGGAAAGGCTTTTCTGGTGTAAACTCTCTAATATTTTGAAAGTGAAACATTACTTTTATTCCTAAAAGTTTATCATAAAAATTATCATTACAAATATGTCAGGATTAATTGGTCGTAAAATTAGGAAAAAATCATAAAGACTGTATTCATGTCAATGCCAAAATCAAAATCAATTCCTCTTTAAATTATGAATATATTTGCACCAAATTGGTGTGATCATTACACGCTTTTCACAATCAGAATTTTTTCAAGGCGATGATTCCAAAGAACTACTGATTCATGCATCGATTGTCTTGACAAATAAAAAAGCGTTTGTGTAAAGCATAACTGAACTGAAACACAATAAGTAATCAATGGCTCTTAAAATGAACAAATGTGATTTGTTTTCTTCAAAAAGGCTATTAATGAATATATCTTTTTCTAGGCGATGATTCTAAAACAACAGCTACTAATCAAAGCATCGATTGACTTGTCACACTACAAAGCAACTTGGAGCATTCTGTTCGAGTGTTAATCATGGCGTGAGAAAGGGGAAGAATAATGAACCTTAGGTAACACTCATCGAATATACATTATACTTCTAAATGACAAAGAGTGAGTGAGTTATTGTTTAACGACGCTTCGGCAGTATCGCAACCATTAGCAGCGACAAATGACAAAGAAACCAACAAAGACCACACATCTGTTTATTGAATCCCAGAATCATAAATTATTCACTGAAATCGTTAAATGTTTAACCAATGAACCGGGGATAATAGCCTTAATGTTACTTCAAGCGTGACGCTATTACACAGACATTAAACACATCACATAGATGTAAGATTATGAACACCGTTTCAAAATCTGGAATCTTGTAGTTGGTCAACAAAGAATTTAAATACTAAGAAGAATATATGCTTACTTTGAACGAATGTAGGTATATCATTTCAATTTTAACGTTATTAACGGATTAACATTTGATACACTTTTGGGATTGATGAACTTTTACGTAGGGCCTTTGCAACTTTGCAACTTCTTACACATATGTGTATTTGTACGATCAAAGTTTTCAAATCTTAAGCCATTAAGCTCTTAATTAAATTCAATAATAAACTAAAAACTAATCTAACGTTATTATATATAAACACGAAAATTATAACATTTGATATTCAAACAACAGAATCACTACAGACTAATTATAAGATAATTCATGTCAGACAACACACTGATTTATACCAATAATGTATCTCAATGCGATTCATACATATACGTTGTTTCACGTAAAATACAAAAAAAACCCAATTTAACATGATGCTAAGAGTGCCAAATATAATGATCGTATCTAAAACCGCAACACCACTATAAACATTCAAAATACATGGATGCTTTAAATTGAATGGTATTTCACTTTAAAACAACTTTCATCATCCTAATAGAATTACTTGAAACAACTTCTGCGCAAACATTCGAGACTGCTTGAATCAATGTGAAAACATTATCATTTGTAAGAAAACGCAGGTATCAGTACCAGTATCCATTCGAGGACGTCTCTCCAAAAGCTGCAGGCATTCTGGTCGCACACCCAACGTCTCCTATAGACTTCACTGTCATCGATTATACCAGTAGTATTGATTCTAGTGGTCTCTTATCCTATCATATAGCAGCGACATCGCCCATTAACCAGTAGGTCAGTTATGGCTGGCCTTTTATTCCACTACCTGTATTCTCTCAGGTGAATTTGCAATAACCATGAACGAAAGTGCCTTTCATGATTCATAGTTGAATAAGACAAGGCCTTTGCGGTCATTTCTATGGACAGACACAGATAACTCAGCTGGAAATAGAGCTGCTATCAGCTATAGTTCCTTCACTAATTTTGACTGTTTGTGTGTAGGTGATTCCAATCAATTTGTAGCAGTACATAACAGAAATAACCAGATCTAGTTTGACTCATCCAACCACTGTTGTCCTAAATAGCCTAAATAGATCATATCTTGATTGTAAATTTATTAATAAGTCTTGATTAAATAAAAACGCAACAAATAGCAAAGAAGTTTTGAGAATAGTTGTCGTTGTAACTAATTCGCGTTGATGTTTATTTTAAAGATGATTATCTTAATGTTAATAAGAAAAGAGAAAATAAACATTTACACATCACATTAATTTTTTTTATCATAGTGGGCATGATGACGTCATCAGGAATTTGTTGTTAAAGCGTCAATTTCATGACATAAATACATCGCAATCGTGTCTTTCATAATAAACAACACACAACCGGTGGCAGTCACTGATCTTGGCAGGTATAGTTTGTCCCTGATCAGTCACCAAAGTGTAATGAATGCACCGACTGGACTTGACTTTCCTGCAATTTGTTTATAATCTGATGCAAAATGTCAACGTGTAAAATAAAAAGAATATTAAAGTATGACTAGTACTAGAACTACATAACATCATTTTAATTAATTGATTAACTCAAGCGTTTAGCTGATGTTTGTGTTAATAATTATACCTATAGATCAAGACCTTGTTCTCCCCATTTCCATGCATGATGAGCAAAATATTTTGAAATACAGAATGACGCCACTTCACTGAACAGGCATGACTTATTCTAAAATTGATGGAAGGAATATGATATTGTTGCTATCACATGATGTCATCAAATCACATACACTGCCGACCAAAAGCAACGCCTACTTGATTGTCCTTAAAGTGAAAGTTGCAATAAGTTCTTAAATATAATTAATGGTGGTCTCCACGTTATGGTGAAGCAATTACTAATATGAAAGTCCATTGAAATCGTGGAAAACAGTGATCCGAGTTGATAACATTCATGAAAACCCCGCCCAATGAAGACGACTATTTTCGGTTGATTCACTTGCTCACCGTAACCACTTACATCTGTAGCATCATCACCACTTTAATGCGAATGGGTGGCTATATTGTTGCCCGTGGTTGTATGAAAATCGTTTTAAAATGTTTTTCTGACCAAGCACTGATCGAAAACTGAACAATTATTGTTTTCGCATTTCAACAATCGCCATTCTTTCGTGACATGAACTTCTGAAATTCAAATATTTTATGCAGAAATGGTGCAACTTCATTATGCTATAATATTGCTAGTCTGTTCATTATAGTTTGAGATATCTGATAAGATATCTAGTAGGCATGAAACTTTTGCTGATGGACACTATATTATCGACTTTGGATCATTGATATGCTACTTAAATGAGAAAAAACATGACTCATAACATGTAAGTATAACATTCATGTGTTAGCTAAAAGATACTTTTTAGATAAGATATTTACTTGAATTGTGTATTTTGGTCACAAGCCATTGTTATACACAAGACGCTTTTACTTATCACTAATGCATTAGCAATACATTTAGATAGACAACAAATGTAACATTGTTAAATCTGAGATACTACTGTCTGCAATAGTACCAATATTCCCCATGTCCCTTGCGGGATCCGATGACTGAATATAAAATAACTAACTACTTAGTCTGGACCTCAAGTCTCGATGGCCGAGTGGGTAAACTGTTAACACAGTCAGTGCTGGCAATTGGTACTGGCTATGAGTATATGAACAGCGAAGATACTGTGGGCCTAAGTATTACAATGGTATATATTACTTTTGCACTGAAAAGGTTGGTCGTTGGCCTTCCCTGTGGCCTCATACATTCTCAAACGGTCATGTTATACCAAGGACAGGGTCCTAAGAAAGCCAGGGTCAATAATGCAGCTCCTTTCTGATCAGTGAAATTCAGATCAAATAGGAATTTCAGTATTCACGGAGAGCTAATCAGTCACGTAGGCCCTTAAATGAAGGAAATTGACACTTACTAATGCTTCATCTTCAAAGAAATTTGTCACGCTTCACTATCATTACCACTGACTTTGGGTAAATCTGAGGATGAACATATTCTTGAAGTCAAATAAATTGTTCTTTAAGCAGTCATCTAATAGCAACATCAGTGGAAAACGTAATTCAACAGTGTTACAGTGTTGTTGTGAGGATGTCATGACCAATAGGAAACACAGGTTTTCATGGATTTTAGTTTTTAACTTTCAGCATGTGATCATTATCATTGGTTGAATGAAACGTTATTATTATTGTTATATATTATCATTTCGTGCTTTTAAAATATCAGGAATAATAAGGATTTATTCAGGTTGATTCCTGAAACTGTCCCGAGGAAGAAGTAATCTTCACCTTTCTGACCTCATCATTAAAATAATTTATTATTGTCAAGTTAATTAGCTAATTGATATTGAAGTCAGTGGCCATTTAACGGTGAAATATATAGACGTCTTGAGTCGACTAACTCGGTATTTAGAAGATCACTAGTTGTTCATGTGTATGACCTCGGTTTCAGGGATGCTTTTAAATCAGTGCCTACGCGAGTGACAACACTGATAAAAACTATACATAACCACATAATGTTCTCATGACATCAGATTGGTAATACACCATTAGCAATCTTTTATAGGACAGCGAAGACACAAGATTTCAGAATCTTGTGAAATGTGAGTTTTTTTTCAAACCGACTTTTAACATAAAAAGTGCCATGACAACTCAAAGAAGAACCACAAATAAGGGTCAAGATTTTATCTGAAAAATTACAATTTCATGTTCTCATATTTGTAATATTTGCATGCAAATGACTCTGACCAATTAATATATGCAATTTATAACATATTTCTAATATAATGAAAGGATTGAGCATAGAGCAAATTGATGTAGAGGTAAGAAACCAAATTTAATTTTATACACACACACACATATATATATATATATATATATATATATATATATATATATATATATATATATATATATACACACATATATATATATATATATATATATATATATATATATATATATATATATATATATATATATATATATATATATATATTTATTATGTACACATTTTTGCAATATTTGGAACACAACAGTTAAATTATTTTATCATTGCGAGACAGTTTACCTGATTGTGTTTGTTTGTAATAGTTGTACATTAGAAATTGAAAACAAATTGCAAGACCTCATGGCACCGTGAATTAATGTATTGATCCAGGGATCTTGGTCAGGCATCAACTTTGGTTCTTTATCTCTAAGATGTTTCTTGAATTTGGAGTACAGAACATTGTATTTTGTGTAAACATAATATGGCTTATTCAAAATTTTGATTAAATGAATATTTTACATTTTAAACCCTCTCTTTATGAGGATTTGTGTCTCCCTGTGACATAAAGCATACTGCTTTATGGACAACAGTTTCATCGATTCTACAAGGGTTTGATTAGCTTTCTGTTGAATATCTAAAATCATCTTAAGGAATTTTCTTCTGTGCGGGATAACACAGTGGTAAGCGTGTTCGGCTTTGAATCAAGAGGTCCGGAGCCCGGCAAATTCGTCTGCTGTATAGAACATTTCTACATGCAGTAAGCTTTGGGTGCAATGCTAGACTGAATTCCAATGCAGTACCAGCCATGGTTATCTAGTTCCATCATATGCTCGCAGGTTTCACCACAATGCATAGCCACATGGCGTTGCGGGCTTTCTCCCTGCATTTATCTTAGCAGACGTGGTAAAAGGGAGATAATCGTGAAAGCGACATTAAACATCAACTCACCTCACCTCACCTCACATCTATACTTAAAGTCTAAATGATAACTTGGATAGGATTAAAGGCGTTGAATAGTTTTCATGATTATGTTTTTGATGATATATAAATGTTGGCCCCTCAAATTATTTGATGCATTTACACACACGTTTGTCATACTGAAATTCCAAAATCAAAATCGGAAGGTTACAATCGTTCGCAAATGAAATATCGTTAAATATATATATTAATATGAACACCATCTCAATTTTGGTAAATATATCCTAATGTCAACTGTACACTAAGCAATACATGTACAAGGCCAAATGGAACATGATGACGTTGAAAATGAAGACATCTACTACAAGTATTTATTGTTTACATTAGATTAACAACGTTATCAAATATTTACATTCTATTATACATTTTATACAATTTATACATTCTATCAAATAAAACGGATCTTACAAAACATTGTCGAGCCTATACTAATTAGCAACACTGCACCGTGGCAACAAAAGTCAATGATATTGAAATGAATAACAGGTGTAATATTGAACTTCCTTGATGATTTTATTATAATATATTTGTATTTATGTGAGTAGTGTATCAGTCATTTGCTTGAGCAAAACACGAAAACAGCGGCAGCGAGTTAGATTTTCAATCTATATTTAGACTTAATGTGCATTTGTTTAGTTTAAAATATGTAAATGGTAGTGTTGTTCATAATGCTGCTGATTAAGTCTTCCTGAAATAAATTTCTTAATTAAACATCGCCAATGTGTGGGCAAATCTGCTACTATCATACTGATGATTAAGTCTGTTCTGAAAAAGGTTACTAATTAAAAACATCTTCAATGTGTTTAAAGTTAATCTTTTAATTTCCCAAGTAGGCACATCTGATTAAAGCAACTTACCCATATGGTTGAAAATAACCGAGTTAATATTATTGATATGAGCACATGTCCACATATCACGTTTGCCTAGCAACCATTGTTTCACCGCGACTTTCCATATTGTGACGTCTGTGAAGTCATCAAACGATTGTTCGTGACGTCACTGTAGCTTGCCGTCGTAAGGGAAGTTGCTCGTTTCCTGCCTATTTTTACGTGAATGAAACGGAATAGAATGGGTAATAAAGAAATTATTACACTCGAAAGTGTGTCATATGACTTTTACGAAACTCGTGCAAATTTGCGTATAGCCCTCGCTCTCGCTCAGACAATACAAAAAACCACACTCGTTTCGTAAAAATCATGTGACACACTTCCTCGGATAATAATCTCGATATATTTGAGCAATTTGGCATTACTTTTCAATTTCCATTTTTGACAGTTAATTCATAGATCGTATGTTTTCAAATATATTTCTACTCTTGTTTTATAACAACATATTTGAATCAACACTAGAAGAGTTATTAATCAAATATTTAATTGAGTTGGGTATGATATTCTGATTCATTTAATGGAACAGGGCATCATATTCCTATGTAATTATGTTGGCTGGATATCGTATTCTTTACCGAGAATGACATTAGGATATTTTTGGTTTGTCTTTTAATATGCAAATATATAATATTTGTCTTATAATATTTACAAAAAAAGTAACTGTTTGTGGCAAAGTGTATGGTAAAACATATATTTTAAAAGCATCATTCCAAAACTTTATGCTGTCGTGTCTGGGGAAAAACAAATAGATAGACATTTCCTCCTATCCTCATCAGACAGAATCATGCTATGTTTGGAATTGCAGCAATACATAAAGCAGCATGAGTTCCCATTCAATTTTACAAACCAACACGCGTCATGCTGTCAAAACAGAATGGTAATGGCTTCTCTCAGGATATTTCTCATCTATCTATTGAAACTTAAATTACATGTCGACATGCCCATAAGGTTTTAACAGAGATTTAATCTAATGAGTCACACCATCATTAACCAAACCTACATGTTCTGTCACAGATGAGCGTTTAAACATGTTATTTGAAGAAATTACCTGACATTATCAATAGGGGCACAGCATGCACGCAGTCATTAAAGAACTATAGTTAAAAATCAAACCTATTTAATGTGAAGAAATCGTCTGAACAAACTTGCACCATATTGATTCAGAATAAGCACAGGTTAGTTGAAAACGTTATTTAGTTGCAGAAAATCTTTGAAATGTGAATAATATTATTGAATGCAATTGCTTTACAGTTGTTTATTTGATACACTTTAGGGTTGGGGTGAGGTGATTTCGGGTTAAATGCCGCTTTCAAGAGTAGTTCACTTATATCGCGGTTGCTAGTATTATGGCAGGGAGAAAACCCAAAACGCCATGTGGCAATGCATTGCGGTGAAACCTGCAAGCATCGACTGGAACTAGGGAACCGTGAAATCCACGCTGAAATTCAGTGTAGCATTGCACCCTAACCTTACTGCGTGTATAACAGTTCTCAACTGTAGATAACGTTTCCGTGCCCCTGGCGGAATTCGAACCCTGGACCTCTTGATCCGAAGCCGAACACGCTAACCTCTGTGCTTTCCTGTCAAAACCTTCGAATGAGGTATATGCAATGAGGACCAGAGTGAACGTGTGTATACCTCTCAGTTTACAAAGATCACTGACTATATAGAACAGGACATTGTTAAACCAGTTAATTCATCAACCGATAATAGTCTACGTCATTGCCCTAGGCAATTCCTGTAAACTTGCGAATTGCAAATCATGACTATCAATCATTGGTTAGAAATAAATTGACAACATATCCTTTTTCCGTCAATGATATATTCGAGAAAAGAAGAACATATTTCACCAAGGGAATGCATTGTTAAATGATGTACATGCTACTGTTTATCTTAGTAGTGGAATGTACGTCGTAAAATAAAATACATAAAACAAATATAGTGCAAAGCATTTAAAATAATATAAATTGAAATAGAATACATCACACTTTAAAGATTTTTCGTGATCATTGTTTATCTGTTGATTCCGAATTCTGAGAGAAAACATGTTAGCTGATATTCATTTTACAAAATATCCATGGTTGCTAGAAATTAAAATCAAATGATAAAATAATTTTAAAATGGTTTAAGTTAAGCATAATTGAACCAAAACACGAGTCAAAATCAATGCCTATTGAAATTAACAGATTTAATTTGCCGCAAACTCGTGTAAGCATTTGTGTTCATGAAATTGATCTTTTCTCGTTGATTAGGGTTGAAGGCTCAATGCATCTATTGTCTCGTCACACTACAAAGCGTATGGGAGTGTTCTGTTCTATTGCTAACTAACATGGGATGAGAAAGGTGTGGAGATCTATAATGGGGGCTATGCAACACTGAGAGCTATCGACCAAGTATTTCTAATAGTAAAATATACCAACACTGTACTTGTACAGGTGCAAGTGATATATGTATGTATTGATATTATTTATATTACGAAAACCAATAACCAGCAGACCGGTGCTTATGAATTGAACCGACAATGAAATAACTTTATCTATAATATTGTCAGTGGCAATACCAATAAGCGTAGCTTCTTTGTGGAATCGAATATAACACATCACTTCGCTTGGTATGATTGGTGAACGCTCTAAGGCACTACTTTCAAGATGTTAGATGTGCCAGAGTCTCTAGTGTAGTTTGTAAATATTTTGGAAGTTTCCACACATTTGTTGCAGATGACAACCTCTTTTATGAGGTGGCTCTATGTTCCATTTCTACAAGCTTACCTCCTGGAGATGATCAAGGAAAGTTACACATAGTTGCAGCATGAGTTGTATTGTCCAATGGTCGAAGGCAAAGAAACCACCGTTGATTAGTTTGCTCAATAGATATCAGACGCTCTAAGAAACGTGGCATCCTTATTTGTCGGCTGGAACTAGCAAACCATGGGTGGTACTACGTTGAAATTCAGACAAAGTGGCCATGCCCCTGGCAGGATTCGAACCCCTATATAATTTGAAATTAATACTTGGTTAAATCTTATATTAGAACTAAAGCCTATATCAAGCTGGAGTGACGATAACCATTATCTTCATTATACAGAATGGTGATAAAGTTCACCGCAAGTGAATTAACTAAATTGAACTTTTATTAACCTCAGGCAACAAACTGCAACACAAGAGGTACATAGACATATTTACATTTACACAACACAAATCATTAATGCCATGTAGAAGTACATGGTTGCAACTGAAACTGCACAATTATCACCTTTGATACCTTTTCAGGTGAGATGAGGTGAACTCAGATGCAAACTATCAATAATGAATATTATCATATCCCCCTTGTCAATTTGAATGTAGTTCATGTCATATAAAGATCGTATTTAAAGAGTGTTTTATGTTCACATAACATAATACGACAACAATATATCAATCTCAAAAACAAATAGTTACTTCGAATGACATTCCACATCAACTGTGTTAAACAACACTACTCACTTGAAACCAGTTTCTGCGCAAACATTTGAGACCGTTTACATCTGATAGACAACGCTTGTATCACTTCAAACTGCCATTTCCAACTCGAGGCTGTCAAACAGAAGCTGCAAACCCTCGACATCCAATGTCTTCTATAGAATCCACTGTCATCCTTTATAACAAAGTATGTGATATTGATCCTTTGCGGTCTCTCGGTCCTATCAGATAAAAGGGACATTGACCATTTAAGAGTAAGTCAATTATAGCTTGCCTTTTACTCTGCTACCTGTATTCTCTCAGGTGAAATTACAATTCCCGTGGACATCGGTGCCTTTCATGTGACAAAGTGTCATTAGAAAAATCCTTTGTTGTCATTTCTTAAAGCGGACAAAGGTAAACCCATTATGGAATGGAGCTGTTAGTCCTTCATATTACTGACAACATTGGTCTGTCTATTCATCATGACTTTAAGGTAAACTAATGAGAATAGTCCAGGTGATTCCAATCAATATCTAACGGAAGATTGTCAGGAAATAATCAGTTCCAGTTTGGTCTCATGTTTATAATCAGATCCAGGTGAGCCTCTGATGATATGTCTTCCTGCTATCTCTTGAGGACATATATCAATGATAACGGCAATGGATAGCGAAACGATCGTAGAAAATATATGTTGTGGAAACTCTTGTTTATCTTTTAAAGTCATTTTCGAAACAAAATTTACTACCAAACTGCCATTATAATAGAAAAGTAATGTAAGTGAGGTCAAATCATTTTGACGTCATACATGTAAGTAACATTATGGGGTTGCATAATTATGTACCACTTTTTTATGTCAATATATTTATATAATACATCATGATTCCTGTGATATATCCCAATTTTATTGATGAATGAATGTATGAAACATGTTGCCTTAAAGTTGCCCGCAACACATACAGAATTTTTAAATAGGGTGTAAGTATAAGTAGATATGAATTGTGAAGAATGGACACGCTCCAGGTTGTCACTGAGGAACGGTTTTATGTTGATAGTGAACAGGCTCAAACATATATGTCAGACCGGTTTCATACATGTACGTTGAATATTATATACACAGAAAAAATGTGTCGCACCCCTAAATATATTTCATTACAGCAACCAATATTGACTCTGGTTTTCCTGTATAATTAAACGTCTTCACGGAGACCAAAACACTAGTATTTCATATTTGCAAATATCCAGAAGTAGTGAAATGTTATTTGCTTGACACTTTCTGTGTTAAAATGCTAGATAACAACTCTAACATTAAAATTACTTTTCTTATGCGTACATGTAAAAAGACAAGCTATACAGGTGAAACACTTTCGGGAGCAATGCTTATTTTATTATGTATAGATACAGAGATTATGTATGAATACATGTCAGTATGTATAAATAAACTCAATCAATTATCGACAGCATTCAGTTTACAATCCAATCAAATACTGAATTATAGCAATCCGAAATATAATCAGCCCTTTCTGGAAATCTAGTAATTTGATTTCAGAAGATAATATATTGCCAACATATATTCCTACGAGATTATCAAGGAAGGACTGTAGTCAATATTCTGTTACGAGATTACATAATTGTATAGCGGAGTTGGTCATGTTCATGAGAGAAATGTAAAATTAATTTTATTTCAATATAAATACATCAACTATATTTGATTAGCATGACATATCATTATGATGATGATGTAAACGGAATAGGTAAAGACAAAAGTAAAAGGACATACCGTCTCCAGTAAATAGGAATTCACAAACATTTTGTGTCATGTTCTTGGAATCAATCTCACCGTTACCTTAAAGAGCCATCACGGATGTTAGTATTTAAATTTTGGGGAAAATATACTTATAACGTCATTCGCCAGAGAAATCTTTTATCTACAACATGGCATATGTTAAATAATGTTCATATCACGACAATGTATTGCATTTTGGTTTCAAAGAGAAGTACCACTTCGACTAGCGCGCGCTAAGGGTATCTGAAGTATATAAACAGAATCCCCTTTTTTGCGTAATACGTACTACACAAACAGCAAGCGCTTCCGAAGCGTGAAGGCTCGTCTCTAGCGCAAGTCGCCATAACAACCCATATGCTGCACGTGCTTCACGTGTCTCTCTTGCAAATTACCCTTGTCACACATTACTGAATGTGACGATGGCTTTACAAACAATGTTTCTAAATGTCCTGAGAATATACAAATTATTTCCTGTTTAATGTTCTTTTTATTGAGATAAGACCAGCAAATTATGACAAATTTTTACTCTAATTAATTATAAAAATTCAAGAAAAATACCTAGTTGGGTAAAAAAATTATTACAATATCTGTAGCAAATACATACTTAAATAAAATAGTAAATAAATAACCGCCAAAAAATATATATTTCGATATCTTTCATTGCTCATATTTTTTGTTATTCTTTCGTGTCTTTGTTTACTGAGTGTGAGCTAGACAATAATGCTTTGCTCTTGAAAATAATAGACTGGGTCTATATTTAGACTGGAAAACACCTTTACTAATTAATGCAATTTCTCGGCTTTTTTTAAGTTGGAAAAATTAGGGAAAAATTAATTGTATTTATTTCACGGAGATGGAGTTCTGGAAAAAATTTGATATTTTCATCAACATCCGTGATGACTCTTTAAGACACAATTTCAAGCGCATCATGACCAACTTAGAGCATTCAATCTGTTGAATCATATCATTCTCATAGCAAAGAAATGTTTTCATATTCAAAACATTAAGCAAGAAAATATTGTTTAAAATGTCAATTATGAATTATACTTCCAAATGAAGTAACTGTTATTAATCTAAATGGTTATTTGAGAGATAGTTGACTGATTTCAAATTACATATTAACATGGGCACTTCAGCAGTCTGTCGAATTTACACGAATAATGATGGTTCTCGTTTTATTAGACAATATGAGTATAAGACATTGATCAGAAAGATTAGAAAATAACTGTTAATACTTGGAGAGCGCTGAAGTTGTTTTCAACAGATGATATTAGATGAAGTGAATGAAAGAAGGCACGGTTGTTCAAATAAACTAAACTGTTATTTTTTTGTAAAATCATTATGTCTTTGTTCAAGTTTTATGATCATCATATGTACTTTTAATTAACGCACCAGCTGTACATACCTATTATATCGTATATTGTATATATATATATATATATATATATATATATATATATATATATATATATATATATATATATATATATATATGTTCTATGTACCTTGCAGTTTGCAGCCTGAGTTTTAAATTAAAGTTTGTACTTTTGATTAATGCACCAGCTGTACATACCTATTATATCGTATATTTTATTATTGTATAATTTTGTAAATACTTATCATAATCGTTCACGTGTATATCAAGAACTATACATAAGATTGAACTTCATGTCCTTTTATTCGGCACAGAAAATAAGTGTTGTACATACATGTGTATTCGATAAGTGTATACAAATATCCATGGTATTGTTGAAGTATTGTAAAATAATCTGTTATACGTGACTCATGTGGTGTTAAAATATAGCTGCACACCATATTGGAAAAGAAAAGTAACAGAAAACAATGAACAAACTTCCAAATAGAGAGTTATTCAAAATAACATATATTTACAAACTATCATTATCAGAAGGTGGACACTGTCTTTAATGTATTCGAAGGAATATTTATAATTGTTCCAGAATCATCTATCATTCCGAATCACTTCATTCATGTGGTGTTTACATAAGGTAGAACATGATATTCGAAGTCAAGAAACGTTTGAAAAACTAGCTGATGCTTCCAGAAACAGTTCATTCAAAATAACAGACATTTGCAAACTATCATTACAAAGATTTATCTGCTCATGTCTCTAATGAAAGGGAGAGAAATCTACTTAGATCGTAATCAGACAGAATCATGCTGCTCTTGAAATTGACAATCTGAGGTTTTATCTTCAATATTACACAACTCAACGTGTTACTACACATCAATTCTCTTAAGTAACGTGTTTCCCGCTGTCAAACACGACGTTAATGGCTTCTCTCCAAGAGTTTGCTCATCTAATAGTTGTAATTTACACTCCATGCTGACATGTGTACACTTGTTTTGTTATCAGAGACAACAAACATTGATTTAATTTAATCCATATCGAGCAGAGTCAACCCACACTATCAAGTCAATATGTTGTAATTCAGGTAAATATATTAAAAAGGGACATCTTTGTAGATAATTAATTTTAACCCCAAACCGATACACAACATTAATTAACAAATCACGTACAGTATGATATATATCATTGACATATATTCATTTCATTCTTCGCCAGTGGTTGCTGAAGAAATGCATCATACATTCAGATGATCATTAAAAGCAAGTCATCTCGACTTATGTATTCATTTCATTCTTCGCCAGTGGTTGCTGAAGAAATGCATCATACATTCAGATGATCATGAAAAGCAAGTCATGTCGACTTATGTATTCATTTCATTCTTCGCCAGTGGTTGCTGAAGAAATGCATTAAACATTCAGATGATCATGAAAAGCAAGTCATCTCGACTTATGTATTCATTTCATTCTTCGCCAGTGGTTGCTGAAGAAATGCATCATACATTCAGATGATCATGAAAAGCAAGTCATGTCGACTTATGTATTCATTTCATTCTTCGCCAGTGGTTGCTGAAGAAATGCATTAAACATTCAGATGATCATGAAAAGCAAGTCATCTCGACTTATGTATTCATTTCATTCTTCGCCAGTGGTTGCTGAAGAAATGCATCATACATTCAGATGATCATTAAAAGCAAGTCATATCGACTTATGTATTCATTTCATTCTTCGCCAGTGGTTGCTGAAGAAATGCATTATACATTCAGATGATCATGAAAAGCAAGTCATCTCGACTTATGTATTCATTTCATTCTTCGCCAGTGGTTGCTGAAGAAATGCATCATACATTCAGATGATCACAAAAAGCAAGTCATCTCGACTTATGTATTCATTTCATTCTTCGCCAGTGGTTGCTGAAGAAATGCATCATACATTCAGATGATCATTAAAAGCAAGTCATCTCGACTTATGTATTCATTTCATTCTTCGCCAGTGGTTGCTGAAGAAATGCATCATACATTCAGATGATCATTAAAAGCAAGTCATATCGACTTATGTATTCATTTCATTCTTCGCCAGTGGTTGCTGAAGAAATGCATTATACATTCAGATGATCATGAAAAGCAAGTCATCTCGACTTATGTATTCATTTCATTCTTCGCCAGTGGTTGCTGAAGAAATGCATCATACATTCAGATGATCATGAAAAGCAAGTCATCTCGACTTATGTATTCATTTCATTCTTCGCCAGTGGTTGCTGAAGAAATGCATCATACATTCAGATGATCATGAAAAGCAAGTCATCTCGACTTATGTATTCATTTCATTCTTCGCCAGGGGTTGCTGAAGAAATGCATCATACATTCAGATGATCATTAAAAGCAAGTCATATCGACTTATGTATATATATCTTTATTCCTGTATGTAATATTGCACACGAGTGTGATTTTAGTTAACTTGAATCTAGGATTTCATCCAATTTTTGCAGGCTCTGACAGAAAACAGTATATTTATTTTCAAACCTGAATCGATAGAAATAAAACATGAGCCAATAGAATGACACAATTAAGTCTTCGCAATGTGTTTAAACCCAATGTATCGTTCTAGTAAAATAATATAGAGCAATATTTTCAGTCGCAACCTCCCCTTCACTAAATGCAAAGTATAAGAGAATGACAATGAAATTTTGTGTTGAGTTGAAAAGAGTTGAATGTACCATCGGCTGTACAGAAAAGCAACATCTATTTGTTTGTCTAAAGTCTTGGCTACCCAATGTCTTCCTCCAACCAAAATACAAAAAAAAGATGGAAATTTGTATTGTGAACATTCACATGTTTCGGACTCAAATACTAAAATGTTGGTGTACATGAATAAATACCTGTAAACGCATTTTTGTAAACATTAAAATACTTTGTTATCCTAAATATATCAATTACTATTATCTATTGACAATATGTACAGTATAATATTTTGGTTATCAAATATATTAAAATTACCATTTTCAGGTGTGAGGATCAAGGTATATTAAACATCAATCTTATCCTCAACGCAGTTTCTCTGGACTAATCTATATTTAATTGACACAATTCTGTTCTGATAGGCATCGATCCTAAATCAGTCATCTACTTCCTGTGAGTACCAGAATGTCTGGAGAAATTCCGCAATATCTGATACAGACTTTGATCCCAATCTCTGATAATTAAGTACGTCAATCATACGTTCTACTCTACTCTAGAACACTTTAGTACAGTTTAACCCGTTCCAGTGTAAGGAGACGTTGCTAGGGGTGACAGTAGCTCAGTTAGTGAGTATCCCGTCAAACCAGGCGGCAAGGGTTCCAATCATGACCACATCCTAAGCTGCTCCCTTGCTTGTTATAATGTATTATAAAGGGGGGAAATTTAAGTACGCAAGCACAACTGACACGACTAAACCAATGCATGAACCCTTTCCGTTCACAAGTTTTTCCCCAAGCAAGTACTATGAGGTACTATGTACTGACTAGTGACTAACGACTTTTTAATATCACTTACAACACAGAAGTGATTATGAACTGTTTAAGTCTTAAGTGCGCCGAAATCTAAAGAGTATGAGCTTCGTTCTGGCTAATGCATAAATGCCAACGACTGTACAATATACTTAAACACAGACAAACTGTGCATGAAGATTAAAGAGTTAAGCTTATCCAGGCCTACGTTGTATGAACTACAATTACTGACTATTGTAAAAGTATAAAAATAAACTTTTAAGAGTAGCCTAAAGTAAACTGCTGCATGAACAGTCAACATTCAGGTGTGGCCATGACCATGCAGTATAGCATATGTTACTTGTGATCTTAGATTCAAGGCAACCTATTACTTAGTTTTTCAATCAAACAGAAAGCTCATCAGATTGCTAGTTCCTGATTAAGTCAAAGAAATAATATTATCTAGCATGCAATCTCTCAATAAGGATAGTGATTGACTGTTCAGTTCAACACCAGCATGGCAGTGTCACACTGCCGGGAATGAGTATTATAATGAAGACATGTATTTCTTAAATACAGGCTGTCATCAATGTCCGGCGCGCAGTGCCAATGTAAATTTAAATGTAAATACCAGAGATACTTAAAGTGATGTTACATTTCCTGAACATCGATCCATGCCTTTTCTGAAACTTTAATAATTTAGTTTCGTCATGTAAAGTATAACGGTCGTATTTGATTAAACCGAACAACAGTGACATTTTCTTGAAAAAATAGTTCCTTTCCTCCTAGGTATTATTGAGAAAATGAATTTTCTAGCATTCCTTGAGTATGAGATGACATGTTCTAATCATATAAGAGAAGTTAAAGAAACGCAAGAAGAATCAAATCACTTAAGATAACTGTCTAGTCGTAACTTTCATACGGGGAATGACATTTGCGTGACGAAACATTCCAAAAACATTTGCGAAAAAAAGGAAAGCAATAATTGAAAATGTAACAAATTAGGAAACCAAGAACGGATTCAATAATGTGTGTTCTAATTCAATTTGTCCTTCACTTTCACCACAAATCTGTGATGTCCTGTGGGGATCGGGTCTATTACAATATTGGTTCTCTCCTTGTTAAATCAATGTGTCAAATAACAGAGATGATATAGTATCAGCATAACAGCTATCATGGCATGTACTCGCTGGCCTGCTGTGAATGTGAATATGATTGGGAGAGATTGAATATCACTCGGTAATCATAACACTCCATCATATTCTATCACTTCTTCAGAAAAGGAAACAATCCGTGAAATTACACGATTGTAGGCATTAATCGATAAGCCAGTAAGAACATCCCTTATCATCGGCATTTAAACTGTAAAATGGTTTGACAATTAATGTTGAGTCCCTGATGTTATTATATGATATAATGTACTAAAATGTGATATAAGGGGAAAAATATATATGAGCTGATGAAAGAAAACAAACCTATTTGTGAAATTAAATTCAAATAAATAAAACGAGATAACTCAAACAAGAAATGTTATTGACTATTGCCCAGCAAAGTCGGAAAAAGTGTCACTTGTTAATCACAGAAGCTTGAAATTTGACCTTGTCTGACAATGGTGTCAAATCTCAAATCGATATCTCTGTAGGAAATGGAGATTGCATGACTTTCTCATAATAAAAAGTACATGGACAAAGAAACTATTGAAGCAATACACTACATGAGTTATTTGAAACAATCCATCGATCTTCAAAGTTGCTGATCTTGTATAATAATAATAGGTAATCTAAGCACATGAATAAAACATATCTCAACAACTCATTCGTATGAGCACAACTGCAGCCAAATCATATTCACCTATTGCTAAATTTAAGTGACTTTAAAATATCACATACTTTTAAATGTCTTCAATACAAGTTTAAGACTTTGGTGTAACTTAAATAAAAACCAAATCATGCGTGTTATAATTCAGAAGAAAAGGTTTTAATGTAAATACATTGTCCTAATTTAAATGGTAATGTATGTTTTTGTACACGTTTTGGTCGATCTAGGTTCAACTTTCTGAACACTTTGCTTAAAGGGACACTGCGTCGAGGATAAAAAAATTAGTCTCATCTTTATCTAACTAAGCTGATTAGAGTGTCTGCTAACGAGTTACTCGTTGCTTCACTGTCTACATGCAGAAGTTTGTATTACCAATTACGTCAATTGTCTGAAATTGGGTGTCTGTGACTTGTTAGAAGACATGTTAATTAGCAGGTAGATACATATAATCTGATTTTTATCCTCGACAAGGTGTCCCTTTAATAGCATACCATTTGAATCATACATTAATGAAAAACGATTCAACAGTTCTTAAGTCACCTCCACTGGAGTTTAACGAGAAAAATGATTGCAATCTTTCTGCCTTTATGCAAATGGTTATAGACTTTGACCCCCAGACATGGAGAGCCCGCTACGTTTATATTTGCCAGTCTCGGGAACGGGCAACACCAAAAAGTAATAGTTCCTGTAATATTTTGCCAGACCATTATATTTCTTGAATAATTACGACTACGTGTGCGATGAATACATACATGTAGTAGTGTGCTTGGGATACTGCAATAAACGTCCAAAAGAGGTACAAGGACATATCCCATTTGATTTGTATTAGTTCTGATACGTTTCTACCTGATTAACTTAATTCCCTTTGACATAACTATAGAAACTTCTCTTATTAATATACGAGGAAGTAATGCTTTTCTCTAAAGTCTCACAAACATGCAATGTCACTTTCATCTTGGTAATGTGAGATATGGTAAAGGTAATGTACGAGACATGGTGTCTGAAAAGACTTTCATCAAATCAAATCCATGACAAGTTTATGTCTTGAACTGTTGAAGCAGCTCACTGGGAGACATTCTGTGGATATGAAACAAAGAAGAAATATTGTTTAGCCATTTTAGTGAGATGTAATTTTTTAAAATATATTTATGAGCAGTTAGGAAAGAAACCTACAATCAGTTAGTCTAATTTTATTATTTCAATGACAAAATACCAAGACTAGTTTAACTTTAATTTCGAAAGAAATAGAAAGTTTAGTAATTATTAGATAAACCTACGGTGTATTAAAATCAGAGACAGGTTATACTGGATTGAAACCAAAATCGTAGCCAAGAACACAAGTTAGTCCAGGTGATTGAACCAGTTTGTTCAGCAGATCAGGGATGGAATTTAGGAGACACTAATGATGTTAGTGCGAATTTGAAAACATTTGAGAATAAAATTTGTGCAACATATGTTAGATTGGATTTTCTAAAGTAATTGCCAAATGTGTTGTGGATTTGATGACTAAGATTAACTATGTGAGTTGTCGCTCAGATAATATCCGTTTTACAGGGTCATCACCATTGCTAAACATTACAACAACTTTATACTTAAATGGCAGTGATTAGTCATTGGTTTAATTACAATTACCCCATCTTTGGACCACTGATGGCTGAATAGTTATCGTTCATATAGAACATGCTTTAACATTCCTCAATTAAGTATTGCAGTAGTACATGACATGGTCCGCACTTACAGCATACAACTAACAACGTTGATTTTTTAGTTGTCAGTCTAGATTTAAGAAATATTGTCTGTATTCGTGAATCTTTATGTTAACCAGCCAATGACGTTCGCGGATTAAATATCAATTATTAATGTTCTCCACCAGACATGTCCAAACAGGAACTTAACGACAATCTGAATGCATAAGAGAGTTGGCGAGTGTTAATAGTAGAGTTTGAATCTCCGGTCACAGACACACCGGTTCAAGATTGAAAGAGGCAAATATTCGCTTGTTCAGCACATTTGAGTATTCAACTTGCTGTAATTGTGCAATTCAAATTCATAACATTAATGGCAAATCATTTTGAAGCTCTGTCGACGTGAGGGCCCCAATAGGAAGAATGTTGACGATGTCAATATTATTCATGTACATGGTTCGTTATATTCAAAGAACTGAAAACAAATCAAAACATTGATTTCTTAATGATGAAAGACAAGAACAAATTTCAAGATGTGTTAAGAAGTGTGAATATCAGATTGTTTGTCAATTTGGATATTCAAGTATCTTCATAAATCTTGTCAGCACAATGTTATATACGTGGAAGATGTTTAGAGATTTTGTTGAAATTGACAATTCCTACTCATGCTTTCATATGTCCCTTTCATCACACCAAAATATTATAAAATCCATGATTTCTTCGGACGTGTACAATAAACGACAATCTCAATGCATTAGGGAGTTTGCAAGAATATAACTCCACTGATCACATAAAACCAGTTGCAAATAAAACGAGGCAAATAACTGTTTTTGTGCACAATGGTGTCTTTCATCATTCCCCAAAGTTGCAATTAGAATGTATAACTTTTCCAAATCATTGGTCCGGAATTCGAGGTCCTTTAGCCTATAGGATCTGATTGAAATAGTGCGTGCGTCATTATCTTTAACATAATTCACATTTTGAAATAGCTGTAAACATAATTATTCATTTATTCAAAATATTGTAATTATGGCTTGTTTAAACAGTTTCGTATAGAAGTTAGTGTTATTATGAAGACAAAGATATCAAATTCAAGTTGATCATACACAACTACTCCATAGTTAATCCTTGCCCTATGTGAATGAATATTCAGCTTACAATGTGAACATGTATTTATTATGTATCTTTATTTTCTCAAATATTAATACTGATACCGGAAATGGAATGAAAGAAAGGAGTATACATTTTTAAACAGTATATAAACATAAACTGATATTTCAGTAGTATGTATGGTACTGGAAGGTAGTCTGTTATAAAGTTTGTCAATAATAGTAAAATAACTGAATAGCAATACAATCTAATGACAGCTTGATGACCATCAATATAACATCCCAAACATTATTTATCACATATGTAAATATTAAGGAACATTGTTGACCCAACCTACAATACATCTTGGTTTGTCTCTGTTATCAAAATATGGTTGTCTCTATCAAAGTCATTAACAAGATATTTGGAAACAGAACTAAAGAATGAACTTATTTAAATATATATTGTATTAAAGTATACTAAAATATGTAATTACATTTATAAAAGTCTTAGCAACTGGACGAACAACATAATATTTACATACCTAATGGCAGTATGACCCTTTCCCGTTGGTATCTTGACACAATTTAAAGGGGCAGTAGCACAATTTTTGCAAACTTCATTTTTTTTTCAAATTTCCCCATTTATAATGATAGTTTATGCTATTAATATTTACTATAGAGGATAAAACTTATTATTACAATAACCAATTATTCGTAGAGGTAATAACGGTGTTTTAAGCAGCCATTTTATTGTGAAGACTTTTTGTTATTTCGGACGACAAAAACGATTCCAATGGCTTTATGGAACCATGTACATGTACATTCATTTTTAACTTGACTTTCCGAGGAGATAAGGGTGCATTACTATTGGTGACATTATTTTTCAAATACATTTCATCGACTTATTTCAGCGAAAAAACGTGTTACTGCCCCTTTAAGGCCCTCGCTACCACAACTCACTTCTATCACGAATGTAATTCAACTAGCAATGACCTCCGAGCTTCTCCCTAAAAAGAGGATAATATAGTTCAGTAGCTAGTTTTCTGCATAATTCATTTTATCTGGTATCGTATTCTGCACACATTCGCAACAAATTACAGTCATACATACATTTGCTTCTTCAATCAAGCTTCCTGCCAAAGAGGGGCGCAGTGGTTAGCGCGTTCGGCTTCGGATCAAGAGGTCCGGGGTTCGAATCCCGCCACGGCAACTTTGTCTGCAGTAGAGAACTGTTCTATGCGCAGTAAGGTTTGGGTGCAATGCTACACTGAATTGCAGCATAGTACCACCCATGATTTGCTACTTCCAGCTGCTCGTAGGTTTCACCGCAATGCATAGCCACAAGGCGTTGCGGATTTTCTCCCTGCCATAATACTAGCAGCCGTGATATAAGTGAAATACTCTTGAAAGCGGTGTTAAACCCCAAATCACCTCACAACCCTCACCTTCCTACCAAAGATACCAGGAAAACAATGTTTTCGACCAGCAATACAACTGCCACGCCTGTAGAAGAGACATAATATCGACCAGTCTGATGTTTATACCACATGTACACTTAGTCTTGAGTGAGTTTTGAAAGGGATTTGGGTAAGGACTGGTAGGCTCATGCTATCTCCAAGGGAAGAGTGTGTTCCGCAAAGTGTAATTGGAGGACTAATCTAAGAATATAGTGGCCAGCTTGGTACTTAGAGAATCAACAAATTATCTGTATAGTTGAGACACTTGGAGTTACATCTCTCAGACAAGACAGTTTCAGTAAACAGTCTAAACATTCAACTCAACAATTATCGCAATGTTTTGTCTTTGACAATTAATTTGAATGTTGTAAATACATGGCAATCACACGTTATGCATAATAGATTTACCTTAATGAAAGAAAAAATAATCGTTTGTAGAAGTAGTTCTTGCAAACAAAAATCAAACAATTGTGGTCCCTTATCTAAACCCGGAATTATTCAGCTATGTCAGACAAAAGTCTCTTCAAATTTGGATCAACTATTTCTTCTAAGATAATTATATGTTCAGAGTCCAGCAACCATTCATCCAGAATGTCTTGTTTGAAATAGGCGTGGTGTTATGTGTTTGAAGTATGCTTGCAGTATTATTAGAGTTGATGAGATATCAATTCAACAGAATGTTAGGCGACAGACTACATTAGCTGATGGAAGATTTGTATAAGATGTGTCTGATCTGTTGAACGATTTGTAAAAGGGAGGGAGAACCATCAAAGGCGTTAGGCGTAATCCAGAGAACTTGAGGTGCCAGGATCGAACCCATCTTTAATTGAACATAAAATGTTTGGAGACAATTTTGTTTGCAGACTCTTTCAGTGTTATAATATGCATAAAACAGTTATGTGCACGAAGTGAGTTGGGGTGATTTGGGGTTTAATGCCGCTTTCAATAGTATTTCACTTATATCACGGCTGCAAATGTTATTTGGAGAAAGCCCGCAACACCATTTTGCTATGCATTGCGGTTAAACCTGCCAGCAACGGCTTGAACTACCGAACTATGGTGTTACTACGCCGAAATTCAGTGTATCATTGCACCTTAACCTCTACTGCAGACAAAGTTGATGTGTCCCTGACGGGATTCGAACCACGAAGCCGAACACGCTTATCTATCCCGTCCTTGCGTGCACTTAAAAGAACCCACGAAAACACATAGTGGCCCCACTAAGGGGTCATATGCAATAACTAGTTATTGGTACATCAACTTGCAGTTTGCTTGGACAACATACAATGAATATGCTCCCGTTTCATCATGTTGTGGATTGCTAGCTCTAAAGGATGAGAATGTTGATTACATTTGCTGCTTTCAAGTTGAAGGTACATGTACTATTGGCAGATACTTTAACCTTGCTTTTAAACCAGGAATTATATTTAAACAATGTAGTTCTAAACATTGCAATTCGTGCCTTACTTGGAGATGTTTTTGAGAATCTGAAAACAAATTTAATTCATGATTTCGTTCCAGACTAACTTCGCTGCAGTAAATAGGGAACAGACACTCATTGATTAGATATGATATAGTGAAATTAATTCTTTATAGCACCCTTAACCCTTATTTTATTTTCTCCTTGCATTACAATATATGTCTTATACAATATCTAATATACATTTGATTTTATAAATTTATACAATTATCGTATGTCATAAAAATACTATCACTGATTCAATAGCAAGAACTCCAGAAAAATATATCGTTATAACCAGCTGTATCCATGTTGCAACTGTGAATTTAATATGATTATTTCAAAAACTTGACTCCACATTCTCTTTAAAATGTCATGATGCGTGGGAGATGGTTACAAGAGCAAATACGGATTTAATATATCTCTCATAAATATAAAATGGTAGCATGACTCCAAAGTTGTAATTGCTGTATATTTATTCATATAACTGAGAAAGTAAGTTGATATTTGAAATTCTTTGTGAAAAACATGACACTTGCATACATTGATTTCAGTATTACCAAACATCATTGATAGGATGCTTGGGATGGGTTGAGCTACTAAATATAGTAAATTAACATAGTAGTACTTTATCATTAAACAGGTTATGACTTGAAACGGTAGCTTGGGTGTGCATTAATAGCAATCTGACAAAAAGTATAACACTCCGTTGTATTTATCATGCGTATAATTGTCAATGTCAAATTTCTCGAGTTTTCGATGTCGTATTCAATAAGTGAGAAGTGTTGGAAATTAGTCACACAAATAAATCAGTCAAAGTATACTTCCACGTGAATTCCCCAAAAATAATTTTGATAAATAGAGACTATTTCATTGTTTTTGCCGAATATGATTTCTATCTCATCGAGTGGAGTGAGAAAGTGATATGTTCACGAGTGGCCCAGTCTATTTATTATAAATTATAACTTTAATCTGCATATAACAATTAAACTGTGACATTGAAAGGTTAGAGCAGTCTTGATTGTCATAATACGAATAACTGATTACCGCTATAATCCACGATAAATGCAGTGAGAAAATAAGTCGACTGAAATAAGTTGTTGTGAATATTTATAAATGTCAGACCAATAATATTTTACGGTACTATCTAGTTAAGTGAAGAGTTCTAAGACATTGAAGAACCCAAGTTTTGTCGTTATTTTAAACGCGAAATGATACAGCGAGAGACGGTCGCTATGTCTGTCACATACATCTCGCCTCACCAAGTTTTTCACGAGTAAAAGAATTACTATGCAACATATCAACAATAAATGAAGTTCAAAATGTTATGTAATATCAACTATGATATTAACATGACTCCTAATTAACAGGCGAAAAAAGATAAGATAACAGAAAATGGCATATATCAGTAAGCGTTTACTTGGTCATGTGACGTCAGGCAGGGTACATGTACTTGTATTATTTTGGTCATTTTGGTGGCACAGGGATTACTGGGATGCATTGAAATATTGAAATGTAATACGTGGTCAGTATTTGATGGATTAGAGAACAAAACCCATTAACAACATAATTTATGTTAACACTAACATGACATTAATAAAAGGTTATCTCTTGCATGTCCAAGTTATATGTAATGCTAAATAGAAAATCAAATATTCTCCAACAGTGTTAAAATGCTATTTAATTGCAATTTAAATCAGTATAAATGAAGAAGTGATATTACAATTGAAAATTCATTTGTGATGGTGATTACTTTTAATCTCTCGTGTAAATAGTTTCTTTCCTTTTTATAATAAATGACATGGAGAAAAATGAGTAAACATTAATTAAGGCTTGGTGGATGTGCTGTTGTATTATATGCTAAGCGATGTGAGACTAAGTTTTCACAGTTTGAGAAAAATGTGTTCTCATCACTACAGTTTGAAATCATTTTCTCAAAACAATGAAAATATCACAGAGGGGATGACATCATGTGTACAATGGTAAGACGTCACGTTTACAATCAACGCAACGTCATTGCCGTTTGCTAGGTGACAGGGCAACAATGGTATGACGTCGCCAGAACTCGCTCAATTGAAGCAATTTTGGACATAAAACCGACCACAGAAGCGATAAAATAAACATGATATTTTGTGTTGTCAGTGTGATATCACTTATCTCTCATCTCGTGACAAGGTAAAGCCAATATTTTCACTCGTTGCTGCTCCACTCGTGAAAATATCGGCTTTAGCCCGTCACTCGATGAGAGATAAGTATATCATATGACACACTACAACTGCATACCGAAAGTGTGTTCAACTACATGTGCATGTATATCTTTGTGCAAATATTATGTACATTGACGTTCATAGTACCGTCAATAAAATTATATCACATGCAATGACAATGAATCATCATAAATCAATGAGTAAAATAATCACTATCAAAAGTATACTGTGGTAAGGGGTTTATGGAATTTGGCATAATGACAGACAGAAGGAGTCAAAATTGAAAAATTAAATTTCATTAATTTTCAAATAAAAGTTTTCATATCAACTAAACGAAATCAATTTCACCACAAATACATTAAATGAGTATAAGAGGAAATTTATGATGTAAGTTTGACCCAGTTGATCACTTAAAATCAAATAAAAACAGTAGTTTTGAAAAGATTGACCCCTGGTCACTTCCAATAGCTGTAAAAACTGTAACTGTTTACTATTAGGCATCAAATCAGATTTTGTTATAGAACATTCAACTGTATTTTTACAATGCAAAAATGCAAAGTGGTCAGTTTAGTTTTTCGCTTTGATGCGATGTTTTTAGTAATCTCTCAAGACACTGCAAGATCAAGAACCATCACTTACTGTTTGGTGCTTTAGTGAGACAAATAATATTGCACTGTACAAAGATGATGAAGATCACGTGTCTATATACATTAGTTACATTAAACAATTGAATTTGTGTATTGAACTACATGCTATTAACAATGCATTGTGAATAGAAGATAGATCTTCGCGATTTCTTCACAAACTTTTTCAATATAATTCAATTTTACCCATATAGTTGAAAATAACCAAGTTAATATTATTGATATGAGCACATGTGCACATATCACGTTTGCCTAGCAACCATTGTTTCACCGCGACTTCCCGTACTTCGCCGTCTGTGACGTCATAAAACGATTGTTCGTGACGTCTCTGTAGGTTGCCGCCGCAAGAGAAGTGGGCCGTTTCCTGGCTAGTTTTACGCGAAGCAAATGGACTAGAATGGGTTATAAAGAAATTATTACTATCGAAAGTGTGCCATATTACTTCTACGAAACTCGTGCAAATTTATGTATAACCCTCGCTCTCGCTCGGGCAATACAAACATTCACACTCGTTTCGTAAAAGTCATATGACACATTTACTCGATTAATAATCTCTATATATTATTTAAGCAGGTAACTGTTGCACGAACATTATGATTAATGAATGTATACGTTCCCGCAACCTTGCGAATTCATAAAATAAATAGTTTTAAAAACAATACAAAATGAATGGACATTTACCTTTTTCTATATGAACTCTATAGGAAGAACTCTCAGGAAATTCGAAATATCCAGGAATATCCTGTATTGTAAGTATTGAATAGTCCTGTAGTGTAATAGTAAGTATAATGTAACTGTACATGCTATTATTCTGGAATAGAAATATTGGAAAAAAGGAAAGTATTGAATAGTCAGAATCCTTTGCTGTTTTGTTAGAGGATCAAAATCCATGAATGTTTTTGAAAGGAATTTCACTTTTATTCTCTACATAACTGCATATACTGAACTCGCTTGCTGGCAACTTCACTTCGGTACGTCGTAGATATAGATTATGATTTCATATCTGTTTATGTATTTAAGAAAATATTGTGGAAATGTAAGACTAGTAAGAAAAAAATGAATCATTTATTTCATGTAATATATCACATAGAGTACACGCACAATAATCATTAACAAATATGTATCACCTTAAATAAACCATTGAACATGAAACTTGAGTTGAGCACAGACATTCTATTCCAGAATATAACTTAAGCTCGGGAAAAGAACATAAAATCACAAAGTGTCAAATCACAAAGCCATGTCCATCATATTAATGTTATTCAATTGAAAATGAAGATCAAACTTAAGAGCAAAGAAGTGTTCGTTTCATAATCTGATTACGAATATGAATAAATCCAACAAAGAGAAATATGACACAGATTCATTTATACATTTCAGAATTTTTACCTGATTAACCTTATTTTCAATGACCGTTTTAATTTAATAGTAGCAGAAGTTTCAATGATTTTACTTTATTCAAGAGAATATTACACAAATAAAAAAAATTCCAGTCGAGCTAGATGAACTTCTTAAGTGTAATAATATGATGCCACTAGAATGTTTTCTTTGGCGTATATAGAGTATCTCACCGAAGTGTCTTCTGGTATGAAATAAATCAACATGAGTTAATAATATAAGTTACAAGGATTGCTGAGGATATTTTACTTTTATCAACGAAACTTGAAATAGTTGATAACTTAAGCTTGATAAAGTAAAAAGGCTTGATTATGTCACTTTGTTGACGTGACAGAAAATTGTGAAAAATCTGCTGTCAAAACGGTATATCGAATGCACAACGTTTTGGATGAAAAAAGATGTTGTTTACAGTTTTATAACATCACAACTGACTTTGCATCAATTCTCTGATGATTGAAAGTAGAAGTTTTACCAAAAGGTACTTTTATTATGCATCACTTTATACAGGTGTTAAAAAAAGGTCTTAATTTCATATTTGATTTTTCTCGTGAAACAGGCATTGCTGTACACATGTTATTGAACATTTTGTTTAATGTGGTTAAAGTTATTTAAATTCATATATGAATACCTCACGAGGAGCATTTGTCTTTCATTTCGTATCACAAACATGAAAATATTTCAAAATTTAGACATGATATACAAATTAATCGCATATTCCGTGAAACTACAGTATTTTACTAACTTTTTTAAATTCTACTCCTTTTTTTCTTGATGGTTTTCTAACCTACAGTATTTATCTCATGTTACTAAGCCAAAGGTTTTAAAATATGAGACAAATAAGGACACTAATACATTGTCTCTGATTACTTTTCAACGTCTGTGTCTTATACTTGATGTTTTTTAGAGAGAAGGGATCAGTTGACTATTATTATTATAATGACGTTAGTGTTGGCATATAATCAACAAAATTACTGCAAATTATTTTTGATAATCGCAATGACTCGTCATAAGTCACCATACACTATCGGCAAAAAGAAACGCCTACCAGATATCTTATCAGATTTCGTAAAAACTATAATGAACAGTTTAACAATATTATAGCATTATGAAGTTGCACCATATCTGCTTAATATATTTACATTTAAGAAGTTGTCACGTCATAAAAGAATGGCGATTGTTAAAATAAGTCAACAGCATTGTTCAGTTTTCGATCAGTGCGTTTGAACATTTGAAACAGATTTGCATACAACCACGAGCAAAAATACTGACTCTACATATATAAATGGTTACGGTGCACAAGTGAATCAACCAGAAATAGCAGTATGTATTGGGTGTGGTTTTCTTGAATGTTATTGACTCGAATCACAGTTTTTCCACGATTTCAATGGACTTTCGTATAAACTATTGTTTCAGTATAACGTCGAGACACCACTGATTATATTTCAGTAATTATTTCATCTTCCATTTTAAGGAAAATCAAGTAGGCGTTTCTTTTGGCCGACAGTGTACCTATGGTCTCTTTTCTTCAGTCAAAGTCATATATTGTCACTTTTGCAAGTGTCCAAAGGTGACCTTGATCAAAGAAGTTATACTTTATACCAGAAACATGATGGAAAAACAATACGTGCATAATGTGTATTAACTCATCTTATTGTACAACAGAAATGTCATCGAGACTATGTTGGCAACTGTATATCATTCTCAAAGGCCCCTTATGTTTTCCTTCAGTATATACTGTTATCACAATTTAATGATTAACAACTTATATCAATGCGGCATTTGAGCAGTCATCTGAATTAAACACTGAAGAGAAAACGCTTATTCAGTTCACTCTTGAAATAATTATGTATTTGTTTAATACCTGTAACATGTTCCAAAATAAGATTAGCGACACAATGTATGTTACATGTGTGAGTTAGTCTGTCTGTTCAATTTTGAAATTTGCTTGTTTACCAATCCGGTTCCTTCTTTTTGGAAATAAATATGTTTAAACCATTTGGAAATCACATTTGTTCATACCTTTTTAAGGAAGTTTGAAGCTTAAATGATAAAGAAAAATAGTAAAATAATCAATCATTTTCATTTTAAACAAACTTTTAACAACATACCTTATACATGTTAAAATAATCAAAATGGTCACCTGTTTTATTCTAAACAGTGATTAATAATTTTATTAAGTATTTAATATCCTTTCTCAACGTTTGCTCCATTTATGTTATTGACATAAGAGCCTAATTGAAAAATGTTAAACATCATTAATCCATCGCCGACTTTAATGATGTTGAACTGCCAATGGCTTGTACTCAATCACCCCTTGCTGAGACTTCGCAGAGAGGTAATTGTCGCTTAACTGAATCAAGTTTACAGTAATAACTTGTGTAATAATTTCAATACTTTCAATAGCACACGGTTTCTACAAGGAAGTCCCATTAGCACCTTTGTGTGCTGTCAATCTTAGCTTGAGAAATAATTGGCATTTTTACATTTAGATCGATATTAGAACCTGATTTTTTCTACAGAATTTCTTCATTTATCCGAAAATGAGTATTGATATAATATTGAATTCATTGAGATCGAAATTCTGATGGATCCTTTTTGAGTTATTTGAGAATATGTGTTTCCCGGAAATAATTTTATTTGCTAAGAAATGGGATAATATGAAAGATTTCGAGAGCAAAATCTATAAAATATATGCCCATAGTAACAAAACCTCAGACTGCAAGTGTGCAATTTTATTGTTTACCTTCACTGACTAATTTGGTCAGAATAAGTACAATTGTAAATAACACTGTGTCTAAATAGCAACTTCCCCTTAAAATTTTGCTAGATATAATGTTCGAATCAATTCGGCAAGTTCTACATGGCTGATCTGTGCTGCGATGAGACAGAACAATCTCCATGAAGTCTAAGACGTTTAACCACTAAGCCTACATTTGTTCAGGAAGCCTTTCAAATAATTTGCTGGCATTGTGCTCTTTCTGTTCTATACTTCTTGACGCGAATCAGTGTACATTTTCACAATTATGATAATTGATTTCAATAAGTGTAAAATCTTACTAACATTTTAAGGGCAAAATGTTATTTAAGCCATACCAAATTTGGACAGTATGGCATTTGTATTAAATTTTATTAAATTCACAAGGATATATTTTGCAAATGATACAGGGAATTGAACTGAATATGCCTCAGTTTGAAGAACATACATTGATTACCGCGTGGTTATTTGTTCTTATGTCACATAGCCAATTGGGATATGGCAACCATTCATAACGTAGCCCAAATAAAAGGTTTTCTGTCGACTCGGGTATGCAAATGTACAACAATGTTTGAAAAAGTATATGAACTGAAGGACCATTCCCGTTGCTGAAAACGGGTCACCAAAACAAAACTTGATTGTCTCGTCGTGACGGACGTGAACTTCAGTCCTTTCAGCACAATGCACGTGCTCTGAGCACGTGCTTGTTGAATTGACTTTGTCAGAATGACTTTGTTGGCCGTTGGGGAAACATGTGCTCTCGTTAATTTAAACCAAATTGACTTGACTAATTGAATGATTATTGTATCATTTTTGGTGGTAAAATGGCTATATTTTCACAATAGGTGAATTCATATATACTTCATATCTACACTTTAGAATTTAGAAACTATTTTGTAAATATTGTATATATTAGTTTTGAGGGGAAATTAAAAAGTTGATTTTGAAATTATCACTGGGGCGTGTATCGCTTAGAAACAGCGTTTGGAAGACATATTCCTATATAGACCCTACCCTATTACTAAATAAAAGGATCTGTGTACTAGGTATGTGTCTTTCAAACGCCGTTTCTAAGGGATACACGCCCCTGTGGAATTTCTCTTTTGTTCTTTTTAAACACTAGGAGTGGTCTATACTCCAATATATCCAACAGGTCATGTGGGTGAAACATGGACAAAGTTACACACACACACACACACACACACACACACACACACACACACACACACACACACTTTGAATGGCATATCCAACAATTAGGTAGCGTACCTTAACGTTTGATCTGAGCTAATTCACCTCCGCAGTCAATCCCTATCTCAAAGTTATCGAACCGCAAAGAATTCAATGCAGCATGATATTGACCAGCTAGACCAGTAAACCAAACGTCAAATATGTCATATTCACGGGTAGGAGAGTTCTTTAACACTGACAAAACAGTATCAACCCCAGAATTTGTCGAAGCCATTAGAACAGCCATTGAATAAAAAGAAAACGAGCAAGCAGTTAATGAACAGTATGACCTTAACAGCTGCACGACTAATCCAAACTTCATCTTCAGTACCAGATAAAAACACAAGTGTTTTAATGGGAGATGTCCATATGGACACACGGACTGGAGATATGATTGGCTCATTCTGGAGAGGAGTCTGATGGTCAATAAAGTGTAATTGGAAGGTAATCAGTTGGAATCCGCTGGTGAATGTGGTACTTGAGAGAAATGTTGTGATAGTGTTCTTCTTTAGAGAAAAGTATTGAAATTCCTTTGCAAAAAATGTTTCCCTCAGATGACATGGTTACACACAGCATCAACTTCATCTTCGTCGACTTCATTAAGCTCTAAGATGATGATCTGAAATGACGATCTGAAATGATGATCTAAAATGATGCTGTGAAATGCTTCACTGATATGATGCGCTGATGTGCTCTGTTGACGTTTTAGTAATAACTACTGTCGAGGGTTTAGCAATAAGTTTTCCAATTTAGAATGTATCAAATATTTATTTGGTTTTAAAAATTGTAAGTGGTATGCGGTACCTCACTCTTATCATCACTATCGTAAGATCAAATACGGACAATAGCTTAAGTTTAGGAAAGCATCATGTCCAAACGAACGTATGTTTTAAACTGCCATGACTTTAACACTGCAGGTAGCAACGGCTACGTGTTATATTGACTAAAATAACATGCAGTGTATTTGTGTAACCAGGGATAAAAATTTCGCTTTGGATGAAGCTCAATCCTTAATGAAATGTCTAAAATGCCTTATCGTTTGCTGTAATATAGCAGGAAAATAAAATTATTGTCATTATGTTTTATAGGTCACTGGTAGTTTTGTACCAAGGGAGTTTGACCATGTTAGACACACAATCCTATCAATATTGAATTAACCATTACCCCTAACACACTTCTATTATGCTTGACACTTCGTTATCATTGATCAGGAATACAACACTGGTAGCGCTGTCAAACTAGATTAGAGAATCAAACCACGGACATAATGGAACTACATCTGACCCTTTGAAAGATTAGTAATTGGAAAACTTTATATAAATCTAACATGTCTCAGTCGTACGCTGGAATTATACAGACTTAGAGCTGTGGAATTTATCAGGAGTCCAACACTGAGAATAGAAAGCCCGGAGACAGCATCACTTCAGCTGCTGAAAGACTTGTAATTGGATAACGTGGAATGCCTTCAGATAAGTCCCAAAAACCATAAAGTTTCGTAGACAATGTCTATACCTCTTACCTCGTCCTCTTATCATGACAACAGGCAGATGTGTTTTTATTCAACGATCCTCTAATCACATACAGTAATCTATTATTTCTAATACAACATAAATGATAACTGCAATATTTATGTATCATATATATATAATTTCATAATTTCAAGACCGATTCGTGCACGTTCAGTATATTTGTATTTATCATAGCCATATTTGTGCTGATAAGGCTATTCTAAAAATCGGTAAATAGTAATGAATAGCATAGATAAGTTCGTACTAATTTTGTGTATCTGGGACTGCTTTCACTATACTACATTTACTACGGTTAACCTTAACTCATATTTGTTAAATTAATACTAGTGTTACAATGTGACTTATGATCTAAATTTGCTTTGTAAATGGATGCCCAAAACATTGCAACATGTGTTATACTGCGTGGATTCATAATCATATTTCTCTGATATTACTCATTGATATCATCATGATTCTCTGCTGTAAAACTACATCAAAATTAAACAGGGAACGTCAATCATTAATTTAGCATGGCACATTAATAATCAAATGATAATAACAGCTCGTAAGTACCTGATATGTTCTACAAATGTGTCGTTTAACAAAATTGGATTTTTTTGTCTGTTTAAAAATCCCATAGAATGACGATTACAATAATGTATTTCATGAAATACATTTGAGTTATTTAACATACATCTTAGTTTCTTTAGCAGCTCCTATCATATAGTAAAAGGTACACATTAAAAAAACACTTCTTTATTAACCCTGTCAAATGTAATATTAGTGAACAACTGTGCCAACCAATAGCTTAACGTTATCCCTGATTATCATGTAAGGATATTATAAATAAAGCTTAAACACGCACCTGCAGGTAGTTGAAGTTCAATACGTTCAAAAATGTTAAGGCGTCATTTCTCAATAGAATAGAATTTTACAAAGATACGAATTACATCACGTGAAAGCCAATTGATTTCTGATTTGGAAAATGTTAACTTTATCATGAATTACGGAACTTCGTCACACACTTTTGTCGTATGTATGTCCAAGGGTCAAAGTCATTGACGTGTCAATATTTGAAAACCCCTCGGGCTTGATATGCGGCCTGCAGCAACCAGCATATTAATATTACCGTACATATATTACACTGCAATATCTTACACGGGCGATAAATAAAGCATTATATACTGTCTGTGATAGACACCTTACTTTGTGCGTCCATTGTCTGTCAATGTCTGATGCGACCTCTCAATGGTGATAACAACTATTGTGGTAATAGGACTAAACATACCGATTCATTATGTATAAGGACTGCTAGAAATATGTAACACCAACCATGTTTTCATATTAGTTAATTGAATTAAATAGTTTGATGTTATTAATATTGTTATTATTATCATTAATTTCCTATTTGGAGTGTCAGATTATAAAGTAAAGTTAAGATGATGTTGTTAAATGATTAAAACAATTAAAAGAAACACTAATTTGATATTTTGGAAAGGACATTATTTTGTTATAGTTTCTTTTGCCCGTGAAATTAGGTTTTGAAACAATAGTACATGCCAAAGTGAATCTTGTTAAAGAATATATAGGGGTCGGCAACAACCATTTTCAGGTGAAAAGCTTCAAACATCAATATTTCAAAAAACATAACATACATTGTATAAACCATTATCTGTGGACTGATAGAGGGGAAATAACGTTCCTCAAGAAATGAAAAGATAATTGTTACATTATATGTGTAGAGTACAATTCAATAAGATCAATGCTCTAAATTAAAGTATTTAAAATAGAACATTGCAATGCTTACATACAAAATGTTAAAGGACACAAATGTTATATTCCTTCGACATTTCAATAAATCCGAACTAAGCTTTCAAGGACTTTGAAAAGGTCACTTTCCACAAGTAAGATGGATATGCCAAACAAATTGTCTCAACTTGTTGTGATAAGAATATTAATCAATGACTGGTTGACAATAACGTCGAATACAATCTGTTTATCTGCTCTACTTTTAACACTACGATCAATATTGTTTGTTAATTTCACATGTTTTCGAATTTGATTGTTAAAACTGGTTACAGACAATTACCTGGGATTAATATATTAACTGTTTACGTGTACACTACTGAGAGATATACCGTATTTCCTCTAATAAATCTTTTTTTCAGCACCCCTTGACCCCCGGCGCTTATTAGAGGCCCGGCGCTTATTGGAGACCCGGTGATTATTTCTTCAATAGAAATTGAAGTTTACTAATTCAAAATCATTGAAATTTTAAATTTCCGAAATGATGTTTAATAAGGTTATTCAACGAAGTAAACTCTAATCATCGCCATCTCAGCTTTACATCCTACATAATTCAAACTGAACTGTTTAAGGAAATTGTAAGAAATTACAATTTTTGTATTTTGACCCAACGGCATTCAAAATATTTGATAATACATGATATATTTACAGGAGTGAAAACATGAAGAGCTTGTCTCAATAATTGAATACAGGATAATGCTCCGATAATGTTTACGACAAGAGGACTGTACGCTTATAACTTCCCAAAATGCATCACATATATCAATACAATATCTTCAGTCATTACATATGAGAAAAGAGAAAATGTCATGATTGAATGAGATGATTACAATATATTCATATGGTTTGTTGGTGATGAAGATCAAGCTTATAGTTGCTAAGCGATTCTAGATATTCTTGTTATCTAATTCTGGATAGCATCGTAAGGCATGGTGATTGAATCTTATGTACAATTGTTATTTCAGGGTGTACGTAAACCACTTCATATCGGGGACTTTTCTAACTAATCAATAATCTATGCTATGTATAATAACTGAAATAGTCTGACAAATTTAATTTTGGAGGAATGTCAAGGGAATTCATGGCACATCAACTAATTGATTTCCAAAATGGTATAATCCTGTCAAAAAGTCGACATCGTAGAGATATCTATCAATGATTAATGTGACTCGGTGTATTAATATTATTGTTGGAACATGCCGCAAAGGCGATTAAATAACCTAAAGTGTTATACAAATGAAATTACCCTACCTTACAAAGGGCGTCTTTACATTCATCAGCACAATCTATGCATGCATGTGGCTTCCAGACATAACATGAATCAAGAAGGAATTCCTTAACCTCAGTGGACTAGAGTAGATTATGCGCCGTATGACAGGAATCACCACAAGCTCAGCCAGGCAGGGGGAAGAGACAACTGACGTGAAGAATTGCTTAAAGAAAGCTACAACTGAGATTCACAACTGAAAGCAATTCCATGCCCACCAATTCCTTAAAACTGGTATTGCAACTCAGCCTTGCTGACAGCTGTGACTGATAATCAGGAAGACATAGAGATCGCTATGGTTCCTGCAGGAAGGAGTTATTGCTTGATGACCGCTTCCTCGGATACGTCAATGGTGTACGAATGTGAGGATCCAAAATCGCCATTTTATTGATATTGATAAAAGTCCAAAAGTTATAACAACTAAAAAGCACATTGTTATGTATTTACAAAAATACTCGCTTTTGAAGTAACATGTGATTTAAGATTTCCTTCACAAAAGTGTCCATGAATGACGTTACATTTCATTTATCTTTATATTAACACAAAAATATATCCCTTTCCTATTGAACAAGTTAAATGATCGTTTTGTGAGGAAACATAAGATATGTCAATCCCCACCGATTAGTGATTATGTTTTAGTGCATTATACTGGTATATGACAAATTTCCATGCCAATAAAATACATCATACGATGGCCATAAGCTCGTGTCTGTCCATGTTGCCAATGTGGATAAAGGTTTCCCTTCATTAGAATTAAATGTTGTAACTGTAGACTGTATAAATATAACACAATCATTCAGCTACAGATTCTTCTGACTTTTATATCAGAACAATTAATAACTGTTTGACTCATTTCCTTATTCGATATTCAATTGGAATAAAAGTATTAGCGGTGAAAACAGTGGTCATATTGAAAGTAATTATCATCACACAAATGATCCATTAATCATAAAATGTTTAATGTTTCCAGTAATAAATCATATGAAGGAGATTTCCTGATCAACATTAGTAGGCGGTCGGACAAATCTGGAATGATAAAACACCAAATAACATTATATTAGTTCTCCTCAGTTCCTGGTTAATGAGATATGTCAATATATATGACTCGATTTCTCCACGGAAAAGTAAAATTCACGACTTGATTGGAAATAAGCAGAAAACATAAAACTCAATGATGCAATAAATGCATTCTCATTTGTTCTTCTTATTATGTTTAACGAATTAGATTAATTGTTGTAATAGCTAACACAGTTACATAACATATTTCGGAAATACATTGAATGAGTTATTAGTCAGTGCCATATCATATCCGTTGTTTTACGCCATTTGCATTGCCGATTCAACTGCTACAAATTATTGCCATACTTGTTAGAAAATAAGTATTTGTAACATTATTTTGTATATAATTAATATTAGAATAATTAGTACACTAAGATTCAATTATAATTCATATATATATATATATATATATATATATATATATATATATATATATATATATATATATATAATAAGTTAAAGTTAACTTCAATTCATCTCTTCGTTAATATCTTTAATGGTACTCTTCTCGTGCCATGTAATGCGTACAGAAGCTGTTATGTTTGCTTAACAAATGCAATGCAAAAACCTGATTGTTGTCCTTCTCCTGACAATGAACATGTGTAAATTGCATAAGTCCCTGAGGCCCTTGCCATTATAATTATACATGAACATATATTATCTACATCAAAAGACAACATTTAACAACGTAAAATACGGAATCCACCCATTGGTAAAAGTGAACATAATTTCCATTGCATGCTTCCTAATCCAAAAATGTGAGAATAATACATGTCACTTAACCTATATAGGAAATGTAATAGTCAATAATGAACTGAAGCTTGCCTCAAACAATTAGGACAAACTTTATTACCTCATTGCTGAAAATGGACACATATTTAGTACAAAAGATAGCTTGTGTTTCGGATGTCTATCACCAAAATAATTCTTCAATAAGACTAAATATATTTGTCAGACAACTTCAAATTCACAGGAAATGTTTTCGTCTCCCAATTGAAGCATTGGATTAGAATGTCAAATATGCCATGTCAAATAAGGAATTAATGTTAAGTTCCCAGAGCAAATGGCAGGAAGGAATAACTGTCACTTTAGAGATTATAAGAATTGTCATATGAAGTCACCTTAGAGGGTAATGTTTTACACCAGCGGTATTGACCATCAGAAATTGTTTTGACACCATCATCTTCATTGCTCATCGATTTCAGATTGCTATTTGCATTGCGTTGAATTTGGCATTGGCACTGGTAATTGCTTTGATGTTGTTATCTGTAATTGCTTTGATGTTGTTACTGGTAATTACTCTCGCAATGAAACTGGTACTGGTATTGATAATGTGTATGTTATCATTATTTGTACTCGTACTGGTAATGTCATGTTACTTCTACTAATACTGGTAATGTTTACTGATAATTTCTCTGTTTCTGTTATACATACTGGTATGTGTATTTGAAATGTTGTCAACTGTCATTGTACATGTCTGATGAAAACCTAGATTTCATAATATCTCGGTGTGATGAGAGGAACATCTGAACGCAAGAATATTAAATGTTAATTTCAATAAAAAATCTCGTATTTCCACTTTTGTAACATTTTGCTAAAACGATTTATGACAGATACATCAATAAAATTGACAAACACTCTGAAATTTTAATTATCTTAAAATTACGATCTTGTCTCAAATTATTTAATTTGTCTTGAAGTCGTTCAATGTTTATAGGTTTGGGATTGGAGTTATCATTCTCGTTATGATGTTGATAATATTACTGATATTGTGTAAGTTACTTGTACTGTTACTATTTCTATTTCTGTTACTGGTACTGATATTGACAGTGGTACGGAAAATGATATTCGTATTGGCATCAGTTGCCATTTTTCATATGGATTTCATAATAATTTTGTTTTATGAAAGGGACATCTGAAAGCAAGAATTTGAAATTTTGATTTTGACAAAGTCTCCGAAAAACATTTGTAACATTTTTCTTACACGATTTATGACAGATGCATATGCATCCAAATTGACAAACAGTCTGATATTTACATAGTGACACCTGAAAAACTTTCAAACCTGTATTACTGTCGGTTATTCGATTTACATTAACTTCAAAACCGTTTGCAATCCTCACAAATAGGAATTCGTTCGATACATTGCCTCTTATTACATATACATGTAGGAATAGTTAAGGCCTTAAGGAATAATTTAATTTAGATATCAAACAAAGTTTAGGGTCATAAAACATATTCCAAATATTCTACGTAGTCTACGTATTAATATTTCATTTGAACATCATAACAGCTACATGTACTCCCGAATGTTATTGGTGTAAACGTCAAACTTTGATGGTTATACTTGTGTAACATTAGTTTAATGTAGAATGTATATACATGTTTACCGAAAGTGGCATTTTAAAGGTAAATTAGACCTCAAAATAATATTTGATTTACATCCGTATTTATTTGATAATACTAACAATACAATAAATTTTATAATACTACGTATTCAATTTCATCAATATTATATGTGTTACTTGAGTACTGCATATGTACATCATAGCCCTTGTTAAAAGTAGAATGTTTAAAAAAGATTTGACAATACCATCAAATGTATAATATTGTGAATTCAATTCCACACCTATAATTGTTACTTGGATAATGCATTTTTGCATCATTCCATGTAATTTAAGATAATATAATCCCTTGCTAAAGGTAGAAATGTTTAAGGAGGTGTCCTTTTGTACGTTTATGAGTTTGTTGTTTGGTGTATTTAATTAGATTATTAGTTTTAAAATTTGGGAATTTGTGATTTTAGAAATGGATATGAACTCAAATTGCATCAAGCCTTAAGTATTATGTCAATTTTGCACTAACCTCGTATTCTATTCTATCATTACTTATCATATACTTCATACACTCTGTCATACACACATATATGTCTCATACCTAATCGTTCATCTGCTCAATGTCGTTAAGTTTAATTCGTGTTTAAGATTTGACAAAGCCAATAAAATGGTTCTTACCTTTCAGTCTCCATAGAGAAGAATAACCATAATACAATTCAACACAAGGATTACCAACACAGAGAAGGGAATTCCTTCACACTCAACACGCAAGTTACAAAAAAATTGATCTTCAAGACTAGAAACACGACTCTTACAGCTGGCAATGATAACTCGGTTGATCAAACAGTGTTGGTGCAATGATGAAAGGTATTGTAGTATTCCAAAGGACGTAGTCTATTGTTCGGAAGAGCAGAAATCTGCATGAGCTGCGAACGCAATAGTAAACAGCAACGCAGATGGCACGTCCCGTTAAGCTGGAGAGATTAAGATGATGAAGGAGCTGTCGCAAATTGAAGGAATATACTTTACTATCGCTGTGAACCAGTCCTTAGTTGAGGGAAGATCCACATCACACTTTTGGACTACTAAATCACAAATTGTCCAGCATCAAAGACCTCACATCAGTACAGCTGAATATAGCTGCACTAGTAGTGAAATGAGAGGGATCATTAGAGGCTACTGCAGTAAAGACGGTGCTTGAGGAAGCTTCACTGATAAGGGAAATTCCACAGCCTTGGCACTAAATATAACCACAGTATTGACCGGCAAGGCTACTCCTTAAGCAGGATATAACAACTCTTAGTTGCAGAGATCCAAGCAGAAGATTAGGAGGCAATGCAACTCCGATATGAGATTGTTTTAGTTTGGACAATTTCTTATTCACAAATGCAGTCCTATATATACACATCAAGTATGAGATTGGTTTTAGTTTGGACAATTCCTTATTCGCATATGCAGTCCTACATGTATATATACACACACACAATATGAGATTGGTTTTAGTTTGGAATATTCCTTATTCACAAATGCAGTCCTATATACACACACACAATATGAGAATGGTTTTAAGTTGGACTATTCCTTATTCACATAGTCAGTCCTATATATCTAGTATGGGATTGTTTCGGTTTGGACAATTCTTTTTTCAAATATGCAAACCTATATATTCACAGAAAAGATTAATATATGACGTTTAAAGCTGGATGTAGAAAATGTAACTGACTTGGGATGACACAGAGCGACTAGATATGGCCATGAAAACACTCTTCGGGGAATTGGGACTACATTTCATTGTCATTGTAATTTTAAGCGTCTCCCCATCTGTGTACAACGACCGAATAAAGGACCAATAACATCATATATCAATACGACCAGATAACACAATACAAAAGTGTACAGTCATAAGAGGCGAATGCACGTTTGTTTGGTGTATTCTTTTGGCTATCTAAGACTACTGTATAAGAACATCAGTTACAACTACCAATTATATGAACTATTTTAAGTCGAAACTGCTCCTTTCATAAAACTATGTTTTGTATTTGCTAGTCTGGAAGAAACAAATGTATGTCATACAAATTTACAAATTTATCAACTGGAACATACTCATTTAACAGATCAGTTAAAAGGATTCTGTCATGAATAATTTGAGGAGGCACATTCAGGCATAATTGAAATATCATTTAATGTTTTGTTTTTTAAATATCGAGAGATATCCGTCCTTATAGATGTGATAATCCTCTTGAGAAGACACATCAACTAATAGTCATCAATTCGATTTCCATGACTTAATTACTCATGAAATCCGAATATTTTTTATAACTTTGATGTGACTTCCGCGTTAATGTTGAGAAATTGGAAAGCTTAAGATCATACAATGTATCTTCCTGACATTTCCCCGGAAACAGATTTTATAATTCTGGCTATAACAACTTGTTCCTGTCGATGTTTTATACAAAAGAGGATGAAAACAGCGTTTGGATTTTATTTAGAGGACATGAGGAGGACATTATATTAATCACATCAATTGAATCTAATTCTATTATTGCCAAATATGAACATAAAACTGCAATAAAAATTATTGACAAGTGATCGCCATTTGAGACGTCATTTAATTTTATGAAGTCATAACAGTGTGACATAATCAATATGGTGAATTGTTTGTCATGTTTAAGGACGTCTTGTCATGACACTTGACAATTGATACGAAAAAGCCTGATAAGGTGCCAGTCATAAATGAGTCGTTTTCAAAAGATGCAGGAATTCTTGCCTTTGCCTTAAAACATTTTAATCCTTACAATTTATTTATTTTGTGTGCTTTATTAAGGACATTGTGTTATTATCTAGTAATATTCATGGACAGTATGGACATGAAATGTATTTGAAAGATGATTCAATAGTTGATTGTTTCATAATGTGATCAAACGGATTGATAAGCATCATTCCCCCTTGTTACAGTAAAGACTGATAATTGTTACAGGAAAGAATAGTTATATCTGTCCCTGTAATTATTATATTGAATGATTTACCAACAACCGAATTTGTGGAGCTGTAATCATGACAGGAACAATATCCTAGTACATGTGTCTTCAAATTAAATGCATTGTTAAAGTTTCATGCCGTGATAAATAAATTTTCTGTTACAGTAAAGAACAGATTCGGTCACAGTAGAGATCCATTAATGAAGATTTTAACACATTTCAACTTAAATTATGACCATTAACTAAGCCGCAAATCACGCGAGCCTAGTATTTCTGTATTACATTGATTGATGTCAAAATTAATTGTCTTTTCTTCACACAGGATCACAATGGCTATGATCAATGCAGGAGTGCAGTGGAAGTTCAGACAGAGGAAAATTGTGACAGAAGAGAAGGCAAATTTAGCGTCAGAATGGCAATGGTATAGAATAAATACAGAACAAAATGAAGAAATGTTCTTATATAGAAATAGCAGCCAAAGAGAGAGAAAATGAGAAAACATAAGACAAATCAACAAGAATGTGTAAAGGTTGCTGAACAAAAAGGGAAAGAAGCTGAGTACAGTACACTACTACTAATTAAGCGGGTCAACCACCCATTCTGCCAGCCACGCCCATTGATACTTCACTGATAGCGGTCGACTCAGCTATGCACAGGACCACGTGCCATCTTCTTACATTTATGGATTTTATGAAGCTATTTGCGACTATAATGTTGCTAAATTCTTTACTGTAACAATATATTCTTTATTGTAACGCGTTAACAGCACAAAACATTTGCTATCCATAATAGCGTTTTATAACTTCTCAAGTATACATTGTAGTTCACCTAGATTCAAAATTTAAAACCATTGGAAGGTATTTAATGTGTTTCCCCTAATTGTGTCCAATATTGGTGTGGCAAGAGGGGCACTATCTTTACTTTTACAAGTTTGGTCTTTCCTGTAACACAAATTTCTTTCCCATAACAGCAATATTTTTGTGTTGTTTAAATATTTCTAGGACACGTGGTCCTATAAAAACATTTTTGACAGAAGTAGGAATGTAACCATATACATTTATGAAATAAAAAGTATTTACAAAATGGAAACTTTCTTATATGTGGAGTTTTAATTGGAGGCTGCATACAATTATATTTGACCGAAATAAAACAATGCAACTTCAAATATCTATATGGTTTTAGTTTAAATCTAATCTGCTCTTCATGTCAGTCATAACATATTTTAAGAATCATGTTTTTTTAATAATATATAACATGAAATGAAAATGAAATGAAAAATGTTATAATCAAGAAAGCATGTTTTTTTACCAAAAAATTATTGCAATTAAGGGTCAATTCTGATATATTTAGAAAGAGTACTAATATATGATGACATACATTGAATAAATATCAAACTTTTCAAACATTTTATTTTGTCATTTCATGAGCACCAAATACTTACATATTTTGAAAACGACTCAAATAAGAATATTAATATCATGCACTGGATATCTTCACAATCAAACCTAAACAAAAAATCTTTCTCGAGAAGCAAGAAATGTGCTGACATGGCAGAGAAGTCACTGTTAACGTTAACTTACAAGATTAGTTTCATCACCTAGGTTCCCCAAATCAAGTTATCCCTGTGGTGCCAGCCAGTTAAAGGTCAAGTCTTGTAAACCTAATTTGGCTTATGTCGCCCTTTTATTCTGATAGCGTTGGCGAGATCTATGGACAGTCTGTACTGTAATGCGTTATTCGATATCTTTTCTGAGAAAATAGTATTGTGTTATGGTGATCATTTTGAAGTCACATTAGTATTAATTGCCAAATAGTTCACGAATCAAACATATAGTTCAAATAATTCATTGTATAATTTATAAACTTAACAAAATAAGATGTTTTATGATTGATATTTCATTAGTATGTCAAGTAATAAATACTGCAGTATCATAATCGCTTTGATAAAAGCAAGTTAACTGAAAACCTTTATTATTAAGGGTAGTTTAATTTTCGTAACAACGTCGATAATTATTTTTAAAGCGTTCATTATTTTCTTTAAAGAGAATATTCCATGAAACAGATGCAAATTTACACTATTTTTACATATCATGTTTTACTCGCAAAATAACAAAAACACGTCTACTGAAGAAACTTCCTAAATTATACTAAATCAAGCATGTCACAACATCCTGAATCATTGATTATAATAAAGCAAACTCATCTTATCCCTTTGGCATCTGTTCTGAAAGAAGCAGATTTCAATAATTTGAATCAACAGAAAGGATTTTTTTCTCATAAATAAACAATCTATCATGACACTTAAACCTCAAAACGGCTTTAACTTCTTTTACTCAAATGCGTTTGATAAAATATTTTTTTACATAATCATATCATAAAAAGTACAAGCATTTGACAAATCATATTACTAAATCTAATGTAGCTTCATTAAATAAAGTATGCAAAGGAATGTCCGATCACATATTTGCTTAAGGAAGCGGTTACTGATATTTCATGTTTTTCACAGAAGCCTCAGCGAGATATCATAAACCCTATGAGAGAATCAGCTCAACCGATATCTCTCTCACGGTGAATAATTTAATTTACATACCAGCATCAAGGACAATGTCACAGGCTACACAGAGTGAATGACTGCCTTTGAAATCATTCGAGAAATAGTTCTCTTATTATTGTAAATTGCTTTGACATTTCCTTTCTTATCGAATCAGCACTTCAGACTTCAGAATTCAGAATCCGTCACAAACCAATGACGTCAAGCAGTCTGTTATAATTACATTTAATTTGAAATATTTTGAAATATGTTTTATGATAAATTACATCACGTGTGAGACAGTGTGCCCGATTTGCTCTCATTCATTTCAACAAATATTGTTTCGCAAGAGCAGCAGGCAAGTCAACCCTGAATATAAAACATCATAACAAGTGCAATGTTAATAATAAAATATAGACGTCTACATAATAAAATGCAAGTCCTTACTCTCGCAAGCCTCGATCAGTTGCTAATTTAAACATTGCTGCATGTTGGTACCTGAGCGCAGTGAAGCAGCTAGCACAGAAATTGTATGAACATGTAGGAAGGTTTAAATTAGGCAGTAATGGAGACTGTCGCGAGTTATAACTTGTAATAATAAAAATAATAATGAAGATACTTATATGGCGCTGAACTCCACAACACAAAGGGTCATGCTTCAAGCGCTACACACATTATTACCCTGGTGTAAGGACCAAGATCGTTCCATTTTCATTCTCAACTCCTCTTGGAGTATGCAACCTGAGCTACCAATTAAGGCGCTCGAAGGTTATCTGTCACCTTGGCTTCACTTCCAAACCAGGTACTGCTGCTGAGTGAACAGAGGCACATTTCGAATAAAGTCCCTTGCCCAAGGTGACACCATGAGCCTCTCAACTCATGTCTCAGTGTGGGCAGGGAATCAACCTTCAAACTCTCAGTTTTTATCCAGCAATGACCCAATAACCCACCCATCCAGCGAGCCACGCCCGTTGTTGCTGAACTTCACTGATAGCGGTCGACTGAGCTATGCACAGGACCACGTGCCATCACGCGGCTGGAAATTATGTGGATTCACATTGACATTTTTTACATTAAAATTGTATATAGTCACTACTTTGTACACATCTGCATCTGCATAAAGTAATAAGATTGTGTCATAAATAGTTATGCAATTAAATACTATGAGGAGAAGTACTTAGTTAAGCATACATTTTGTTTAGAGGGAACATATCCCTATCGTGATAGATACCCACAGGTCATACTAGATCACATTAAAGTTATGAATTTCTAAATATGATCCTATACAACTACAATCTACTAACTATCACTATCAAAAAACATTCGGTTTGGTATTTCTATGTGGTCATTTAAATTCTGATCAACAGTGTTGTAAACTTGTCTATGTCTAGCCATTAAGACTGTTATCCTATAAGCAAAACTGACACTTACATTACTTAAGGCTTATGTTTGTCAGTATTCCCCCCTGAATTCTTCATTGTAAATGTCACTTTCAAACTTTAAGACATTTTATCATTTTAAACTGAATCCAACAGTAGATATCAAGTGTTTGAGATCAAGTATAGACAGAAGATATCTATGTGGTATTTTTGCTACAGTCCAATTATCATAATGCTTAACATCCTCATTTAAAGGCGCTGTAGGACTTTTTTGGCATATTATGTTTTCTCGAATTTGCCATTTATTATCAAAGTTAACACAATCTAATTTAATGTTACATTACCCGATAAGCTGTATCTATTTAAAGCTATTTTCCTATTCAGAAGAAAAAAATGTGCGACTTGTACAGCGACTCTTCGGTGGGAAACGTAGATTTGTAGGTTTCAAGCGTTTTTGAGAGTTCATACAGCTAGGTGTTTGACCATTTCATTATGGTGCCAAAGTCACAACTCTACTCTGAGTGTATAGGTATTGCTACATCAGTCAGATCACTTGAACTACCTTCGAGCAGGCATTTTAATGTGAACACAATAAAATGGCCGCTCGAAGGGAAATGGACTCCGAACCATCCGACCATGTTTTAGAACTATTCACCAAGGAGTATTATTTAGCTATTGGTAACACTTATTTTCATTATCGTGAGAGCACTTTATTTCATAAATAAGAGCATGCTACAGCGCTTTTAATGTCTTCATGCGGTTTTGTTTGCACTTAGACTGCAACTTAAAAATGTTATAACGTCCCAACGTTGATGTAACAATATCATGATGTCATAATGCTTTTTACTCACAGAGCTCACTGATGAAGAAGTCTTATTGCAGTTTTGTGTTTCAAACATTCTTATATATTCATTCCTTTGTGTAGTAAATAAAACCTCACACAGGTACATGTACCTTGGTATAAAAAATATTCTTTGTAAAAATTTATCACTGTTTCAATTTTAATACATCTAATTTATGGGTGGGATTTCTCATTATTAACATATCAAATGAAAACAACACATATGATATCAACTAAAAACTTACTGATATCAAATCAAAATTTAAATATATAAAATCGTATTTTGGAAAGGGTTTACTGCATTATTGGTCTTTCGATTCTTATAAGACAAATCAGTGGTCATGAGTTCATATCGGCACATATGTGTTTTATCAGAGGATAACTCCATGGATAAAATCGTGCCAGATTTAAAAAATATAAATTGTTTGTCATTAACACTACAATGCAACCTATGTTAATAAATTAACATTAATAGGAGATACAATTACAACTTTGAAATAATCTGCAAAGTAGTGACACAGACCAAGTCTTGAGGGAATATTTACACAAGGATTCATGCTGTGTGAAACTGTTCTTTAATTATACAATACCCTTAATTATACAAGCAAAGGCAAACATTAACTTGGATTCAAAGTAGCAATATTCTCACATGTATTAACATTTAACAGTTTGACTGAGAAACGATATGTTTTATTACATGATTATATTACATACATGCACATGCCACATACTAGTCAACACATGTATATTCACAACATAACAGTTGATGAAATGTTTAAAAATGTATACTCTTGTATACAAACTTATTTGTTACGAATTATTCATTTTGAGAATTCATTGAAATCGAGATCACGTTTAACTTGCTGACGTCAACATCAATATAATTCTAACACCATACCCGATTAAAACGGATTAATTATGAGCTTTGTTTTTTTAAATTATCAAGGTGAGGTGAGGTTGGGTTTAATGCCGCTTTCAAGATTATTTCAGTTATTTCGCGGCTGCTAGTATTACGGCAGGGAGAAAACCCGCAACGCCATGTGTCTATGCATTGCGGTGAAACCTGCGAGCATCGGATGGAACTAGCGAACCATGGGTAGTACTGCACTGAAATTCAGTGTAGCATTGCACCAAAACCTTACTGCCGTGCCCCTGGCGGGATTGGAACCCCGAACCTCTTGATCCGAAGCCGAACGCGCTAACCACTGCGCTATCCCGCCCCCTTAAATACTCAACGAAATCAACGTGTATCTCACCACTGAAATGAAACGTGAGAACCACAATACAATAGAAAGTGTTTTCACGCTTTTGAACCCTCCTACCTGATTTCACACAGTGACAGATGCAACAAAAATTGTCTCTGCAAAGAGAAACAGTTGGAGTGCCTACCTGTAATTCAACACACATAACTGCAGATGGAGCCTGGGAAAATCTTTTCTGTTATGTCAATGTTAGTACAAACTGAACTTTTTGCTGTCAGTCATGCACTGGAGAGTAACAAACTTTGCAAAGGGTAGTCGCCAGTGAATCTATTTTACGAAACATATTGGGTATGTATGACAATCTGCAATCTGTTCAGAGAATGCTAGATTGTTCGAACATTCTGCAGTTTGTGGTCACAATATTGCAAGTTGTACTCTCTTTAATAGCTCTTCCTCATTATGTTTGCATTTCAAAAGTTTAATGAACATTTGACCATTTTAAACAGATGTCAAAACTGTTACCGCTGTTTTTCATGTTGTCCATGGTAAATTGAGAAATCCCGTTGAAAAATGGATATGCATATTGATGTACTGTTCAATAACCCAAATAGTACAAAAAGATTGCTACAGTGACATTCTAAGGACAAATTACTGACTTTTCCATTGATGTTAATATTGTTACCGGAAATGTCACTTTTCTGTTAGCAGCAAGATGATAACATACCCACCCACCCTCTAACTATAAACACTATTATTATATAGAATGAGTGTTTCGTGTTTGTGTTTTCGAGGGAAAAGAACGTCATACCGCTCTTAATAACTCCAAAATTAACTTTCTTCTATTCTAAAAGGTGCTTCGTATTCAGTTTTCAAAGATGGTCAATGTGTTTTAAATACCATCATATTACTATGATATTTTTATAAACTTTTGCAAGCTGTTTGTAGCGATAAAGAGTGACTTCTGTCAAAACATGCTTCCCTCTTGATTTTATTTTGTTTGATAACAACTGTGCCCTTGATTATTTTCAACCTTTGAATAAATAAATAAGTACCTATTAATGAATACAACTGCAGCTTTAGTATCAAATCGTTGTTTTCTTCATTTTAGCTTATTTTCAAGGTACTTTAATAGAATTTGAACTCAGTAACAGTCTTAAATGCCTTTATGACAAACATGTGAAAACTTCACTGCAGGGAAAGACCGCAAATGTACACAAATTTAATCTGAAAAGAAAATTATGTATGGGTTGAAAGCAGAATGCAGGATATTACAAGATATTGCCGCCAGAAAAATATGTCATCATTATATTGCTACAAATCTTCACAGGAAGTATTATTTTATTGTTCACGAAATCGATGTTTATTCAAAGAGACATGTATTACGTTGTTGTTTGTAAACAAAACCTCATGAGGCATGTTGATATATGTTATTATAAGGATACGCCATGATACCGAGGATATGTTAAGGTTGTGGACCCTGATAGGAAGGAAAAACCCGAGGATGCGAAGCATCCGAAGGTTTTTCCTGACTATCAGGATCTACAACCTTACCATATCCGAGGTAGAATGGTTTATCTATATTATCAACCGTTTTTAAGTATAAAAGACGCTTTCTTCTCCCGTTATTGAAAACCGTTGATTCTATATAGAGTCGTTCGTAAAATCCTTGTTCACTGTCTCAGATCTCTGTTCACGGTAGATTTCTATGTAAGGTTCTTCTTGACCATTGTCTTCCATGTGCCTTCGTGGCGTAGCAGTCTAAGGCGTTGGATTATGAAAGACTGGTCTTACTAGCTGGGTACGGGTTCGAGACGAACTTTCGTCAAAACATTTGCGTTTCATAATGTGCTATATTTAAGAAATTTTTCAAAATAGTTAAAGATAGTTTCTTCAGATCTTCTTTCAAGCCGTCATCTTAGCAATTATATCAGGGTTTACAATCATTATAATTCCTTCAAACAGGGTTTACAACTGTCTGTGTAAACCCTCCTGGAGGGATTTACAATGTACTAAGTCCCTCGTACCGGGTGATACGGTTTAGAAAGGTCGTTTCAAGTATCACGTTGTATGGCTGGTAGGTTGATAATATCTTGTAATCGAAAGTTCAACGCAAAGACAAATTTGAGTTGATAATGTTAAATAGGTTACATAACTACTGTACATGTATATCGGACATATAATGATGTTAATAAATTTTAATTGGAAACTAGTAATTATGATATATTTGGTGAATGGTCATACTGAGTGGATTTATTTGTATTGTAGACAGCACGTGTGGTGAGTTGGAACTTATTAAAGCCAAATACAATTTTATGAAACAAAATGGATGCACCTTTAACTTTCCCTCGTAATAAACTGTCTATGCTAAGTAAATACAAATATGAAGTTACATATAGCGGGGTTTTGTCGTAACATATGCAATATCCAGATGGCTCTTTGAATATTACCTTCTAAAACCTGCAAATCCGGCATAATGCTTTGCTGGCCTCTTGAGACCGATGTCTTCTTGCTGAGTAACTCTTCTTATAGGTTCATCAATCATAGTTAGACCCATCTCTGAAGGGAAATATATCTCTCCTAGAGCAGGGAGAGACTTCTATTACCATCAATCATGATGCACCACTTCTTTAAAATAACTAAACACCACGAGTTACTTGTGAACTTACCATAGAATCAGGAATAACTGTGATCTATCGTAGTGAAGAAGTGATGGATAGCCTAAGACTTCTGGGGTTACCACATATCGTAAAGCCAAAGAGAAAGTAACGTCCCTAGATATTTACACTTTCAAAAGTTCAAACCGTGGCACGTATACTGCGAGTGGTCTTTGCCAAGTGATGACGACATTGAGTGAAGTGAAAATAATTATGTTATTTCTGGTCTACTCAAGGATTTACGTCATGAAACAATGTCTGGCGTAACGAATGAACCTATGACGTCAAGGGTATGGTAATTAAATCATATAATAAATAATTATTGAATTACTGCCGGTGCCAATGCCTGACTTTTATCAAGTTTATCTTGTCTTTTGAGAGAGAAAAATATGTTGATTCAAATATTTACCTTATACATGGGTTAGATGAGATTGTCATGTTTAAAGTTATTAGTCAAAATAGGCCTAAAATACTATCATGGCTACAGTACGTACATGTACATTGTGACGCCAGAAAACTGATGCTAAACTATCTCCCTTTCAATACCATTTTTATTAAACGTATTAATGATTTGGTATTTAACGAGCTAAAGCGACGTTGATGCTTAATTATATATGAGTTTAATAAAAATGGTATTATATTGAAAAAGGTTAATATTCTGTTTATTACTTGCCAAAAGTAATCAAGCGAAATTGCCGACAGTTTGATAAATCTATTTTTTCGCGAAGCACGAACAATTATGACGTCGGTACTACCATTTCGACGTCAAAACCACATACTAGTGTGACGCCAAACACCTAGCGGTACTAAACTAGTTTAAAGAGCAGTGGCACTTCTTTGCTCAAATAAGGTGATGAAATGTATTAGAAAAATAACGTAACCAAAAGTAAAACACCCTTCTCTCTTCGGAAAATCCAGTTAAAAAATGAGTTCGGTAAAGCCATGGGAATCATAGTTGTAATTTGAAATAATAAAAGGTATTCACATTAAAATGGCCGCCATGATATTTTTGCTTTATACGCAACGTCGTTTTTACTACTACGGATAATATGATTTGTTTAATAAGATGTTTTGGCCTCTAAAGTAAATATACATGACATAAACTATTATTATAAATGGGAAATTTATGAAAAATAAGATTTGCAAAAAGCCTGCTACAGCCCCTTTAATATCGCCGTATAAAGAATATACTGCAGTATCCAACACGGACGGGAAATACTATGATTTAACGGCTTTTCATTCATATGTCATGTTGATGTTTTTTACGGGCTTGGTACCGTGTTCTGTTTGCTTTTATGCAAAATCTGTTTTAATTAGGCAAATGAATTAATTATCTCGACGGTGATGGTTGCGATACTGCCGAAGCGGTGTTAAACAATAACTCACTCACCTACTCCATATGTCAAGTGTTACAATATACATGTTTGTGCTTTCAGTACCATATGTTGTATTTTCGGAATATGAAACAATAAACATTTCTTAAAGGTCCAGCTAGACTGGGGAATGTTCTTGTTGACACAACATTTTGGAGATATTCCCTAAACTACACTCCATAAAGGGACTGTTATTTAATACATATATTCTAAAATGATACAATTCACAAGCTGGAATTTACCCACAAATTTCATGTCCACGAAAATATCTCAATGTAAGCTTTCTTTAAAATAACTGTGTTAATGTCAATGTCAATTACTAAAGAGAAATCATAATATGTAAGTTAATTGTATCTGTAGTTCTTAACAAAAATGCAATTTCTTGAGCTTAAAGCTACTGGAGTTACTTCCCTTTCATGTATCCCATTCATCAGTATTTGATAGAATAACAGATTTTGCAAATGTTGTCAAAAGTTGCTTATCAGATCGGATGTAAGAAAATTTCATATCTTGACCAAATTTTAACTATTTTACCAATATTCACACGTATTATTATAAAATGTCAGTGGATATAATTTTCATCATACAATTGACGGTATTGAGAAAGAGAGAGAGAGAGAGAGAGAGAGAGAGAGAGAGAGAGAGAGAGAGAGAGAGAGAGACAGAGACAGAGACAGAGACAGAGACAGACACAGAGAGAGACACAGAGAGAGAGACAGAGAGAGAGAGACACAGAGAGAGACACAGAGAGAGACACAGAGAGAGACACAGAGAGAGAGAGAGAGAGAGAGAGAGAGAGAGAGGGAGAGAGAGAGAGAGAGAGAGAGAGAGAGAGAGAGAGAGAGAGAGAGAGAGAGAGAGACAGAGACAGAGACAGAGACAGAGACAGAGACAGAGACACAGACACAGACACAGACACAGAGAGACACAGACAGACAGAGAGAGACATACAGACAGAGACAGACACAGAGACAGACAGACAGACAGATAGACAAAGACTGAGACAGACAGAACCGATAGTACACGATAAGTTACAGAAGCGCCATAAAATATTTACTATCATCTTTGTTATAATAAATAAGCCGCCTCTGTATACATAGTAAATTATAATGGATCTCTCAATATTGACGACGTGTCATTATTACACGTTACAACCAACTTAGACCCCGATGCATAGCAACCATTCATAAAAGTAACCTGTTCATTATCGATATCAGGAATGTTTCGTCCAAAAACGTTTCTTAAACAGTTCTCACAATTCGTACATAATTCGTGAACAATTCGTAAATAAGTCGTATCTGTTTCGTAGGGTTTTCAGCATGAAAATCTACGAATTTTAGTACAAGTGAAATTGCTGTTCACGAATTTTGTCGAAAATTTCTTAACTCCTTTATTCCTTTGCGGCCTGTCACAATGTTCAGTTCATAGGCTATTCAATAGTTCACATTTCACATTGATTACATCAAACATATCCATAATGTAGATATTAATCTTAAGACAAAATATATTTCACATAACTATTGAATAAGATTAACTGCAAAGTTACTTTCTTTTCACAATTCCCGGAATTCTCAAAGCACATGTTAGGACTAAAAAAAGATGAGATGACTCTCCCTCGGATCTTTTATAAGGGATTATTGAAATTTGAAAAGTGCACATAAAATTTCAAAGAGTTCTAAACGCTTACAGCAGTTTTTTTAGGCTGTGACCCATATTTTGGGTCACAGGGTCATCAAATTGGTTCTTGAGAAGAAGTTGAAAAACCGAAAAGTTTACGGACGGACGGATGGATGGACGGACGAACGGACGGACAGACAGATTGACGGACGCCATGCCATGCCAAAAGCCCATCCGGCCTTTCAGGCCTGATAAGCTAAAAATGAGGGTGTGGGTTCGAATCCCGCATGGGACTCGGCCCGAAAAAGTACAAGCATTTAAACTATTGAAGGTAGTGCTATCCCAAATGTAAACTGGTTATATTTGTTCACAATCTAAATGGTATGTATTTCTAATGCATTCAGCCTTGGGAGCTGTGCCAAATTACGTCTATCAGAGGGGTACTGAATGTAAAATTAGCTTAACTATCGATTTTTGGACCTCGATTTTTGTCGAGGCGAAATGGTCGTGTGGTAAGCTGCTGGTACGGTCAGTGCTGGTGATAGTTGCCTTACTCTGATGGTGTAGGTTCAAATCCAAGAATTTGTACTATTGAAAGTAGTGTTATCCCAAATGAAATCCACAAATTGTATTTGATCATGGCAGGAAGTTCCTGGTTAAAGATATTTAAATGAGTTGACCTAGGGTCATTTGCATTCATTGGCTCATATCAAATTGTTGTATTATAATTAAACCCATTAAGTATTGGACCAGTTAAGTCCGTTAAACGAGTAGAATTCAGTTGTTATTGGGATATATGGGATAAACTCCAATCAACCCATACACATAACCAAAACAGTTATATGTAATTTCTATCGTTTGAGTTTAGCGAATTAGAGAGAAATTGCTTTCTCTTTGGCAATAAACCAGACAAAATGGGAGGTAATGCCTGTGAAGAGGGCGCTGTGAGAGATGTCTATAAATGTGACGTCAGAGCGCGGCAAGTTCATTCTCGTTTGCGACACTAGCGTATCCTGTTGACGATATGTCATATTTTTCGTTAAAGTATGTCAATGTGTGGTGTGCTGTATAAAGAATAAATGTGTTGTCTATATAACGCTATTCCGGGAGACATACATGTACTCTTTATAACGCAGTATTTGGGAATCAAAAATGATAAAATGTAAATTTTGACATTTGACGGTATTATCATTCTTCTGCAGTAAGAAAAACTTCAATATACGATAAGCGCTCACATTTATGTTTTACGGTATCTAAGTAAGATAAAACACTCTACCTCGGTTATGCTTGGAATTGCAACCCCTCGTTAAGAAAGCTTCGGGGAAGTAAGACCTCAAGCTTCGGTCATACTTCCCACTCAGCTTTCTTACCTCGGGTTTTACAATCCCAAACATAACCTCTGTATCGTGTTTTATCCTGCACGTAAATGCTGATTGGATAAAATATACGGTCAAGAAAAGTATTTCAGACCGTTTTATACAAAATTGGCATTCAGATATTGAATGGTCATCTCAGTCAATTTGGTGGATTTTATAAGATCATTAAAGATAACGCTGATATTGACATTTATTTACAACACTAGCCTGTAAAATATCTATTCAATTTATTACACTTTTGACTGTCCCATCATCGCTTCCCGTGGAAACTGGAAGTTGGTCTAAGATTGATTATGAATATAGAAAATGTCATTATGCGCTTTCAACAAATTAAGCGAAAAGTTTATTCCCAAAATATACTGGAAAGCCTTCAATATTTAATATGATTTCTTTATTTCAAAATTTATTTTTTCCATACTCTAATGAAATTGTCCATTTTCTGCCGCCACGTCTTAAGTAAATTTAGATAATGCGTTGTCCATATATTTATATTATATCAACTCTTGTAAACCCCATTATGCTACTTTTTAGACATGCGTGAATAACAGTTTCAAAGTTACAATTAACACTGACAGCAAGTTCCACATACTGATATAAAATCGGACACATTTCCTCGAGATGCACGAGGATTTGTTTTGACAGCAGACTGTTGAATGTACACGGTCTGTCAAAACAAGCTATTGACATGTGTACGTAAAAATCGTGCGTACGCTATTTTTTTAATCGAGCTTCGCGTGCATTTGATTTGGATATTCACCGACAAGCCGTTTTGTCAACGTCACAATACTATCAATACACACTAATCAAATATGGATATAACATAGGTTATCAATACATATGTTAGTTTTAAAAATAAGGACGTGCTAGTCGACTCGAATAAAAGTATCGTTCCAGATCTGGTCGATAGTATATGTACATTGTTGATTTCACTGTAAGCCATACACCTGTTCATTTTCAAATAAAACAACTTTACAAGTCTAGCCTTTCCCACAGTCTACTAATTAATATATTCCATTCGCCACACCCCAAACAAAAAACAAGATCGTGATTACTTGAATCTATTCGTTTCGTAGTAGTTAATTTCAGCAGATTTCAACTGGGACTTATTTTCGCCCCAATCTCACTTGATTAAAATTAAACGAAATAATCTTACCTGGTTCTTCGATCTGAGAACTTCCTCGCAGAGGTCATGCAAGGTGACCTCTACTGTGTGACCTTTCAACTTCAATTAATTCCGCCAATCAGAGACCTTCTTAGATAATGCATTGAATGTGGTGTTTCGTATATCATCTCAAGTTGGTCCGAAGACAATCTAGCCTCGACGCTGATTGGCCGGAGTAAAAGGTCACCTGACATGGCCTCTATGGTGCAGTACTGAGATCAGAAACGCAGGGAGGTACGAGTCTTACTTTCTATCTGATTTAAAGGACAAATATATATTCAACAGAATTAACACATATACTACAAAGGGGTCTCGATTACTTAACCTATAAAGTTGATATGGGATCCTGGGATCATTTTCATTTCAATACGGAGTCTTAAAGGATAGATGCAATGACATAAACTCACGGGCAAAAGAAACGTCACCACATTTTGAAAACAGTATAAAATGAAATATTGATGTCGGAGAAAATAGATTTTGTATGTATTTGGTAGCCACATGTTTTCTTAAGAAATATTCACAATTTCATACATCAGAGTATGCAATTTTTATTTGTACATCTGTTCAAATTGACATGGGGTGCTAAAATCGTTTTTTAAAGATGTTTTTGGCACATAATATTTAGTATTTAAGTTTAAAACATTGAAAAAGTAGAAATTTAATTAACTTAAGATATCCTCGACATAAATAACCTTCTCTGATTTAAATTTGTTGACGCGTCTTTACTGTAGGACGTCTCAAAACAAGCCAAAACTGGCTTTTTGAGGCTTCTATCTCGTCTAGTTAAGGAGATTCCAAAACGACCATTTCTTAAAACTTGTGTTTCTCAGAGTTATGAATAGATAATGTTTTGAAAATTCATATTTAGTATTGTTGGGTTCTGAAGACATGGTGTAACGCTGTTCCAGTCGCATTTATCGCCCGATGATTGAAATATCTTGTATTTTGTATGGGGACGTTTCTTTTGCCCGTGAGTTTACATGTATCGTCAAAATCGGTTTCATTAAAACGGGATGTCAATTTGACAATTCCTCGATTTTAAAAAAACGCCTAATTTACTTAACTAGCCCCGGCGACCAGAATGAAAGTATGCGGGGGTGTGGCCCCTGACACGATGACTTCTGTGACGTCACTGGAGTAATCTCATTATATTATTCCGCAGATGACAATTTCATAATTATTGCATAAACATGTGTTTTTGGCGATTTAACAAACCTCATAAATTCATCGAGCGGCACGGCAACTTTGTCTGCATTAGAGAACTGTTCTACACGCAATGGTTAGCGCGTTCAGCTTCGGATCAAGAGGTCCGGGGTTCGAATCCCGCCAGGGGCACGGCAACTTTATCTGCAGTAGAGATCAACTGTTCTACACGCAGTACGGTTTGGGTGCAATGCTACACTGAATTTCAGTGTAGTATAAGTACCACCCATGGTTCGCTAGTTCCAGCCGATGCTCGCAGGTTTCACCGCATTGCATGTATAGCCACATGGCGTTGCGAGCTTTTCTCCCTGCCATAATACTAGCAGCCGCGATAAAAGTGAAATACTCTTGAAAGCGGCGTAAAACCCCACCTCACCTCACCCCACCTCAACCTGAGGCGATAATTGTGACTGTGACCCGAAATGATGAAGTTGGTTTTAGCGATTAAATAAATAAAAGTAAAACATTCTATGAATATATATAATATAATATGGAGTCAAGAAGAGCCTTTATACAATAATCGTGTCAACTCTCATAATTTAATTCAATAATTTTAATAACCAGAAAGCGTCTGCGTGCGAGCCCTCTTATATATTTTTATTTCAAAACATTACTGGTTTAGTTCTCGAGTTTAGTTTTCGAGTTTATTTGTTAAAGTTGTCACGAATAAATATATAGATACCCAAACACATTAACAACAGACGCATCCTTAAATTATAATAAATGTTATTGTATTATTAATTTAAACATCGTTTCACGATCAACTTTTTCAAATACACGCTGATTATATTGCATTTTTCTGGAAAGAGATGAGAAATACTGTGTATAGCTTTAAACAAATTATTAGAATGTGAAAAAACAAATATCAAAGCAAACATCAACCGCAAAAGAAACCTCACCATACAAAATACAAGATAATTCAATCCACAAGTGATACACACTCGTGAAAGAGAGAAACATAAGAAACATCTTCAGAAGCAAACTAAACTAAATTTGAAATTTCATAACATTCACAGGACAAAAAGGGTTGGAATCCGCCAGCCAGATCCCTCCGGATTCTCCCGGATTATAACGGATCCACCAATTTTTGGCGGAATCCGCAAGAATCCGGAAATTGGATTCAACCACTTTTTCTAGTTAAAACTAGCTGTAATGTTATACGTCCCCTAAGTCCGTCATTTGGGGACGTATAACATTACAGCTAGTTTTAACTAGATTGTTTTGTCCTGTGAGTATCTGTCACTCTTTTTTTTTTTTGGAAACACACGTTATAAGAAATCGTCGTTTCGAATCTCCTTTACAGAACGAAATAGGAGCGTAAAAAAAGGCCTGCTTTAGGACGTCCTACAATAAAGACGCGTCAACAAGTTAAGTCCAAGAAGGTGTTTATGTCGACAATATGTTTATCAATTACATTTCTATATTTCATTAATTTAAGTAAAATGTCCAAAAAAATTATTTTGAAATCGCGAGTTCTACACCCCAAGTTTACAAAATTACTCTCATAATGATTATTAAATTGCGGGTACCTCTTTTACAATCATGTCCCTATAAAAAGCATTCAAAATATATTTTCTCCGGCAGCGGTATTTGACACTGTTAAAAATGTATTTGCGATTGAGTGTAGATGAACGATGAACACGCGTGACTCTGAGTCACTTTGATATGAAATCTTTGAAAGACATTAAACAAAGGAATACAGGAGTAGACATCAGTAATGACGTCGTGCTTCAAAGATTAACAATTAAACAACTATTTCTCATGTTTGGAATACGGGTTATTATTAAAATAGAAGTAAAAAATATTGTATTGATTTAAGTAGGGGCATCACTATAAAGGGAAGCAACTGTTGTCCAATTCTTTCCTTTCTATAACAGTTATACCCGAAATGGAATTTCCAATACTTCTAAAGGGGGTGCAAAAAGTGGCTCCTCCGTCATATCTTACGTATTTATAATGTTTTGTCAGGAGATCAAGATTATATTGCATATCTTTATGTACCCAGCTTTCGTGGTTTCCATCGGGAGTTGTTTGGTGAAAAGCGAGCAAAGTCTCCGTAGCATCTATAGAGTCTAAACTACGTTTTCTGGAATACATTAACAACCAATTGTCATATCCTATTCGTCCAATCACAACGTTTGGTATATCTTGCCACGGAAACAATGCATCCGTTATAAAATAATCCTGCGACATCTGTATAAAAAGCTGCCCTTTCCTTTTGGCCACATCGGCTAATGTTCTTATATCAGTATCATCTTTGGTAAGATTTCCAACGTTCGTTCTAATCCCAGAAACAAGCAGTGATTTTTTGGAACCATAACCGGCCTTGGCAATAGCTTTCAGTGTTGAGATTAGACTGTGGTCAAATAATATATCTCCGTTGGAATATCCGTAAAAGACTGAATCGTATATGCAAATGGCATCCATGAACATTATCTTGAGCACCGGAAGATCGGATGTTCCCGTTTGTCTAACGGGAAGTACGTCCCAGCCGTATTTAAGTATTTCCTCCCGCTGAGATTCATTAATGCCGAAAAATACTGGTCTAACCAGGGGTTTCAGCTGTGCCCAGTTTTCGAGGGTAGAATTCCACACATCTCCCTTATGGCTGTGGTAAGGCCACGATGTAAACAGAGTAAGCAATGGTTTGTCGCCTTGGCGTACACCTAAGCTGGGTTTATTCTTGTGACACAATGATTCGTTTAAAGGTGGCACTGTGTACTGGTATCCAGGAACACGTCTTGCAGGTGAGAAGACGGATAGGAAGATCACGACAAACACACAGGTTGGTGCCAATAGCACAATAAAAGTCGATTTCAGTGAAAGCATAACTCATCGGGCATCAGACTCTGAAAATAGAAAAACGTCATAAGGATTATAACCTCATCAGATAATGACTCACCAGCACAACAGGTAACCCCTAATAGAGCAACTAGGAATATATCAATACAATATAAACCTCGAAATAAAAATAAGAACCTTTGCATTTAAGGCCCGTTGAGCGATTATTAAATATGTTGTATATATATTTGTAAATATAATTACGTTTGACCTATGTTAACACATGTTAAAAGTATCTGTCCTTATATATGCAATAATACAATGTTATATCACATGTTTTCATCAGTGTTTTATGTAATGATATGCATAAATATGATAAAGAAGAGTTTCGGATGCGACCTCGTCCCTGCCATTATTCAAATTCACGCAGAATTTTTTTTTAAAGTTAGAAATCTTAACACATTTTTGTAAATGTGAGAAGTTGATTCATGCATATGAAACATTTCTGAAAGAGCAGGTTTCAGGTTCTGTTGCATCTTCACAACGTCACAGGCGTATTGAAAAGATTTCCATATCTTCTCCTTCCGCCCTTGATCTCAAACCTCGCCTTTTCAGCGCTAAGATTTGAACGTACTGCAGGCTTATCGGATAAGCCAATCAGAAGACAGCTTGTATTGCCTATGTCTCTGTGTCGATCGTCGCTATTTTGAATTGGTACCGAATGTAAACGGCGATTTCATTGGCTGTATGTTAGCAGATGGTAAGGTACGTAACTCGTGATCACAGTAGGTGTCGCTGATTCGTTTACCACTTCTGCCTAGGTTGAAGGCAAGGTAAACAATGGAGAGATCTCGATACATTTTCACCTTGCCGTGGGAAGATGGTTCTGTTGTTGAAATGCAAGGATTCCATAAACTGATAGACATAGCAATGGCTTACACAGGGAGCAGTAAGCCATACAGTATACCATTAGGATATAACGAACATTCTGACGTCATCATAATTGTCAAGAGATGACAAAGCATTGTTGGGTCATGTATTGATATATTGATGGAATATTATGATATTTCAATTTTAGTGTTATCTACAATGTAGATATCTATAGTTTTTCATTGCCATGCTGTTACGACAAAAGATTGTAAAATGTATAACATGTCAATGAATTTATTGTCATGTTTACTAAGTTTCTTGAGTTTTATACTGCTTATTTAACAACTTACTATTTTAACATTTATTACATTATTTTAATGTTACCCTTGAGATGATCTTTGAAATAATATTCGTGAAAGAGTTTTGAAAGTGGAATAAATTCGGAAATCAAAAACTCATTTGTTTGAATGTCGTCACTCTCTAATCCTCCTGCCCCAGTGTAGCATTATCCACCCTCAATGAACTCGGTATGTATGTAATATAACTATTTACTTGTTCCTTACAATGCCATGTCCCCTCTCACTGCGTGTATTTACTTAAACGGACAAACCTCACCCATGCCTTCTTCATTCAACCGCAAAAGAAACGTCACCAAGCAACATACAAGACATTTCACTCCAGAAGAGATAAACACGACTGAATTAAAGATACATCATGTCTTCAGAAGCCAACTTTGCTAAATTAGAAAATTCAAAACAGTATTCTTATAAAAACCATTCAGAACGACGTTCTTCGGCAGCAGTATTTCGTTTTTAAATCGTTTCGTTTGTTGAAAATGCTGCTCTGTAGCTCGTCGGGATTTGCATGATTTATTCGTTTGAAGTTCTAAACAAGTAGAGCTTTGGCTCTGCAGATACATGTAAGCCTTTCGCATGATTTAAAGGGGCATAAGCACGTTTTTTTGCAAATTTTATTTTTTTCAAATTTCCCATTTATATTGATAGTTTATGTCATTTATATATACTTTACAGGGTAAAACATCTTATTAAACAAACCAATTATCCGCAGTGGTAATAACGATGTTGCGTATAAAGCAAAAATTGCATGGCGGCCATTTTATTGTGAACACAATTTATTATTTCGAATGACAATAACGATTCCCATGGCTTTACCGAACCATGTACACTCATTTTAAAACTTAATTTTCCGAAGAGAGAAGGGTGGTTTACTATTGGTGACATTATTTTTCAAATACATTTCATCAACTTATTTCATCAAAAAAAACGTGCTACCGCCCCTTTAAAGTCTAATTGCTAATTCAGATTCAGATTCAGGAGGTTCATTCAATTAAACACAGATAACTGCTGTTACAGGATGGCTCACACATAGAAACATTAAGACAAACCCATACATGAATTTGATTTCAAAACACATTAAATACAATATTTGAATGAAACAAACATTAATTAGTTCGTAGTTATAAAATGTACCTAGTGGATATGTCCGCCACTCCCATTGGTTGGGGTCAGGACCAAATCTACAAACTTAGATCTCCTAGGTGCAAAGTACATCCCCACATCATTTTAGCGTTGAGAGTGCATCGGTTCTGGAGACGAATTACAAAAAGTGAAACGTTTATGGACGACGGACGACGGGCCATGATGAGCTAAAAATTATAAGGCGCTGGAAGGTCACCTTAACATAACCTTCTCTGGGAGTGTACAGTGCATATTTTGAAAAACGTCAATTTTCCAGGGTGACACAATAAGTCTCTTCACTCATGTAACAGGGTCGGGCACGGAATCATCCTTGATACAATCATGAATGTTATCTTTCTAGACTAAAATAGGTTCTTTGATTATTGTTTTATTTAATTGAATGCACGATACGTACCATTTTTGTTTTTAACTGTGTGGCTTGAAATGTAAAGGGGCAGTAGCACGTTTTTTGCAAATTTCCCACTTATAATGATAGTTTATGTCATTTATATTTACCTTAGAGGGTAAAACATTGTATTAAACAAATCAATTGACAAACATGTTATTGTGAACACAATTTATTATTTCGAATGACAAAAACGATTCCCATGGCTTTACGGAACCATGTACACTAATTTTTAACTTAATTTTCCGAAGAGAGAAGGATGTTTTACTATTGGTGACATTATTTTTCAAATTCATTTAATCGACTTATTTAATAAATAAAAAAACGTGCTACTTCCCCTTTAAACTTAGTGACTCATACTTTGCTAGATAACGTTCAGAATGCAGGTGCAATATACTTATCGGTAACTGAGGAATAGTTTCTACATATCTACACTGCCCCTAACACCACGCTGTCTGTTTCTCAGTTTTGTATTACCTCACCTTCTATCAAATTTCCCCTCAGCTTTTCTCAAGGAATGCTACTGTATCAGATGACTGTTCTCATTTTTCTTTCCGTGTAGACTGTCGGATTCCTGCTGTAGGTGAAAACTGAAAATGGAGCAAAAAGAATAAAAATGTTTAGTGTATGAAATAAACAATTGTACCAAATATTATGTAAAAATTATGCTAGTTGAATTTATTGTATATGGAATTTAAAAATGCATCTTAATGTCATTCTATACAGAAGAAAAAGAAAAATATTGTAATGCTGTTTCACATACCAATAAACAATATAAATAATGTCAATTTAAAACAATATTACATAGCATCCAACCGTTCGGCCTATGAGAGACACTAAAACATTTAAATCTAAAATAATATAATGTGTACACACACAAATATAGATAGTGAGAGCTCGTGTACCCGGGTCGGTACATCAGCAAACCCGGCCATTCATTTCAAAACGCCTCTTGGCATTTTATACATAGCGCACATCGAGTTAAAATTATTAGAAAATAGCGAATTGCAAAGGTTAAATTTATTACTCTTTATCCCATACAGTCATGGCTCCAGTCAATGACACGTTCCGATCGAAAACATCAATACGTTAAAGGGACACTCCGTGTTTTTCATGAACTTTTATTTAGTTTTGATACATACAATAATATCAAATGTCCTGATTTACATCCAAATCATATCACTCGACCTTCATGTTCCCCCTAACGCCACATATTTGACAATAACTTGCTTTCAATGAAACTCGAGCAGCGGCTTAATACACGATGAGAAGCCGAATTCATGCGCCCAATTTACATGTATGCCAGTTATATATCCATTGAACAGTACCAACCAATACATGTCTCTTGGTCTGCTACATGCAAGTTTTCAAAATTACGTTTGAACAATTGACGCGCGACAGCCGCGGAACATTGTCCGGTTTTCGGTCATAATCAAGACTGAACATCTTAATGATGTAACTGAAGGGCACCAAAAGGGTAATTTTCGACAACTCATTACTTCTCGATAAAATAACACCCATGGTAACTTTTGACCTATGTTACTACAATAACATACGGAGTGTCCCTTTAACACGTGTATGTTTGACGTGTCCCCTCTGACATATACAGTATAGTTCATCATCTATTGGTGATTCTAAGACACATGTATCATCATCCAAGTAAACCTGACACGGAAGTCAAAGCTAAAACATGTTAACGAGTTGATGTATGTGTCTACTTAGTTGATATGTCACAATGACATATTGTTTGGATAAATTTATGGTTCAAGTGACTAATATTCAAGCGCATGTGCGTAATATTATAATTGCCTTTAAACATACTGACACAAATTTAACTATATTGCTGTTGCCACGATAGAGTGGATGTTCAAATATCTTATATTTCAAATGGTTTAAAGGCCTATTCAGGCACAACAAATATTTTGTGTAAAGTTACTGCATTAAAGATACATGATCAGTTTTGCATAATATTTTATTTTGTTCTAAAATGTACCAAATTACCACAGGTGCTGGTTTAGGTTACGAGGTCACTCGACTTTCATATTCAACCCCAAATGCTTAAAATATCATTCATGTGTAGTAAACGACAACTATGGCTCTATCTCACGTATGACCTATTAAACGCTATAGAAGCACTTCTGTCTTTCCAAAATTACGTTTGATTTACTGGCTGCAGCAAGAAAACGTCCATTGTCCGTTTTTCGATTAGGACCACGACTTTGAATGGTTGTAATTTAGTTATACTGACCTGATTTACCGTAAACGTCGGTTAAAATTTATAATTCTCAATTAAATAACACAAGTTATCACTTATATGTGATATATATGTAACCCCACCAACATGATTATGTCCCTTTAAAGGGGCAGTAGCACGTTTTTTAAACATCTTATTACATCTTATTACACAAACAGAGTGTAGTAGTAGTAGTAGTAGTAGTAGTAGTAGTAGTAGTAGTAGTAGTAGTAGTAGTAGTAGTAGTAACGACGTTGTGTATAAAGCAAATATTTTAATGGCAACACATTTTATTATTTTGAATTCCAAAACCGATTCCCATGGCTTTACTGAACCATGTGAGCTCATTTGTAACTTGAGTTTCCGAAGAGAGAAGGATGTTTTACTATAAATACATTTCATCGACTTATTTGACTGAAAAAACGTGCTACTGTTCCTTTAAGTGTATTTGTCTTTGTACATAGAAATAAAAGTATCATACTCTGATGTATGAATTGTCAGTACTGAATCATAAACATGTGTTGAATGCATTAAACATCTTATTTCTCAGACCTTACTTTTTCGTTTTATACTCTTTAATTATCTTTTTTTTTTCTTTTGAGCGTGAGTATAATTTCCCTTCTTTGTGGCGGGGGATAATAAACTACGACTTGACTTGACGATTACACATTGCTTGTGGCCATACATAAACCTCATGTGACCTTGCACGCATATATAACATGCTAATGGGCTTCTCTGACAAGAAACTACCATATGACACCACTAATCGTATTATACCTTTAAGGATTTACGTATTCACCCTAAGGGAATTGCAAACAAGCAATTGTATTTGAGTAGTTATGTAATACTGCAGTTTATGTCAATAGACACTGATGGAGATTGATGAAGATGACTGACACAATATATCGGTCTAAGGAATGACGACCCATGTAACAATTGCGCTCATGAAATTATTTTTTTTTAATCTTAGCTTCATTATATTTTGTAGAAAAAATGATTCGGTCCTAACCAAACGTCCTTGTTTACAGTTAAATGACTTGATTAAGAATTAAGAAATCTACATCGAATCTACACCGAAACGCCTCATAACATTGCAATAAAGAAGTTGTCAATCCATAAATTTGTAATTTTTTGTCTACCAACTTTTAAATGCCTATAAAAGAAGTCGAAATGAATTAACTGTCCTAATATCGAACATGAACTTGGGTTATGCTATTATTATTATAATAATAGGGCCTGAAAGACACCAGACTTAAAGGCACTGTAATACGTTGTTTTGGATGTTTATATGTTAAAATTTGCAAATTTACAACAAACATTTAAGAAGTATATCTTTACTTACATTTTGTAAGATGATATAACAGCACAGTATACAACATATATATATCCGAGGTCGTAGAAAGAGATGTCACGTATCACACGGATGGCGGCCATTTTAAAAGGATCCGCGACTCATAACCAGTTAGACCTCTATTGATTCAGAGTTTTGTTTTGCAGTTGGTAACAATTCTTTTCCATAAGTGTATTTTTAAATTAAAGAGGCTGTTATCCAGAAAATCGCCCTGTTCTTATGTAAGCCACTTCTAAATGCCCTTCGAAAACATGTTTTCTCTTCCAATGTTTTGGATCTCTTTATTTCCATTAGAAAATCGCCCTGTTCTTATATATACCCCTTCTAAATACCCTTCGAAAACGTGTTTTCTCTTCAATTTTTTTAAATCTCTTTATTTCCATTAGAAAATGCGATACAGCCCATTTGAACCATAATAACGATGTTAACCCGTTCTCGTTAATTCAACACACATGCAGTGCGACGAACCACTGACACATGTAGTCCCTCGTGTGTATTTCGGACAAATGTGTGACCTGAATCCAAAACATCCCCTTTTGTTCCCTTCATGTAGACTTACTTAGTCTCAGAAAAACCTATAATATTAATAAACGGAAAATTAGTATTTAATAAATATTGTAAAGAAACCTCAGAAAAATTGGAAATTCACACACATATCAAGATATATTTTTCAAGAAATCATGTTAGGGTTTGAGTTACACCTATAGGTCCTAGAAAAGTGTTCCTACTGCTTCTAATATTTGACATAAAACATAAAACATTCTCCACAGTTTAAGGAATCTAAACTTTTCTAGACTGGGCTGGTCGCCAATCGAATATTTTGCTCAGGGTCTGAGAACAGATAATGGGTCAACCAAGGTGAAAATATAAAAACTATTAATGAGTCCGATTGTCCCTCCATCCTTACACATCTCATTCCAAGAGTCTAACAGTCAAAGAAGTAGTTTAGTTACCTTTCTGACACGGAAATGGTATCCATCGGATCCTGACTGGAGTACATCTAACTGTCCGCCATTGTTTGGATGTGAATGACAGTCCGAACCCTGTCTAACATGGCCAGATCCCCTCGGATATCAGAACAACGGAATCACTCATGCGTGCATGCCTTAAGCTGTATCCTCACCGTCAGTCAAGACTGGCTTCAGTCCCTTAACGATTTACACACACACAACCAATCGCACAGTGATTTACAAGAGACATATACATTACTTAAAATAATAAACCAGAACAAGAATATAATTTACACTAATCATAAAATGAAACAAAGTGAGGTTGAAAGGGTAAAAGCTAATTATGAATTAAAAGGGTAAAACTTAGTTGTATACATAAATCTTCTCTTAAAAAGTATATTATGGCAGGTTCTGGCTGTGAAAGACTAAATCTGGGTTTCATAAACATTATTAAAAGTCTAGTTTGTTGAAACGAAGGTCGCATCCCATTATGGGGGCTCTCATTATGACTACAGCTTATACAAACACGAGTCAGTGTAGCATGACATACCTCCCCTATTAAACACAATGACTGAAAAAGATTTATTCATATCATGAGAGATATAACCAGTTAAGTCTTTAAAACCATAATATCAGGTAAAATGTCATTTCGTTTCAGTCACCCTAGCCCGAATCAATACACATGCGTTATGAACACCGGGAGCTGCATTTTTAACCTAGATTTTCTTTCGTCTTTTGTTGCAATGGCCACACCATGTGTCCTACCATTCGTTACGCATGCCAGTTGTCATACACCCCATTACACAGAGAATAGAAATAAGAATTCAAGAAATTTCATTGACATCTATACACCCTTTCACAATCCGGGATTATATATATTTATTTTTGATAATTTTATAATGTGACAGAAAATGAGAAGTCTCAATGTTATTATTGATTTATGAAAATCTTTAAATTCGACGACCAGGGTTTTTAGTTATCTCCCCTGGCTTTTTGAAAATTCACTCACTGTGAAAAAATTTTCCATATAAAGAATGCAAATCCTAATCTTTAACGCTTTAATGTCCTTTAACGACATTTATATAGTGCCAAGGCCGATTGACCCAAAAGCTTATAAGCGCCATTCTACATCAAGGTCTATCTGCATGTGGAATTGGTTGCTTTGCTTTGGAAATTTGCTTATATAAATCCCTCAACAGTACGTACATTCATACAAAACAAACACAGAAACTGGACATACAACGACAAACTGAAGTAGGATCATACTATGGGTACATACTGTTACTTAACGTCAGTGTATGTGTCTTCTCGTTCAATCTGTTGATATTCACTCATAATCTAGCCCCCAGTGAACAGTTTGGACTAGTCTATTAGTGTTGTAGGTAATGCAGCAATTGCCCCCAAGCTGACTGCGTATAACAACTGGCAATATCAAAGGTACCATATCAAACAACTGGCTTGTGTAACTAATGGGAGATGTTTTCGAAGAAGATCCTCCAATCCCCTCACAACACCTCAACATAATCAGCACACAGGCATAAGGAAGCGTCTGTATAGTTAATCTAGACTTTCGTCCGTATGATGTAGCAATATCTGCATTTTATGTTTCTAAGGGCACTGGGTTCCCCAACCCCTACTATATGTGTGTTTGCGTGTGTGTATATGTGTGCCAGTGTTTGAATCTGTTGATATTCACTCATAATCTAGTCATCCAGTGAACAGTTTGGACTAGTCTATTAGTGTTGTAGGTAATGCAGCAATTGCCCCCAAGCTGACTGTGTATAACAACTGGCAATATCAAAGGTACCATATCAAACAACTGGCTTGTGTAACTAATGGGTGATGTTTTCGAAGAAGATCCTCCAATCCCCTCACAACACCTCAACATAATCAGCACACAGGCATAAGGAAGCGTCTGTATAGTTAATCTAGACTTTCGTCCGTATGATGTAGCAATATCTGCATTTTATGTTTCTATGGGCACTGGGTTCCCCAACCCCTACTATATGTGTGTTTGCGTGTGTGTATATGTGTGCCAGAGTTTGAATCTGTTGATATTCACTCATAATCTAGTCATCCAGTGAACAGTTTGGACTAGTCTATTAGTGTTGTAGGTAATGCAGCAATTAACCCCCAAACTGACTGTGTATAACAACTGGCAATATCAAAGGTACCATGTCAAAGTGTGTAACAACTGGCTTGTGTAACTAATGGGAGACAATCCAATCGCCACAGCATGTATCCGGAGGCAGTGAATTCTCCAAAAATCTTACAAACACCTCACAAACACCTCACAAACACATCATAAACACATCACAAACACATCACAAACCCCCCACAAACACCTCCGCGTGATCAAATACACATGCATCAGCTAGCTATGTAGATCAAATCTAGACTATCGTTTTGTCTGCTGTAGCAATATGCGCATATTATGTTTCCAGATGCACTGGGTCACCCCGACCCTGCATCAACCCCGCATGATGAAATAACCAGGCATGAGTGAACATCTGTATATTTAATCTAGACTTTCGTCCGTCTTTTGGAGCAATATTCCCAGTATAACGTTTTCGAAGAAGATCCTCCAATCCCCTCACAACACCTCAACATAATCAGCACACAGGCATAAGGAAGCGTCTGTATAGTTAATCTAGACTTTCGTCCGTATGATGTAGCAATATCTGCATTTTATGTTTCTAAGGGCACTGGGTTCCCCAACCCCTACTATATGTGTGTTTGCGTGTGTGTTTGCGTGTGTGTATGTGTGTGCGCTTGCGGGTGTGTCTGTATGTATGCGTCTACATGTTTCACACTTATTTTAATAATCATATTTATTTACAAGGAATATTTTATTTTATATAGTGTCTCATAAGTCTGTATAGGCTGGACTTTGCTTTTTAATTTTCTGTGACAATTTTATGCATCACCATGTACAAATGCAAAGTGCGACACTTTAAGAAACTAATTTTCTTCTCTTCTTCTTCTTTCGGTATTTTCAACTAGACTTCCTCTAGTCCGTTGCAGCAATATCCGCTTGTTTCCGAAAGAAATGTGAATAGGAAAACCTAACACAATCAATATGGTCAAGTGCACAAGCAGAAGTGAGAATCTCTATATTAAAATTCAACAATAATCAGTGGATTTTAGCAATACCAACATTATATGATCCCGAAGGCAGATTCTCCCAACTCCTACCTCGTCGATTGATCACATACACGTATTGGCTTTCGTGAGCATCGAAAGATTATTTTTAATCTAGGCTTTCGTCAGTCTACTTTACCCATATATCCAACTTTAACCGGCAAGATATAACTCGCGTAAGTCTTTATCAATGACTAATTATATAAGCCTAACTTTCCAGTGCTAATTTAGTGGCGAGCTGTATCCGAACTTCATCATGCCCGAGCTCTTCTACATGTATGCTTGCACACGAATTTAGCGAAATGCGACAAGGCTTAAATTAGCCAGTGATGGAGACTGGCGCGAGTTATGCTTTACAGGTGGAAGTTTGCCATATACATGTACATGTGTATACTATGTTTTCGAATCCAGCGGATTTTTATCCAAACCCTTAATCACCCCGCATGATCAAATATACACGGGCACGAGTGAAGATCTGTATATTTAATCTAGACTTCGTCAGTCGATTTTAACATTATCCATATTATATGTTTCAGTTGCTTATCCAAAACCTACATCAACCCACGTGATCAAATACTCAAGCACATAATGAACATCTGTAGCTGTATATTTAATCAAGAGGTAACCTCCCAAAAGAATCTACATGTCAAAACTTCTACAGACTAAAACAACACAGTTCAGGGTCCACTGCACATGATCATTACCTCAAGCAAGAATGGACTAGTCCGATTAATGTGCCAATACTTCTACATTAGGCTACGAGTAAATATCACAGGAGTTTGTAGGTTGTATAATTGTTTATTCTCATATATAGATTTCATAACATAATAATCACAATTTTCATATCTGTCACAAGCGCTGACGTCTTGACATCAATCTAGTAACTCTTTGTCGCTTAAAGGTACATTTATTGTGTTGTTTGGGTCACATATTCCAAACGTTATAAGTGGTGTTACTTTATCGAGAAGTATTAAAGCCAATAACTGTGGTAACAATGACATATCTGATGAGACTAACTAAAAATTGTGTATTCTGTTTGCAGATTCATTGATTTTAGCAAACGTTTCCAGTAATTTAGAAAGCACGTGAAATTTGAAAAATGTCTTATCTGTTAGCATACAACAGCATAAAGTTTGTATTTTACATTTTTGAATGTCCATGTTAATTTACGTATTCACTTATTGGTATATGAATTGTTTCTTGTTATAATGTATGTCATATCTTTTAATGTATAAATCCTGTCAACGTCACGGGGAGAGATATTTTTGTATAGGGGGAGCCCTGTTTATCAATTCCCCTTTCCATTTACTATAAGGATATAAATTCACAAATCACAAGTCCCCATTTTATGTTTCAGAAGGCGGTGGATTACTATGATTATGATGATTGTGAATGAACACTTAACGTACTTCGATTTTATCTTTTTCCATTTTCATCATACAGTTTCATTAAATTATAACATTTTCCGGGAATCTGTGTTATGGCATATTCAGTTATCTTATCCAATATTTAACAGCTCTAATCGAAGAATACATGAATAATTCGTATATCCTTTATCGTTTGAATCCCAAAATTTCAGAATCCATTTAGAAGTATTGGACTTACTTTCATATCAACTATTTTGAAAAAGGCGTTATAGGACATTTCACCTTATGATCGCTTGGTTCTGTAAATATATGTTAAACAATTCAAGGCTTGTGCTGAGCAGGTTAGCGCAATCGGCTCCGGATCAAGAGGTCCGTTGTTCGAATCCCGCCAGGGGCACGGCAACTTTGTCTGCAGTAGCGAATTGTTCTACACGCAGTAAGGTTTTGGTGCAATGCTACACTGCATTTCAGTGCAGTACCACCCATGGTTCGCTAGTTCGATTCAAGCCGTTGCTCGCAGGTTTCACCGCAATGCATAGCCACATGGCGTTGTCGGCTTTCGCCCTGCCATAATACTAGCAGCCATGCATGATATAAGTGAAATACTCTTGAAAGCGGCGTTAAACCCCAACTCACCTCACCTCATCTCAGAAGCTTACACGTGTTGCATATTTGATGTGCTAAATCATAAATAAGGAAAGTAAGTATTTAAGCAAGTCTATGCTTTCATTCACTGTTGGCATAAGTGCACAAAGTATTGGGAAATTCCACTTTTTGTGAAAGATTGAGGGATGTTGAATTCAAAACCACTGACGCATAAATTTTTAATATGAGACTGAAGGTGTTCCATGTAGGCTTTATAGACGCCAGCCCTCGCTATATGAGCTTAATGAGCATCGGAATCTGATTTATCTCTACTTTCGTCAATCGACTTTAGCGATATCCATATTCTACGTTATCAAAAGGTATTTGATGTTACAACTGGACTCTGAATCACCTTAGGCTTAGCACTGTTAGATGTGTATTTTATCTAGACCTATGGGCGGGATAGCGCAGTGGTTAGCACGTTCGGCTTCGGATAAAGGGGTCCGAGGTTCGAATCCCGCAAGGGGCACGGCAGTAAAACTGTTCTACACGCAGTACGTTTTTGGTGCAATTCTGCACTGAATTTCAGCGTAGTACCACCCATGGTTCGCTAGTTCTAGCTGACGCTTAAAGGTTTCACCGCAATGCATAGCCACTTGGCACCCGTTGAAAATATCACGGTTTAATAAATCTACAATGTTATTACACATTGTGTAATAACATCGCGTGCTTTCGATTGACGTGACGTCAAAATGTTTAAAACATGACGTCACAATATCAGCGCCGCTGTCGCAATGAAGATTGTCCCATTTATTGACGAGTTCGTGCAACTTAACCAGCGCGTAATAAATACATTACTAAACTCGGTCCCATTTAATAACATATTAATTAAACTCGTGAATGGTATAGGTATCTAACTCGCTTTCGCTCGTTAAATACTAAGCGACTCACTCGTTTCCTAAATATGTTATTAAACGCGACGTCGTTTAGTGTTCTCTATATATTATTTATTAGTTTTATTATACGTTATGTTTTACTATGGGAATATGCTATCATGATATATGTTTTATTATTAAAAAGCTGAAAAATTAGGTAAACTTTAGCGTGTTTCCATTCCACGTGATGCCAAAATACCTAGATGCCGATGTTGCCGCTAGGTCAGCGATAAAAATTTTTTGCATACAGTGATAAATGCCTTAGTGAGATAGTTTTGCACGAATACGAATTCGCCGTTCTAACGTTAAATATTTTTCATTTTAAAAAAAAAACATGGTATTTTGAAACATATTAAAACATCGAAAGTTAAGATCATGCCAAAATAACACTTATTGTAACTGAAAGCGCATTAGGAGGCATTAGTTAGTGTCATTTTACCGTGAGAATAGCGCGCAGTTCAAAATTAATGAAGAATGACCTTGTATGATAAAGAAGTTATCATGCCCGTGTGTTTTGGGATGGTAAACATCCTGTATTTGGAATAAACACTATGGCTCGTAAAATACAAAATTCCTCCCTAATCACGACAGGGTACTGACTACCCCAGATGACACGAGCAAGAAGTCACGAGCCTGATGACCTAGCTCTATTCATCACGTCACCATGACAAAGTTATATTTTACCCCAGGGTATCGGATGAAAAACATTACCCTCCATACGATTGGTAATACAAGTTTAAACTACAAGTTGATATACATGTATAACAAGTTGCACCGCCAGAACTAGACGAACATTTAGTCTCAGAAAATATTGTTTTTCTTACCAGCAACATTTTACAAACAATTCAAATAGTTATACCAAAATGGAGCCCTAAAGATGTCTTAATTTCAGAGCTGCTGGCTAATCTAGACTTGCTATAATTTTCTAGACTGGGTTTGTCGTCAATTGAATATTTTTCTCTAGGGTCTGGATGACAGACTACGCCAGAAGGGGCCTTAATTGCATCCTTTCTACACTGACACTCTTATATGGCAATGCTAATATATGTATGAAGACACACGCGTTGGGGTGTGATTCCTACCCCAAACAGACCCCTGAGGCCGTCACCACCCTCAACTGTTATATATTACAACTACCGTGATATACTCTCTCCACAACGGTCCCATCAAATGCACTGCAAAGAACGTTCGAGGTTGGATACAGCATCAAGCTAGTGACTAGTGACCTGTCAGGCGTAGTATACGTATTGTCTTAGAGAGAGAGAGAGAGAATAAAATATGATATAAAAATAATATATAAAATATATTCTATCTAGAATGTAAATCTATCCCCTAGTAAATTCCGTATTTTTCGGCAAGTCCTAGTACTAGTTCATAGAAATGTTAAGCATCAAGAACGTCAAGAGCTGGCTGGTAACCGATATACCTATGATCGTACAGTAACACATCTTCACAACGTCACAGGCGTAACAAAAAGATTTCCATATCTTCTCCTTCCGCCCTTGATCTCAACCCTCGCATTTTCAGTGTTGAGATTTTAACGTAGTGCAGGCTAATCGGATAAGCCAATCAGAAGACAGTTGTATATTGCCTCTGTGACTGTGTCGATCGTCGCTTATTTTGAATTGGTTCCGAATGTAAACGGCGATTTCATTGGCTGTATGTTAACAGATGGTAAGGGACGTAACTCGTGATCACAAAAGGTGTCGCCGATTCGTTTCACCACGTCTGGCTAGGTTGACGGCAAGGTAGAAAATGGAGAGATCTCGATACATGTTCACCTTGCTGTGGGAAGATGACAGTAACACAGATAAGACATTCTCACCAAATATACTTTATAAAACTATGTTGACTGGAAGGTTGCTAAAAGTTGGAATTTTTGGGAATGTTAAACTTTATATTACAATGTAAGAATTTTGCGATAATGTCTTCCATGAACGCGATCAATGGACGTACGCCCTCTTTTGAAATAGATGAAACAGAAAAAGCTCACATACCCCCGCTTCCAAATATAGTTTGCTAAAAGTGAATCATGAATAACACGTGTGTAAAGATAAATGAATATGGAATGTACAGTTCCAGAGATAACTGTTAAGTCATGTTTCCATGGAAACCGCCAAAAATAAAACTCAGAAATAGGTCTAACCCACCAAAGGCACATCTAGGCACCATGGTTGACCAGGTTTGGTGTAGCTAGAATTAATAGTTTGGGAGATAAGTTCCAAACAGAATGACTTCCTCACAGAGTCACTGTTTTGGTCATGTGTCCATGGAAATCGCCAAAAGGAAAATTCAGAAATCATTATAACCTTTAAAAGGCACAACTGGACATCATGGCGGACATGTGCAGGAAGTTTGGTGAAACTAGCATGTATAGTTTGGGAGATATGCTCCGCACATAATGACTTCCTTAAAGAGTCTTGGTTCCATGGAAACCGCAAAGAATAAAATTCAGAAATAAGTCTAACCCTCAAAAGGCACAACTAGAGATCATGGCTAACATGTGTAGCAAGTTTGGTGAAGCTAGCATGTAAAGTTTGAGAAATATGCTCTGCACAAAGTTTTGTGGCGGACAGACAGACGGACAGGCGGACAGAATGGACGCTACATACCCCCGCTTACGCTGTAAGGCGGGGGTATCAAAATGTGTTTTAAAAAGGTATCCATCAATTTAATGAATTTATAGAAAACGTTGTACAACGTCGATCAATGTTGACGAATAATGAAGATTTTGAAAAAGGTTAAAATTCACTCACCCTTTACAACTTTCGTGGCTTGGGGAGAAATCTACTGTACCTATCCAATCTGTATGTAGCTGTTAAAGCTTGCTAGTCTTTCTTGTCACGTGGTCGTGCTGGGTTACCTTCAATTGTCTACACAACACCCAAAAATCAATCTTATCGGTATCGCGAAATCCGGGTGGTCGATGGTGCGCTAGATCAGGCATTTTTTAAAAAGGCTGCATAATTTATTAAACGTTTCGCGGGCACATATTTGTCGAGTGACGAGGACGGTAGGACTTTACTTTTTATTTTTGTTTCAGAAAATTATCAAGCGGGAGCAGTAAATTTTATTATTTTCGATCAAAATAAAGCATCAACGTGGTATGTAATACGGAGGCACATCCGTTTCATTATATTTGGTGGACAAATGGTTGTTTGAATTTAGCAAAAAAATTCGGCACATTTTTAATTTATTTTTTTCAAATGAAAATAAATTAAAGCTGTCACGCGCACAAAATGCCCGATGTCCGAGAAACATTTTATTTTTTAGATGTATGAATGACGTTCAAATACATTTGTTTTGACGTCTTCATTCATTTCAGGTTTTATGCCTGGCATTAATATTTTAAATGAATTTTGTTTTTCTTTGTTTTCATTGGGAAAATCATATTTCTTTACTTATTTTAATGTAATGTTAAATTGTACACATAAGGTTGTACATGTGTATTGGTATATCAGTATAAGTAAGAAAAGTATATCTATTCATTAACTAGAATTGTTTGTATGTTTACCAAAATTGAAAGCTAAGCCCAGATGTAGGATTGTATGTTTGTCAAAAAAATTTCATTGACGATCTTTTCGCATATATTTTACACAGTTATACTTTATACGGAGATGGATCGATATATTAATATGTGAGAGATATACCCGTACTTATACCCCACTTCCGGTTTCGTTGCTACGGTATCTTTTGTTACAAATTGTAGATGTATTAGCCGATACACCTAATACTTTTTCTGATATACCTACTATTTTTCTGATATACCTACACTTTTCTAATAAACCTACACTTTTTAACAAAGGAGAAATCAATGGAGTCAATTTTCTAAATTTTTAAATCTAAGTGATAATCCTTTATAAAATGTTATATATGAACATAAAAGACACCTGGGATCAAACCTGTGTCCTGTTGCTTTCTGGCCGAACGAACTAACCATTACAGCCCGAAGCAAGTTGAAACTTCGTACATTTGTTCATGACGAAATGAATAAGGTTCTTATAATGCATGATATAATATCATAAATTTCTGTATTTCTTTTTATATGAGAATGTTATTTAATTTGGGATACGAAATGTCTTAACATACTGAAAGTTGCTTCTGTTTTCTCTAAACGTTGGCCACGTTGACATTAGCAATGCAATTTATGGCGTTTCCGTTTCCTCGTGTATTAAATGATACCCTCCCCCGTGGAGCCTTACACGGCTGCGCCTCCAAAAGAAATGTATACACCTCTTCAAAAATGACTGGGACCTGTTTCGCTGAAAGTTGTTTATGTTCTGGTTGCAATGTATCGATCAAATACACTAGAAATCGAAATGGTTGGGGGACATAACTTGCCTAGTGATGTAAGTCGCCTTAGTGGTGTAAGTCGTTTAATCACCCTCACGAGGTAGTTATTGAAATAAACTCTGCTCGGGCAAAACCCTCGCAGAGTTGATTTCAACAACTACCTCGTGAGGGTGATTAACCTACACTTATCAACCTACTAGCCATATAACGTGATACTTGAAACGACATTTCTAAACCATATCACCCGGGACGAGGGACTTACAACATTGTGATCTCACCACATTAGATAACATTAGATAACAATGAGTTGGTTACACACCGCGTGCTGTCGTAACGTCATCATCGGCGCGCGACGTCACAGTCGTTTTCGGTTGACGTCACAATGTAAGACGCGCGACTGCAATAGCGAGCCACCTATTTGCAAGTAAACGTCACTAAAAACGACTTTCTTGCAATTCAGCGCTATTTACATCATTGAGTAATAAATAAATGTTTATGAAACTCGTGAATGGCAGCGGTATTTAACTCGCTTTCGTTCGTTAAAATCCCAAACCATTCACTCATTTCATAAACATGTTATCAAACGGGACATCGTTTAATATTCTATATTTATTCTTAAAACGGTTAATAATATGGAGAAACCATTCTATCTCGGATATGGTAAGGATGTAGACCCTGATAGTCAGGGAAAACTCTCGCGATCGGATGCTTCGCATCCTCGGGTTTTTCCTTCCTATCAGGGTCCACAACCTTACCATATCCTCGGTATCATGGTTTCTCCTTAAAATATATAAATTGCAGATACAAAAACATATTCCCGCTCATCTAAAAAAGTATAATTTCAAGTAAGGTTAGTGTTTAGATAGATCTAAGGTAGTCCTAAGGAATATTATCATTGAAGGCTGGGATATCTGTATCTGCATGTAAAATGATATACATGTGCTGTTATGGCGTTAGGTATTGTTCATATCTTGTGAACCAATATTATTTTACTTAAAGGTACATCCATTGTATTGTTGGGGGGTCACATATTCCAAAAGTTATAAATGGTTAATTTATCATGAAGTACCGACTGTTACCGAAAACTACAATTTTGATGATAGTCGACTTTGTATATTGACGATATGAAGTAAAAGTGGTGATTTCTGATCGAAAACCGGACAATGCATCGCGATTGTCGCGTGCCAATGAGTCAAACGTAATTTTGGAATCTTAATTAAAACAGACAAAATAACACATTTGGGTTGATAATGTTGAATAGGCCATATAACTACTGTGCATGTAAATGGGAAGTGTAATTTCGGTTTCTGCACATGCATAATGATGTTACTCGATTTTAATTGGAAACTAGTAATTATTATATATTAGGCGATTTGGGATGAATATGCAAGTTCAGTGAAATTATTTGAACAGATATCGTATGTTGGCATGTATTAAAGTCAAATGAAATTTTATGAAACACAATGGATGCACCTTTAAAAGGGCCGCTCGAAGGTAGTTCAAGTGATCAGACTCATTTAGCGATACCTAAATAGTCAGAATAATGTTTTGAATATAGTAGGCCTACCATGATTGAAGGATCGACCATCTTTCTGTCTGAGCTCTCAAAATAACCTTTCACACTGTAAAGTTCCACAAATTGTCGCTTTATAAGTCGTAGTGCGAATTTTTAACATGAATATACGAAAACAAGAACAATTCATTCAAGTCTTTATTTGAGAATGAAATGTTACTTCCTGTTCAGTCAGAAGTGTCATGTCCGGCTGGCATACTTTCGAATCCCAAGGCCGTGGTCCCACCCATCCTCAGTTACCCATGGTTTTATATTTGCTCCGTAACTCTCCACTATATCACCCATGGGGAACCTTATCAGGGGAATCTGTTCTCAAATTATCCGCCCTTGGCCAGAAATCTCCAGCCTACCCGAGCAATCAGACGGTGAAACTTAAGCAGTAAATTATTGTCATTGGTTTTTATGATTTTAAATACATGGAATTCGTCATTTATTCACAAAAGTTTACATATTATAATAGGCTGGTTTCAGACGCCCAGTGACAGCTGAGAATTGAACACTTAATTATAGCAACACGATGTGAAAATCAACCTTTATTGGACTTTGCGTTGTGTAGTTTTATTTTAATGTGAATAGTTCCAGGTTGATGTGTTGGTACTCAAGACTCAGAACCAGTTCATGAATGAGGAACAAAGTTCAAATGAGAAACAACCATATTATAAGAACAACAAGATTTTATTACAAACGTGGTAGAAAGGAAACAAAAACTCAACATCTTGGACAAACAGCACCAGTTCTGTCACTCACATTCCTAGCCCTGTTAGGAACATGAATATCTAACCTTTCTCGTAAAAGCCACCCGCACCATCCCAAAATAACGATTAAATTACCCAGAAACGAACAGCCTAACTTCCTATTTCTTTCCTACGCTAATTTCTCCCCAGCCCAACCTAACACTACATCCCCCTATATATCGCCTAGTATCCTACTGTATAACGAGGTGGGGAAACCTGAACCAGGATTTGCACGGTACATCTGTGCTACAAGGAGCTACCTAAGCTGTTGCTTGGATCGCCAAGACTGGAACCACTGAATCCGGAAAGTCAGGTCACTTATATAGTGCTCCTGGACGACCTCTGACATGGGTCAAGGTTCATCTACTGAATGCGGACCAGCCAGCCAATCAGAGCCTACCCAACATATTTAGCACCACCCACGTGGCCTACCCAATGTATCTAGCACTACGATAAACACGTGGCCCAGACAGAAAGTAGTCCCTAAATTAGAGCAAGTGGAACATAGTAAAGGACTACAAGACTAACCAGTAATCAATTATCCTAACCATGGTAAATATCATATAAATATCCCTCTGTGACACCCTAATCCCACTTAAAACAAAGTTACGTAAACATTAGGATAGTTCTGTGATCGTAGTTCGGTGACACAAGTCTCCAATAGTTTACTAATTTACGGAAAGGCTCCAATAGTTTAGAAACCGATACCAAGAATTGTTCCCGTCAGATTGAATACGCTCGAACGCAGCCGCCTGAATCCCGAGAAAAGTGGTATAATACAAAAGGCCGTGCTAACCTATTGGCGACTTCAGTTCGCAACAGTTCAAAGATGACCGTAAAGTGGATAAATATCACGTACCAGAAGAACAGAAAAAATAGCTATATTATAAAAACTCTCAGAAACGATAATAACTACCGGCAAACATAAATTGTATATTATAAATCAAAGCAAAAGTATAGTATGGATGAACAGATCCTCGTTCTTTAGGAAATTGTCTTACTAAATCCAAACTGGTAACATATACATTGAGAACAACATGATTTTTACAAGACTTGACTCGTTGATTTATCCGGCCTCATGTACAAAATTATAACACTTTAATAAGCCAAGCTCCGATATAATTCAGCAAATTTTATCATGAAAATTCGACTTGCTAACTCGAAAATTCAAGAACCTATCCTGACAATTAAACACAGAAATCTTGAAAATTTAACTTTGTAACTTTAAAATTGTACTTTGTAACTTTAAAATTGAACTTTGTATCTTTAAAATTCAACTTATTTTCTTTAAAACTCAACATATTTTCTTTTAAGTTTTAAGTTTAATTTTCAAAATAGTCACATGAGTTTTCAAGATACTAAATACAAAGTTAAATGTTAAAGATATTTATATAAATTCATAAGATACTAAGTGGGATTTAAGATACTTACCTGAATTTTCCAAATATTAAGTTGAATTTTCAACTTAGTATCTTGAATGTCAAGGTAAGACTTTCAAATTTCAAAATAAAAGATACTGAATAGTAACATAGCGTAGCCCTAATAGGGTTAATGAATCTGTGTAATCTAAACTTTTAAACATCAACATACATTCGACTAAGTGTCATAATCTTATCAATATGAAATAAAGCATAGAGGTGTAAGTAAACTATGAATTGCCCATTAATTTAGCAATCAATTATGAATATTTTGCATGGTGGTTTTGATCTTCTAATTTGAACAAATCTTTCATCATTTTTTTGCTTTAACTTTTCAAAATATAATGTTTATATATAATTACAACCTTACCTTTCACTTGGAAAACGCCTGATGCTTTTACATATTATAACTTGGCAGACGAGGGAATACAACTGACAATTCGGAGAAGATCATGAAATACATATACACTACCGGGCAAAAGAAACGACTAGCCTAAGTTTGTGTCGATTAATTCAATATTTAAAAGAAATCAGATGTATTTGACTATGGCACGATACAACAGCACCTCTCGGCAAACGTTTGAATGACTTAATTTGGTGACTATTTTATTTTTTAACTAAAATATCATTTGTTAAAGTAGACAGGGGTAAGAAATGAAATTTACACCAACATGACCCCTACCATGTTCAAAATGTTGTAAATGCGTGCAGGACGAAGCACATTTATTGATTTTCACACAGAGTATGTGTTATATGTCGATGAACAGTTGTGTTTTATCAAAATTAATTTGGGGGGATTTCGAAATTTAAGTTTTTAATTTTAATTTTAAAAAATTTAAACCGCTTAGAGGTATTATTTGACTGATTTAATGATATTTGCAATTGAAAATCATAAATATGATAAAATCAACTGAGGTGAGTCGTTTCTTTTGCCCGGTAGTGTAGAGCAAAAGTCGCCATTAGTTTTGCACATGATAAGGTGCGTTGTGGCGTGCATTTCAATAGCAAGAACATGTTTACTAAACTTTGTTTTAAGTAGGAGAATGTCCGAAAACTGGCCATTAGTTTTGCGCGTGGAGCATGTTTTCGGCCTGACGGCCTCAAACATGGTCCACGTGCAAAACTAATGGCCAGTTTTCGGACATTCCCCTACACTTACATTACACATTATTCCAGTTTTCTTACATTATCAATTGAATTTCAAATAAGACGAGGTGATATGGGGCTTAGGAGTATATAACTTATATCAGGACTGAGCACTAGTATTATTGCAGGGATAAAGCCTTCAACGGCATGTGGCTATGCATTGCGGTGAAACCTTCGAGCAACAGCTGGAACTAGCAAACCATGGGTGGTACTACGCTGAAATCCACTGCGTGTGGAACAGTGCAGACAAAGTTGCCGTGCCTCTGGTGGGATTCGAACCCCGGACCTCGTGATCCAAAGCCGAACGCGCTTACCCGCCACCTCAAATAATTATGTCTCCCTTCAGACTCTCCATGTTTTTCGTCCTTTTTTTCTGGTCTGAGAGTGATCACCCATCTGTTTGTAGTTCAGATCATCAGAGGGAAGGGGACATTTATTGTTTCCAAAATATTGTTGTTGTCTATGATCCTGTGTTTTCTATATGCTTGAAAAGGCTCAGCCATGATATATGCTTTAGACGGCCGTCTACAATCAAGGACGGAAAGCCGTCACGTCCCTGGCTGAATACAATGCCGAGACTACAATAACACCGACTATACGTGTCGATTTCACATTTGATGTATCGCGCCGCATGAGAAACATGAACGTCACGAGCAATTGAGGATTTCGTTATTTTCATGATTCTCGTGCGCGAGGGTTCATCGTGCGAACTTCAAAACTTCCGTTGCGTTCAGGCCCTTTTATGTATGCTTCAACATTGGACCCAAGTGCTCGAATTGCTCAAAAAATAACGTGTTATATTAATACTTATAAATACACCCAAATTAAGAAAGTAATACACTGATGGGTACAGATCTAAAACTTTGAACTGTAATTTTGAAGAGTATTCGGAATAAATTAATTAAAAGTGTAATATAAGATTCAATCTCAATTGATTATGAATGCACAGTTTCCTAAGCTGTCTAAAATATATTTCAAAATTAATCTCAAATTACTGAGATTTGATTGAATAGGATGAATGGTATTACGATATACGATATAGTATTTAACTACAGACGCACATGTGGACGTGTAACTATAATTTATTGAAGCGTCGTAAAATAACCATTTTATCGCACAGCTCTCACCGATATTTTGTAATTTGTGTCAATTAATCTAAATAAATTCATATCGACTGTTCTTTATTATCTTTATAACATGGTATAACTTAACATAAAAACAATTGATCTGAATTTATTCAGATTAATTTGTGCGTATATTTACATGATATTAGTTTATACTTTTGTTTCTAATGTTCAAATATGAGGAAGATGTGTCAGCAAATTTCTTGAATGGATCGTCAATCGAGTTTGATCATTGTCGGCCCATCCTATTGCGACTTTTTAGGATACACTAAACGCCAAAAGAAACGTTACCCCTCTTTGAATTTGAATATCATAACAAGTTATGTGCTCTGAGGGACTTGGTTTGTTGAATTTTATCATCCCATAAGTTAAGTCGTTTCAATATCTCCTTAACCAGACAATATAGAAAAGCGAATTATGGCTTTTTGGATTGATTTATGGCATCATACAGCAAAGACGTGTCATCGATTTAAAATTTAAAAAGGTATATGATACCATCAACATATTGCATTTTGTTCTAACATAATTTCCATATTTCAATATTTTAGGAAAATAAGAAACATAATGTCTAAAAAACATGAAATAGCAATTTTACCATCCAATGTGTGTTTTAACAGGTTAAAATATTAGGTATTACACTCTCTAGAATGAAATTGTGCATGTCTCTGCACGAGATATATCCTCATCACAAACATTAAAAATCGACTTCATTCGGCAGAAATATGTTTCGTTGAAAATAAGGTATACTTTCTTTTACCGCGAGTGTATATGAATACATTGAAACAAGCGGAAATAAATGATCACCTAAGCCTCAGGTAATACATCATAATACACATGCCGATTGATGTTTGCACAATGTGTGTCGCTATTATGATTGGAAAAGAACAACTATTTACTCCCAATCAATGTCATGCAACATCTCTCATAAATGTTATATGAATTAACTGTAAGAATAAACACCTAACGTCCACGCTGGTGTGTCCAAAACCAATCTAATCAAGACACCCCACTGCTGATAATCAATTATGCATGAGAATTCTGCAGTCCAGGGCAATAATAGACAAGATAAATCCTTAAAGGATAGATGCAATGACATATGGTCAAAATCGGATTAATTAAAATGGGATGTCAAATTGACAATTGCTCGATTTTAAATTTCTGAAATCGGTCCATAAATTACTTATATACAGCTTTTTTTTAAAAACCGCCTAATATAGCCCCGGCGACCAGAATGAAAGTCTGCAGGGGTGTGGCCCCTGAAGGGATGACTTTTTCGACGTCACTGGAGTAATCTCATTATCGGCAACATATGTTGATTGCTCACTAACAAATCTTCAATCAAACAACTTAAATTTTCCATATATCGAATGTTTAGATATCCAACTAGGTAATTCCTTAGATGACAATTACATAATTATTGCATAAACATATGTTTTTGGCGAGTAAACACTCCACATAAATTCTTCTAGCCGCAGTGATCATCATCATTAATTAATTAATGAGGCTCCACGGAGCTGGTTGGTCGTCTGTGACCAGCGGACCGACGTCTGTGGTCAATCAGTCACGCCTCAATGATTCTTCTCGAAATGTTTCGCGGCGGTAATCGCGGTATTGTTAAAAAGAAAAATCGTCTTAATATTCAATTGCAAGTGTATATTGTCTCGATTTTATGCTCAATTGATTCCGAGATACAATATACATAGTCTATTTTGTAATAAGGCTTGTAGAAAAGGGCGATTACGGTAATTTGAAATAGAAAACTTATTGAGTCTGCCATACCGTACCGAATATTCGTATGGAATAAATCCATGAAGGCCTATTTCGGGCATAATTCTTTTAACTGTTGAGAAAATTGAGTTACATTTTGAATAAACTTTATTCCATGAAATGCTAAAACCGAACTTGAAGAGTATGATAAAAAATTATTCGCTGATAAATTCAATGTGATAATCATGTTTCATAAATGTAAGTCCATAGAATAAGTTTCATGTTTAAAAATTAAATTATTTTTTCATTTTCCCTTTTTCTAAAATTTGTTAAGTAATCATAGTGATGATAGTGATTTTTAATTGAGTTATCTCTGAGCCTGTCCGTCGCATCACTGGCGATTTTGAAAGTTATATTTTGACAATATACTCAATGTGACGTCAATGAAATACTTACTAAGTTGTTATCGCTCGCTAGTCAGCAGGGATCACCAGGTCGTTGTATCAATGAAATATTCAATGTATGGTCAGTTTATATGTTGCCGATTTATAAGTCGGATAAAAGCCGCATCGTCGTCTTTTTGTGTGTCAGTATAAATACACAATTCATAAGGATTTATTTTACTTGAATATCATTTTATAACGCATACCTCTCAGCATTTCTGTTTTACAAACTTATTTGGCAAACAAATAACAAGTAACGAATCAATTTGCACAGTGATTTTATTTGATAGCAATTTCAGATCATTGAATGCATTATTTTTTTATTTTTTTAAGATATTCAACAATGGGTCCTTTTTAAACTAGAGCCTAGTATATATGTATATACAAAATGGTAGGGATCTCAATGAGATATTCTTTGTGTCATAAAATAATTGTTTTGTTCTTTTACAATGGTGACATTTTTTTCATTGCAAAACATGTGAAACTTCAAGCGACATTAGCACGTTTTTTTGCAAATTTTATATTTTCAAATCTCCCACTTGTAATGATAGTTTATTACATCTCATTCCACAAACCAATTATCCGTAGTGGTAATAACGGGGTTGCGTATAAAGCAAAAATTGCACGGTGGCCATTTTATTGTGAACACATTTTATTATTTCGAATGACAAAAACGATTCCCATGGCTTTACGGAACCATGGACACTCTTTTTTTAACTTAATTTTCCAAAGAGAGGGGATGTTTTACTATTGGTGACATTATTTTTCAAATACATTTCATTGACTTATTTCAGCGAAAAAACGTGCTACTCCCCTTTAATAGACGAATAACTCAACATATGAAAATAAGAAACTCTGTACCTGTGACTTTTGAACTGAGACAGATGCAGTCATATTTATGAGGCGTAACGCCAGATCATAATCTCCTTTATATGACGGTAGTTATATTACATTGAAAAATATTGCAAATAATACAAATAAATTATTAAAATATCCCACAATACGTATATAGTGAACCATTGTACTGAATTCCAATAAAACATTGCCCTTCAACCATACTGTGTGTATACTAATGTTCAAAGGAACAGTTTTTTTAAAAAAAAGGTTATTGCCATGAAATTTTAAAAAAGTCTTGTTCTTTTGGAAACCACATTATCTCCAAAACTTCATTTATAAATTAGTTGTTATCCGGTTGGATAAGTTCTATTTAAGGTGAGGTGAGGTGAGGTGAGTTGGGGTTTAACGCCGCTTTCAAGAGTAATTCACTTATATCGCGGCTGCTAGTATTATGGCAGGGAGAAAACCCGCAACGCCACGTGGCTATGCATTGCGGTGAAACCTGCGAGCACCGACTGAAACTAGCGAACCATGGGTGGCACTACGCTGAAATTCGGTGTAGCATTGCTGTGCTGCGTGTAGAACAGTTCTCTACTGCAGACATAGTTGCCGTGCCCCTGGCGGGATTCGAACCCCGGACCTCTTGATCCCTTTTTGATTGAATGAAAACAACTTTACATATTCTATTGCATTATAAATGTATTAAACAAACTTTATCTGAGTTTAAGTCTGGGAATTGGGAAGTTTCTTTGAACGTCAGTATATAGTTACCCACAGCAGAAAAAAAATACCAAGCTAACGGAATTCGAACCTCGGATCTCTTGATTCAAAGTTGAACGCGCTAACGACTCTGCCAACTCAATCCTATGAAGCCTCTTCAACAAACTTTATATGAATAAATTCGTTTTAAGGATATTTAGAATACATAAGAAATTAGTTATCTTTCATGAGAATACACCTCTAAATCAATTAAATATACTTCCCCATAACAAAAACGAAAATCAATTGAAGATTACGATTTGCTTAGATCACCGTTAGTACCATGTGTAATCTATGACTGGGAATTTAAAGGGGCAGTAGAACGTTTTTTGCAAATTTTATTTTTTTTAATCTTCCATTTATAATGATAGTTTATATCATTTATAAACACTTTAGAGGGTTAAACATCTTATTACACAAACCAATTACTCATAGTAGTAATAACGGTGTTGCGTAAAAAGCAAAAATTGCATGGCAGCCATTTTATTGTGAACACATTTTATTATTTCGAATGACAAAAACGATTCCCATGACTTTACGAAACCATGTACACTCATTTTTAACCTGATTTTCCGAAGAGGGAAGGGTGTTTTACTATTGGTGACATTATCTTTCAAATTCATTTCATCGACTTATTTGAGCGAAAAAACGTGCTACTGCCCCCATTGAAAACTAAATATTAAAGGCACTGTCGCACGTTCTTTCATCTTTTAGATATGTTCAAATTTGCCATTTATAATAAAAGTTTATGCAGTATATATATATATATGCTTAAAATGATAAAATAAAACAGGACCCTATTGTCCGTACTCGTAGAAGTGTCACGTATGAAGCGAAAACTGCTAGCGGCCATTTTAATGAGAACACTTTTTAATATAATATATCGAGGACGGCAAATGGATCCGCGTTGTTTAACCAGACCATAACCATTTGTTTCAGAACTCTATTCATTGATTGGAGATGACTGTTTTGCAATTGGTTTCATTTCTTTTCCAGTTCGTGAGATCTCATTATTACCTAAAGAAAACGTGCCCCTTTAAATCTCAACAAACGCTTTAATGAAAATCTAAATACATTTAGATTGTCGTTTTTATATTATTACTATGCACAATAGAAGTGGAATACATAAGAAAACATGAATTTCTCAAAAACAACTTCTTTATTGTGAAAAGACATGACGTCACGCATGTTCGCAATAAAGAAGTTTTCATCATGAAAATCTTGAATTCTGAAGACTTCTGTGCACCGTGTATCACAGATGTAATTTTTGCTGTATGATCACATGACGACATTGGCGTGGAATGATATCTTGTCAATACTATACAATAATGTCACAAACATAAACATATAATATCTCTCTTTTCAGCATGTGTTTTTACCACTATATACTCTGTAAACCCTAGAGCCAATAATAATTGTTATTGGGAACATTTGTATTTTAACTGGTTCTTCTTGTTCTAGTTACAATTTAATCAGACGAGTTCATTATCAGATTTTGAAATTTTGAATGAATTTCGTCAAGAATTTTTTAAGTTCATATAAGTATTTCATTAGATTTCAAAGATTTTTTAACATCTATTTCTTCCAACCTTAATAAGGTAAACGTTTCCCTTTCTCAAACAGAAAACATTAAAACAAAAATTATAACCACTGATGTTGCATGTGAGCAAACAGCACACTGCATGGAGCAGGAGTCACGAACAAGGGAGGTAACTGTCGCAACAAAATTAGCCAACAAATAACATCTAGATGAAAGGGATACTAAGTGGTTTTCATGAAATTTAATTTAGCTTTGATATATGCCAACAAATATCAAATGTGCTGATTAACGTCCAAACCATCTTACTCAACTTCTATGAAAATCGAGCAACGGCTTTATACAAGTTGAGAAGCCGAATTGATGTGCATTAACAAATATAAAATTTATATAATCCATTGAACACTACCAACCAATATCTGTATCTTTCTCTCCTGCATTCAAATTTTCAAAATAATGTTTGGCCTATTGACGCTGCCAGATGCGGAACATTGTCCGGTTTTCGATCATAATAACCACTTTACTAAATAGTGTCACTTTTCGGAATGGATTGGCACTAGAAGGGTATTTTTAATATCTCTCGATACATAACACCCTAAGAAGTAACGTTTGACGTATGTTAATACAATAACACACATAGTGTCCCTTAAATCCGTGTTTTCGAAGGGTGCTAAGAAAACAGTACACAGTTCTCTTTAATAACAACATCAATTTCCCGTGCTCCAAGCTCCATTTTCTAACTTGCTGTAGTTCAAAACATTTCCTAGCAAGGGCTGAACAGAAGCTTGTCACTGGACTAGATCGGTTTACGTCTAGCAAAGGAAATTGGTTAACAGTTTCAAGCAATTTTTCACAACGCTTAAGAACACAACGGCAAATAACAACATTTGGCTAGAACATAATTTAACTGAGATCCTGGGGTTAAAACAATGACTAAATCATCTTTGAGCAAATTAATAATGCATCTGGCCATTGCTACTTAATTCAGGTATGCATACCGTGTATATAATGACAGGTGAAATAGCGACGGTTGCAATCTCTTCATATGCACATAACTGCACTGTTAGTTGACAACAAAACTGAACTGATATGAAAAATGTCTCAAATCTTTCACTCAAAAACTGTCATGAATTTCGCCTGTGCGTTTCTTTTTGTGAAGTGCATACTGCTTCACATTCAATAATTGTTCAGGTAAATTTAGCACTTCGTTGCAAACTGATTTCTAATTGATGAGCATTTCATGTAAAAAATATATTTAGAGCATCATGTTATATCTGTGAATATTAACAAATATATTCCTTCCTAAAATACTAATTAAACAGAATAATGTTAATCAAAATACTTTTTCGTAAAGTGATTGTGTCATAATGCAATAATTTATTTTTAATTTGCAATGTTGCAAACATCACCACATGTGTTACACTGGCGTAATCACTATTAGTGTAAAATTTCAGAATTATATGTTTATAACTTTTTGGAACGGTAAATGGCCAGTTTTATATTATCATCTATGGATTTTCCAAATATAAAATCGTGATATTTAAAATCTATTAACTACGACGCCGGCATCCTCGGTTACCCATGGTTTTAGATATGCTCCGTTACTCTCCACTATATCACCCATGGGAAACCTTATCAGGGGAATCTGTTCTCAAATTACCCGCCCTTGGCCGGCGTGACGAAGTTAGTAACCAAAGAAAATGCTCAATGGGATAAGACGGAAATGGTCAAGGGAGATAATCGGTGACGGGTGGCTAACACAATGACCTCGTTTGCTTTGAAACGAAGTGATATGAACTCTAAAACTGTTAATTATGCAGGTCCAAGCTGCGTAGCAGTTTGATTGGCTCACGCCGGCCAAGGGCGGGTAATTTGAGTACAGCTCTGATAAGGTTTCCCATAGGTGATATAGTGGAGAGTAACGGAGCATATATAAAACCATGGGTAACCGAGGATGCGACGCCGGAGGCAGGTCGAACTGACGTGGATACGGGTACTGTTGTTTGAAATTCAATACTCGGCTTCATGCAACATTAAACATTATGGAAAGTATTGCAACGTTAGAAGAAATATTGTTGTATTTGATGAAATATTTGCCTGACTTTGACACAATCACTTTAATTTAACTTTACTTTAAACAAATAATTTCTAAATAAGTAAAATAAAAATAAGTTACTGTTAATGGACTGGCCATATTCCTTACCCTTCATTTGAACACTTCCTCACTTAATGCCTGATTTGTAGTGCCTCGTTTCACTAGAACCCGAATTATCCCGAATTATCCCGAATCATCAGGAAAGGAAAATGTAGCACATCCGTGACAATTCGTAATTAATTCTTAAAATCCGTAAATCTCCGTAACTCAGTAAGATTCCTCGTGTCGTTCGTGAAAGTGTATTTGTTTTTACGAATCTACGAATTGCACCATTGAAGCTGCTTCGTAACCTATTCGTATTTAAATAGGGATTCTCAAATAACTTCGTAACAGAAAACTGTGGTTGACAATTTTGGCGTTCTCACCCCAAATTACTCACGAATCATCCACGAATCATCCACGAATCATCTACGAATCATCTACGAATCATTAACGAATCAAGGATCCGTGATTATTCGTAACTGTGTCTTATTTATTTCTCATAATTCGGAGATAATTCGTACATGTTCGTAGGTTTTCAGCATTTTCGTAAACGTTTCGATCAAATGTAATTGCTGTTCATTAAATTCACCGAGTTTTCACGAACATTCACGAATTAACAAATCTTCTATTCGTGTTGATTTGGGATAATTAGGGTCGTAGTGAATTAGGGGGCAAAGAAATGAGTTTACCAATTGAGTATGTTCGAACTTCATATAATGCCAATGTATACATATAGCTAAATCATTGTTGTCGATGTTTTCTTTCTTATATAACTTGTTAATAATTTGGCACTTTCATAACCCTTTAACTTAAGAAAGTGAATTCGATTACAGACTGTTCGGTACGCACTCACTGTCACTGTCATGAATATGTGTATATCAACTAGAATTTTGACTTAAAACGACCTTCAACACTCATACAGATATGAATATGATGAAACACATCTAACAACACATTCGCATATAACAACACTTCGTACTACATCACAGGCATTTGATGGACATTGGGGACTAGATAAAAGCCAGGGCCCATATTGTCGAAGCTCTCTTAGCGCTAAGATAGTCACAAGTGCCACACATTAACATTGACTTACGACAGCTTCGAAAATATGGGCCCAGGTTAGTACTGATAACAAACCTTTGCCAACTTCAACCTTTTTGACAACTTTATCCTGTGAGTGCCGTTTCCGGTTGTCTCGCTATACCACGGGGCACATGACGTTGAACCCGCCATATAACGAATATTTTTATATATCTTGTACAACAGACCCGCATTGTAGTTACTGTCTTTGTGCGCCATGCCTTCAAAATTCCCAGCTTTTGTGGTTTGATGCACGGCGGTGATCGTCTTAGTTGCGTCTATTACGGAATGTTTCTCTTTGCAAGAATTAAGAACGAGCCAGTTATCATATGCTCTTCTTCCAATTACAATGCCAGGAATTTCTGACCACGGATATGAAGAATCTGTTATAAAATAATCCTCCGCTATTGTCATAAACAACGTGCCTCGTTTTTTGGCAACGTTGGCTAAATTTTTAACATCACTCTCCGCTTCAGTTATATTCTTGACGTTAGTCCTGCGGCCTATTATCATTATAGGCTTGACTGGTGTAAAAGTGGTATTTGCAACCACCGTCAATGTTTTTATAAGTCCATCGTCGAAGAGTATATCTCCGTTTGAATATCCATAGAATAAAGACTTGAACTTTGGGACAACATCCATGTACATATTTTTTAATACTGGTATACCGGAAGCTGCTGTTTTGCTAACCGGAAGTACATCCCAGCCGTATTGTATGACTTCTTTAACATTTGTGCCATTGCTGCTGAAGAAAACTGGCCGTATATGCGGTCTGAAATGAGCCCAGTTTTTAAGAGTTAGAGTTCTTTCTTTAAGCTTTTTATCATTACTGGGCCAGGTTGTAAATAATGTCAATATGGGAATGACTTCCGGTTTACTGTCATTCCTGGCTTCTCTGTGGTTGATGTTGCCTGTAAAGTTGAACAGATACCCCTTTGACATTGGGAAAAGTGATTGCTTTGCCCAAGAACTTATGTTGAAGGGATCATGTAGGCGTAAGAGCTGTGTTGATGTCTTCATGATAGAGGCGTTGTAAAGATAGACATATACGGATGTGGAGAGACAGAAGAGACCAAATATTACACGAAGCCATATGCGTATAGTCAGAAGCCGGGCGCAGCAGTGTAACTGACTTCCCATTTGCTCTCCGTTCTGCACTGAAACATAGAAATAACTATTGTCAGCATCATTATCAGGTCTCCAGATAATTATTTTATTAACTAATTAATTTGGTTTATTTTTGTATTTCAATTTTAAATTGAGGCGTAAACTAACAAATGGAAATAATTTAGGAGTATTTCATCATTGTTTGTTTTATGAGACTATTTACCTGCTTTATTATGATTTGAAGATTAGAATGTCATGATAGTAGTGTTGTTTCAGGGCTTGTTATAAAAGAAAGTGTCCCCCGAACATGGAATGGAACAAAAAATGTCCTAATCTTCACTTCTTCTCTTATCTCACTTCTATACAGATAACTAATATAGATGTAAAACTCCTATATGTAGAACTGAAACTATATTTAACAATTACGTTCACGCACAGGTGAAGTTTAGCGCAAATATGTTGCGCAACAGAGATGAAAGACCAGTTTTCCATACGTTCGCACATAGGGACAACTGGTCGTTCATCTCTGTTGCGCAACATATTTGCTCTAAACTTCACATGTGGTTCACGTTACGAGCTTATCCTCGGTCAATATTATTATCTTCTATCTATCCGCCTTTTCATAAGGAACATCCGTTATCAGTTATTTAATTTTCTCATAAATAAATACTCCCGAATGCAGGAGCTTAGTGCGAATAGAAAGTGACATGTGACATACCATGATCTTTAGGTCACACATAGGTATTGACATTGATACGGTCAAATAAAATGATTTTGGAGTAAAAATAAATGAACAATTTGATTGGCTGAAACAACAAGATGTAAGGGTAGAATTGCCAGTTGATATCGCTAATTAAAGGTCCTGTAGCTGTGACGTTTCGGCATATTAATTTTTTCTCATTTTTGCCATTTATTATTTAAGTTTATACTATATATTGCTATGAACAGGAAGATTTTCTTATTGCTATGTTAGAGGGTAACAAATCTCATTATATGACCCAATAAACTGTATCCATATAAAACGGTTAGCAAAAAATAGTGCGACGTATAAAAACTGGTCTTCAGTTTGAAAGATAGATATGTTGGTATCATACTAGTTTGATAGCTCAGAAAGCAAGATGGTTGCAAATTCCATCATTCTGTCATATTTAAAACTCTGCTCTGAATGTTTTTCTTAACTCTTCAGAGTGCGGGGTTAGATTCATAGGTCTCAGGTGATTTTGAGAGTTCACATAGCAAGATGGTTGGCCATTTCATCATGGTGCCATGTTCAAAACTCTATTCTGATTGTTTAAATATCGCTACATGAGTGAAATCACTTGAACTCCTCCGAGCGGCCATTTTAAAATGAACACCTTAAAATGGCCGTTCGATGGGAAATGGATTCGCATGGCTTAACCCAATCTTATTCAAATCATATCTTTGATTCGCTCCCAAGGGTAAACTTTAAAAAATTGGATTGTCACTTATCTAAAACTAAATAGGTCTGGCCTTAGGAGCGAATCAAATATATGATTTTAATGAGATTAAGCTTAACCGAACCACGTACATTCCTTTTAGAACTATTTTTGGTGATTCCTGGGTATTATTTAGCCATTTGTAACACTTATTTACCTTTTTTGTGAAATAATTTTATTTCATTAAGAACAGCATGCTACCGGAAACGGGTTGTAAAAAGTCTTATGAAGGCAAGCAGTATGAATCGATAAAACATTTTGGCGCATGAAAGACCGATAATTTGAGAATTAATTCATGGAATGTCTCTGACGAAAATTCTATGGGTCGAAATTGTAAAGAGTGGATCGGAAGAGGTGCGAGGATATGGGGTTTAATTCCGCTTTCAAGAGTATTTCGCTTATATCACGGCTGCACGTATTATTGAAAGGAAAAAGCCCGCAACATCATTGTGGCTATGCTTTGCGGTGAAACCTGCGACTTGGCTGGAACTAGCGAACGATGGGTGGTACAATATCGCAGCTCTACTGCGAGTCCAACTTCCCAATGCAAGGCATAACTCGGTCGGTGTTTTCATGAAATTTTATTTGGCTTCGATACGTGTCAAAATACCATATGTACTTCACTCAGTAACAAACAGTAATGGCAAAGAGAGGGAAATACTGCAAGGCATTAAATCAGCCAGTAATGCACATTGGCAAGAGTTGTGCCTTACGTTTGGAAGTTGCTGCGAGTCGGACGTCAGTAATCACTCGTCGATCTTTCATCTGGGTACTGCCAATATTTTTCAAATTTAAGTTTTTTTCATTGAATGATTATTTATAGGCGTACGAGATACTCAGACATTACCCTCTACGTAATCGGGGATTTATAGTTTGGTAGTGGTTACACATTCACGGATGAGACAAGGATGCATGCATAAGTCTGTTGCTCGAATTCATTGAATTTTTTTTTTTTTTTTATTTGGCGATTGGTGATGAATATGCAATGTGAGTGGAATAATTGTTACTGAGTGAAGCACATGTGGTATTTTGGCACGAATCGAGGCCAAATAAAATTGTATGACAACACCGACTATCTCTTTAAGAAGATGCACTGATAATTTCAATTCGCCGTCGCCGGGATAGTGTTAGTGTAAAGGATAGGAACAACGAAAATAAAAAAGACATGGTTTATTTCGTGATTTGATTCTGAACTTTAAACCAAATTTTAATGCCTGATATGAAATAATGTTTTTGAATTCTGGTTGAACAGAAAACATTATATAGTTGTTATAGCCTTATAACGAGGTAAATGGTGTATAGAGAGTTCGTCCAACGCATTACATCGTTAGTAACGGTGTTATTGATAACGTGAATTCTGGGCATGCGGCCATGGCTCTAGGCGAATGAAATATAAAACTGCGTACCGAAAGTTTGTTCACCTACACGTGTATATATCATGTAAATTGATGTTCATTGTAGCGTCAATAAAATTATATCACATACAATAAACAGTCTCAACCGTAGCCATTGCTCGTTAATGGTACATGTTTTTGAAATTTCGCAAAATGAAATGGAAAAGAAGGGGTCACATTTTGAAAATTCAAATTTCATAAATTTTAGAATAGAAATTATCATCTAAATTAAATGAGAACAATTTCATCACAATTACATTGGTGAGTATTCGAGGAAATACATTATGTATGTTGGACCCAGATGATCACTAACTGAATATTTCACGGAAGAAAATAGAAACAGTATTTTTTAAAAGTTAGACTCCTTGTCACTTTATAGAGCGTCTACAACCTTAACTGTTCACTATGGCGAAACAAATCAGATAAAAAAAATCAAGTGAAAAGTGAAAAGTGGTCGGTTTAGTTTTCGCGTGAATGAGGGTCAAAGACATATCAAATCCCATGATATTTACACTGAAATACACAAGTAGGTGAAAAAACTTTCGGTAGGCAGCTGTAGGTACCCACTGGATGAAAGATAAGCGCCGTGTGGTTGCCTTGGGGAAAGAATGAATCTCGACCACAGATAAAGAAAAAATATTAAATATAAGTTTCATGTTCGTTTTATTTGTTTATTTATTTCCGCAAGCATTAATGGGCTTATAAGACGAGTGGGCCATTTCGTTCATTTACGATACGAGTATGACTTTTTTATTGACCGAGCAAGAGCGAGTGATTTACAGATACGTGTTCTAAGTTCGTCAAATTCGTCTACACACTCAACTTCCCAATACAAGGCATAACTCTTGCCAGTCTCCATATTACTGGCTGATTTAGGCCTTGCAGTAGTTCCTTACAAAATCTGTGCTTAGAAATCCACAACAAAGCGAGGGAAATACCGCAAGGGTTAAATCAGCCAATAATGCAAACTGGCAAGAGTTATGCCTTGCATTTGAAGTTGCTACACACTTGAGAGTCTATTACAATTTCCTTATTCACAATTTCATTCATGAGATGCTGCACAGTAATAAAAACCAATTTCAACTGGGAGAGATCATCTTCCCACGACAAGGTGAAAACGTATCGAAATAAATTCTACCCGTTTTTTTAGGATTTGGAAATCTTTTCGTTACGCCCGTGACGTTGTGAAGATGGGGAGAGATAAGCCTCGACATTCAATTGTTTCCAATAAAACCTCTAAATCGCACGTGCAGAGCATGCAACTAGGAACGTTCTGGAGTACCGACCACTCAATCGCACGTGCATCTCGGGCAAATACAACATTTCTGGGCTTCACGATTTAGAATAGCACGTGCAGCTCATGCACTCAGGAGTGTTCCGGAGTACCGACCATTCAATTGCACGTGCATATCGTGCAAGTTCAACGGTTCTGGGCTATAGCATTTGGAATAACACGTGCAGCTCATGGAAAGCATCAATCACAACAACTGGCAATTAATATATTCGCAAGTTGGCGTTATTTCCATAGACTTGCATGTTAATCTAGTTTAAGCTAAATAATGTTCATAGATACGATTTTGTCCGACCCTCCTCGCATTTATCAATAATATGAAGAGGATCTTGGTTGCAGCTTCATAATTATTTTTTTTTATCTAGGGAATGGCAGTAATTTGTTCAGGTAAGTAAGCACAGGATCAATTATCCGTCAATCACTATCAATTTATATGAAATTGTTAGTGTTTAGGTTTCTGAACATACCTTGCATGCTTCAGCTAACATGAATCGATATTGTTTGTTTTTTTGTCATTTAGAAATGACCGTGCTTTTTGCGCTTCGCCTGAAAATCTGTGAAAATAATTTTGGGAAAATGCACAAAAAGGTCAAATGTCCAGACGTATGGCAGCTGTAAATTTACAAATGAAAAAACCCATAACGCTCGTTTCTCAACCGGCTTTGATTAATCTTCAGGCAGAACGATACTTTGTGTATCTACAATGATGTCATAGTGTATCTATTATGATGGCATAGTGTATCTATTATGATGTCATAGTGTATATATTATGATGTCATAGTGTATCTAGTATGATGTCAAAGTGTAACTATTATGAATGCATAGTGTATCTACTATGATGGCATAGTGTATCTATTATGATGGCATAGTGTATCTTTTATGATGTCATAGTGTATCTATTATGATGGCATAGTGTATCTATTATGATGTCATAGTGTATCTATTATGATGTCATAGTGTAACTATTATGATGTCATAGTGTATCTATTATGATGTCAAAGTGTATCTTTTTTGATGTCATAGTGTATCTATTATGATGTCATAGTGTATC